>CM051498.1:27472150-27522065 GCA_028031935.1 Paedocypris micromegethes | reverse complement strand
AATATTTTTTACGTCTTACTATAGCCTTACGTCAAACAAATGTGTACGTCTTAGTGCAGCCTTACGTCAAAAAAATGTGTACGTCTTAGTATAGCCTTATGTCAAAATATTTTTTACGTCTTAGTGTAGCCTTACGTCAAAAAAATGTGTACGTCTTAGTATAGCCTTACGTCAAAATATTTTTTCCTCAAAATATTTTTTACGTCTTACTATAGCTTTTTCAAAAACATTTTTATGTCTTAGTATAGCCTTATTCTTAGTAAAGCCACGTGTCAAAAATATTTACGTCTTTGTTTAGTGTTGTGCAATATGTACTTTTTATTTACCACTTGCAGTGCATGTTTATAAAGAGGCGAGAATGGATTCAAGAATTTAATTCACATAGAGTAAAACACGATGTTGGAGTCTGGAGAACGTCTTCATCGTCCATGATGGCGACGCTTCTGCCTCCAGCCTCGCGTGGGCATGAGTAGAGGACGTGTTCCTCATGGTTTCCTCATGCTCTCCTCGTAGTCTTTCAGGCCAGTTGTTCGGGTTGTAGATTATCTTCCCTGGACACATAGAACATGGCGACTCCACCGAGCATCTGTCTGCCTCCACTTGATAACTCTATCGCTCAGCAATAAATTATAGCCATTTGTTTGGTCATTAAATTATTCTAAATTTTTAGATTAATCTGAACAGTATGGTAGTGCATAAATACATTTCTCTTCAATAGCCTTATGACAAAATTTTATGTCTTAGTTTAGTGACAAAAAATTGTTTCGGTCTAAGTATTACATGTTACATGTTAGTTTAGCCTTACGTCAAATTTTTTTTTACGTCTTGGCCTTATTTCAAATTTTTTCATGTTTTAGTATAGCTTTCTGACAAATTCGTTTTTCTATGTCCTAGTATAGCCTTATTACAAATTGTTTCGTCTTAGTATAGCCTTTTTACAACATTTTTTTTATATCTTAGTATTGCCTTATGACAACGTTTTCTTTTCCTGTTTTAGTGTTGCCTTATCACAACGGTCTTTTTTAACTTATGACAAATCATTTATGTCTTAGTATAGCCGTATGGCTTAGTAAAAGTCTTAATAATTATACCTAAATAATAGTTAATATTATTAAATGGTTTTGTCCTACAATTTTTGCTACATTGTATTTCAGACCCGCGTCTTTTTTTATACACGACAATACAGAAATGTTCAATTTTTCTTGATTTTCCAGTGAAAGTGCTAATTCTAAAACAAATACATTTATAACAATGATAATGAACAAAAGGCATTCCCGCTTAAACTCCATCAAATGACAGGTGACGCTGCTGATGTCTGCTCTCTCTGTTTGTCTCTCTTCCTTTACACCGGACGCAGACAGCGCGCGCGAGCGTGGTAATTACTCCTCAGTTACTACTCACTTCACACTGCTGTCCACTGGCATGTCAACACACTTCGGACGGAGTTTGAAAGTGTTTGCGAAATGGCTACGTTTACGATACGGTGGGCGAGCTAGGTGTGCTAAGAGTCCTGCGCCAATTTGTGGTTTACGCTCTTTACAAGTAGCAATGTTCGTCCAGTTCGAATCGATGAAACGTTTGAATAACGCTGACCATCAAAGTCCAAGAGCTGCTGCTGAAAAGAGTTCTTCATCGCTGCGAATAATGATACCAAAATGCAGTCAAACGACGTACCCACCCACCTTGTAGAAACCCCGCCCACTGACTCTGATTGGCCGGTTCCGGGCTAAACTAGTTTAGGATTGAATTCTGGAACACGTCACAGCGAATAATGATACCAAAATGCAGTCAAACGACGTACCCACCCAGCTTGTAGTAGCCCCGCCCACTGACTCTGATTGGCCGGTTCTGTGCTAGACGTCAGTTGAGGATTGAATTCTGGAACACGTCACAAACGCAATTGATAATATGTCTTAGTATTTCCCTATTAGGATTGCTTTATGTCTTATGACAATTTTTTTTGTCTTAGTATTGCCTTATGACAAAGTTATTTTTACGTATTAGT
The DNA here is from genome assembly GCA_028031935.1 of Paedocypris micromegethes. NCBI lineage: Eukaryota > Metazoa > Chordata > Actinopteri > Cypriniformes > Paedocypris > Paedocypris micromegethes. The sequence continues at coordinate 27,520,060 of CM051498.1, read as the reverse complement.
ATAGCCTTATGCAAAATGTTTACATCTTAGCCTTATAGCCTTTTGACTCAGTATAGCCATGACAAAAATTTCACTCGCCCTCAACCGTCACCTTCCACCATGAGTAGCACCGCCCCCTGATTCTGATTGGCCACTTCTGTTTTACGTTTTAGTATAGCCTTACGTTAATTTTTTTACATCTTAGTATAGCCTTATTTAAAAAATATTTTTACGTCTTAGTAATTCCTTACGTGAAAATTTTTTTACGTCTTAGTATAGCCTTACGTCAAAAACTTTTTTTACATCTTAGAGCCTTATGTCAAAAAATGTTTTACATCTTATTGTAGCATTGCATTAAAAATATTTTTACGTCTTAGTATAGCCTTACGTGAAAATTATTTTTACGTCTTAATATAGCCTTACATCTTAATATAGCATACGTCAAAAATATTGTTTTACAGTACATCTTAGTTGCCAAAATTTCCACTCGCCCTCAAACGACGTCACCTTCCACCGTGTAGTAGCCCCGCCCCCTGACTCTGATTGGCCACGTCTGTGCTAGACCTCAGTCTCCAGTATGATTGCATCCTAAAACACTCAGCGCGCCCAACACGTCGCAAACGCCAAATAAATCGCGCAAACTTTCGAATTCCGTGCGAAACGTTCCCCAACCTGCTGCTTGTAGACACCAGTGCATGTCTGATCCAGAAGACAGAGAAGAAGCGCTGCTACTAAGCGTTGCTTTGAACATGGCTAACTTCCACAAGCCTGACCAAAACTCCTGGTTTGGTGTCCAACAATCGGTCCTTGTGAAAGTCACTTCCTGTCACTTCTGGCGCGAGTAGATCCACGCGAGCTGTGACATCACTGGTCACATGACAGGCTGGACTCCTGCTTTGCTTCACTGCCCCGCCCCTCACACTGACCCTGTGGATCACCCATTGGTTTGACTCTTGTGTTTTAAGGTTCCAAGGTTCTGCAAGACGACGAGTTTACGAAGGATCTGTTCCGCTTCCTGCAGCTTCTCTGTGAAGGCCACAACAACGGTACCACGCTGATAAAGCCCTTTTTTTCCCCCTCAGCATTTCACATTTTTGATTAATATTAGGTTACATGTTTTTGTGCCAGATTTGTTTTTTTTTTGTTTTTTTGAAATTTTCAGATTTTTAAATGGTGCGACCATTTAAATTCCAGATTTCAGATTTATAAATGGTGGTGCTTAATGTGAAAGTCATATGTTTATCTGTGTGTAATCACAACTTGAAACTTTTATTAAGAGTTTATATAAATATTTTTAGATAAAAAAAAAAAAGTTTGGTACATGAGTTTCATTAAACACACATGATTAAATGAATGTGTATAAATTAAATTATTAATAATTTTGGGATGTGTTTTTATTATCTATTTAATAACATTATTAACAATTATTTGAAATTTTTAATTAATTTGGAAAATTAATACAATATGCAATTTTGTGTCACATTGGTTTGATATCTAGTTACGTTATGATTGTTTTACCTGACTGCTTCATATTTTTACGTAGGTAAATTAGTTTAATATAAATATTTTTCTATTTGTTTAGGTAATTTTTTTGTTGCAGACAGAAATTAATTGTATTATTTAAAATTACTATTGTTGAAATAATTGTTTTTTTTTTTCAAGTATTTACGGTTTTTTAAAGACAATTAGCTTTTTTTATGGAATCAGTGGCAATAATATCAAACATACATTTCTAAAAATTCTGAAAATGCTTCACATTTACGTTTGTTTTTTTATTTTTTGCTTGCAATGCTTGCAATTACGAAGAAACTTTTGCTACAGATTTTTTTTCATTTGTTTCATTTTTGTTTCGCTTGAACTTGGCACTAGAATCACGTGAGGGAAGGCCCTTACTCTAATTGGCTGTTGAGAATGTGAGTGCCAGCAGTTGAAAAACGTGAAGATTGCAAGCGAAAAACAAAAAAATGTGAAGCATTTTTGTTCGTTTCTTAGAATTTTACGTTTGATATTTTTGGCACTAATTTGACTCCATATTTTTTTTTTTTTACATTAATAGCTTCAAGCAGGAGGCACTTTATCAGAATTCATTGGCGTGTTTTCAGGTAGCTCATAGCGATAAACATGGGCCATCTAAACGGATTTGTAGTCTAAATACTTCCTGATCCCGATTAATAGATAAACTTCAGTTAGTTCAGAATGCGGCTGCTCGACTACTGTTGCTATATAAATAAACCTTAGAACTTAAAAACATGCGGTCTTCCGTTCAGATTTCCAGAACTTCCTACGGACGCAGACGGGAAACACCACGACGGTCAACATCATCATCAGCACGGTGGACTACCTGCTGCGTCTCCAAGTAATCCACCTCCGTCTTCCAGGCCTGGAGCTCAGCTGACCATGTGCCTTCGTCTGCAGGAGTCCATCAGCGATTTCTACTGGTACTACTCGGGGAAGGAGGTGATGGACGAGGCCGGCCAGCGCAACTTCTCCAAAGCTCTGGCCGTGGCCAAGCAGATCTTCAACTCGCTCACAGAGTACATCCAGGTAATGATGGGAGGGGGTGATGGTAATGATGGCAGCCCCCGTCACCCCGCTTGTGCTTTCAGGGTCCTTGTATTGGGAACCAGCAGAGTTTGGCCCACAGCAGGTTGTGGGACGCCGTGGTAGGGTTCCTCCACGTTTTCGCCAACATGCAGATGAAGCTGTCGCAGGTGAGACGGACACGTTTTTAATCGCTGCTAGAACTTGCCCTTGTAGTTTTTGTTGTAATTTTGCTATCAAAAACAATGTTTTTATTAAGAGTGTAACCTAAAAAAACGGGTACTTCAAACTAGCTAACTAATTGATGTATAACACATTGTAAAGACCAAAACTGACTTATTTTTTGTGTTTTAATTTTGTGAAATAGTAATTTTGGATAAGTCCTGTGAAATAATTGAGACTTGACCTCGGAGGGTTAGAAAACATATTGAAAATTAAACACCCGTTTAAATATAATTTAGTATAATTTTTGTTTATGAGTCATTAATTTACATACTACACCCTCAATATCCAATATTAATCCAATAAAGCTTCAGTCATTTAATTGCGTTTAATCACAATTAATTTGGTCAGGGAACTGCGATTAATTAGTTTAAAAAAATTAATCGTTTGACAGCCCTAGGACAAACACACGCCACGGGTGGAATGTAAACTAGCATTTTTCATATTCGCCGGTTCCTTGTGTTGGCTTCATAGAAGCTTCTTGGCTTTTCCTGGATTTTTCTGATTTGGCGAGAAACCATCAATGTTTTATTAAGCTTTATCAATAATAAAATGATCGTCGGGGACCACATTGCGCTTCCTCTACTAGTCCTGGAGATTCAGTCAAAATGCCTCGTCTTTGTCTTTAACCAGGATTCCAGTCAAATCGAGTTACTGAAGGAGCTGATGGATTTGCAGAAGGACATGGTGGTCATGATGCTTTCTCTTCTGGAGGGTAAGAGTCCAGAAAGACCAGCGTCTCCAGGTGAGACCCTAGTAAACCTCTCTTCTCGGCTCTCCAGGTAACGTGGTGAACGGGACAATTGGCAAGCAGATGGTCGACACGCTAGTGGAGTCGTCCAGTAATGTTGAAATGATCCTGAAGTTCTTTGACATGTTCCTCAAGCTGAAGGATTTAACCACCTCCGACAACTTCAAGGAATACGACCCGGACTGTAAAGGTGTGATATCCAAGAAGGAGTTCCAGAAGTCCATGGAGAGCCAGAAACAGTACACGCAATCCGAGATCGAGTTCCTTCTCTCGTGCGTGGAGGCGGACGAGAACGACATGTTCAACTACGAGGAGTTTGTGGAGCGTTTCCACGAACCCGCCAAGGACATCGGTTTCAACGTGGCCGTGCTCCTCACGAACCTTTCCGAGCACATGCCGCACGACTCGCGCCTCTCCAGCTTCCTGGACCTGGCCGAGAGCGTGCTGAGTTATTTCGAGCCGTATCTCGGCCGCATCGAGATCATGGGCGGAGCCAAGAGGATCGAACGCGTCTACTTTGAGATCAGCGAGTCGAGCCGAACCCAATGGGAGAAGCCTCAAGTCAAGGAGTCCAAGCGGCAGTTCATCTTCGACGTGGTCAACGAGGGCGGAGAGAGCGAAAAGATGGAGATGTTTGTGAACTTCTGCGAGGACACCATCTTCGAGATGCAGCTGGCTTCGCAGATCTCCGAGCAGGACACCGTGGAGCGGCCCGAGGAGGAAGACGAGGAGGAGCTGCACAGTCTGCTGGAAGGCTTATCCGAAGAGGAGGAGTCTCTGGAGTCGGCATCGGCATTCACGGCGGCCTGCGCTTCGCTAAAGAAAAGCGCATCCAACTTCCGCCAATCGTTGACGCTGAAGAGTCTGAGGAAGCGGTTCAAGAAAATCCGTAAACTGACCATCAGGGAAATGATCACGGGCTTTTTCTCCTTCCTCTGGATGCTCTTCACCGGCTTCTTCAAGGGCATCTTCGGCGTCATCTTCGGCTTCTTTCACATCATTTGGTCCTCCATGTTTGGCGGAGGTCTCGTTGAAGGGGCGAAGAACATGAAAGTGACGGACATCTTGGGCAACATGCCCGATCCCACCCAGTTTGGAGTTCACGGAGACGTGCCGGAAGCGGAGAAAGTTGAGAGCAGCGATCAGGTGGTTCTGACGGACATGGTGCAGATGTCCGGTGCTGGAGCGGAGAAGGTCGAACCCGACAACATCATGGATCTGCTGAATCCAGCGGTGAAGAAAGAAGGGAAGCATGGAGCCGAACCGGGCCTGGGGGACGTCTGCGAGGTCTTGACTGAAGCCGCTCCAGTGGAGAAGAAGAAGAGCCAGGTTTGCTCATCGAGTCCATCCAGGGTTTCGCTTTTTCTAAATTGTTCTGCAAACTTCCAAAAAACGTAATGAAATTTTAGCTGTTTTGAATGTCAAAATTTGGATCACTCGCTTTGGATAAATCTGCTTTGCGATCGCTTTGACCAATCAGAGCAAGGAATCAAAAAAACGTCCCCAAACAATTTGTCGTTTAGACGAGTTTGGCAGAATCGTTTATAAGCTGGATTAAGATCGCGAGGGGGCTGTAATCAAGATTGCGATCTTTTAATGAGAATAATTCTTACGTTTTAATGAGAACAATAAATGTACAGCTCTACGTGAAATATTGAAACGAGAGATAATTTTTTTTAAACAATATAATTATGTTTCATTTGTATATTTCTGCATATTTGTTGATGGATTGACACATTTTCAGGAGATTTGTGACTCATCGGTTTTGCGCTAAATTGAGCGATTGCATAATACTGAAACCTGGAGTGTCTTGAGAAATGCCTATCGTTGTTTTGACGTTGCAGAAAGTGGCTGCAGAAAAGCCAGAGTCGGAGCCGGAGAAAGCAGAGTAAGTTCTGCACGTGTGCGTGAAGGCTCCACGAGCAGATGCTCACCCCGGCTGTTCCGCAGGTCCGAGCATCAGGAGAAAGAAGACAAGGCCAAAGAAGAACCCGTCGAGGAACCCGCAGCAGCCAAGCCTTCTGCCAAACCCAAACGCGGCTCGACGAAAGACCAATCACCGGCCTTCATGGCCACTTTCTTTGCCGTTCTTGAAGTCTACAAAACCAAAGCTCTGGTAAATCAACACTTTATTTCTGCCCAATGACTTTTATTATATGTTGCTCTTTTCTGAACAGAACTACCTGGCTCGCAACTTCTACAACCTTCGTCTTCTGGCTCTCTTTGTGGCCTTTGCCATCAACTTCATCCTGCTGTTCTATAAGGTGCCGTGACTGAAATCAACACACATTTAATAGATGGGTAAATGGATGGATAGATAGGCAGACAGACTGGTAGATAGACGTACAAATAGAGAGATAAAGATGAATAAATGGATATACAGACAGACAGACAGACGGATAGATATACAGACACTGGAATTGGATAGATGGTTGGGTAGACAGAGACAGACAAACATACAGATGCAGAGATGGATAATCAGAAAGAGATAGATGAACAGATTAATAGACAGTCAGATCTGTAGACTGAAAGCTATCTAGAGACAAAGAGAGATAGACAGACAGACAGATCTGTAGACTGAAAGCTATATAGAGAGACCAAGAGAGATAGACAGATTTGTAGACTGACAGCTATATAGAGACCAAAAGAGATAGACAGACAGACAGATCTGTAGACTGAAAGCTAAAAAGAAGAGACAAAAAGAGATAGAAAGACAGATCAGTAGACTAGAAGATATATAGAGACCAACAGCGATAGACAGACAGATATGTAGACGGAAAGCTATGTAGAGACCAAGAGAGATAAACAGACAGACAGATCTGTAGACGGAAAGCTAAAAAGAGATAGAAAGGCAGATCAGTAGACTGGAAGATATATAGAGAGACCAACAGCGATAGACAGACAGATCTGTAGACTGAAAGCTATGTAGAGACCAAGAGAGATAGACAGTCAGATTTGTAGACTCAAAGCTATATAGAGACCAAGGCAGATAGACAGACATATTTGTAGACTGAAAGCTAAAAAGAGAGACCAAGAGAGATAGACAGACAGACAGATTTGTAGACTGAACGCTATGTAGAGACCAAGAGAGATAGACAGATCTGTAGACTGAAACCTAAAAAGAGAGACGAAAAGAGATAGGAAGACAGATCAGTAGACTGGAAGATATATAGACCAAGAGAGATTTGTAGACTGAAAGCTATATAGATAGACAGACAGACAGACAGACAGACAGATTCACTCATCTAGAGTAACTGCAGGGACTCAAACCCACAGCCTGTGACGTTCCAAACTCTAGAGCCGGAGCTGCAGGACACTCTGTCTGTAGTTGCGTGAAATTTTGAAAGATGATCCTGCTCTGGCTTCTTCTAAAGGTGACTGCAGACGAGGAAGAGGAGGAGGAGGGGTCCTGGGGGGGCGAGGAGGACGAGGGCGAGGAGGACGAGGAAGCCCTGGAGTACTTTGTTCTTCAGGAGAGCACGGGCTACATGGCTCCCACTCTGACCTTCCTGGCCATCCTGCACACAGTCATCTCCCTACTCTGCGTCGTCGGCTACTACTGCCTGAAGGTAGAGGACGTGCAGGCCACACGGTGGAGGTTTAAAGCTGGCCTTCTCCGCAGGTTCCTCTTGTGGTCTTCAAGCGGGAGAAGGAGATCGCCAGGAAGCTGGAGTTTGACGGCCTGTACATCACCGAGCAGCCCTCCGATGACGACATTAAAGGACAGTGGGATCGCTTGGTCATCGCCACGCCGTGAGCAACTCTTGCTTTCTTCTCAACGTTTGACTTGTGGAATTCGGCCGTTAGATGGACATCAAGTAGAACTCCGTTAGAGGTGGCCGCTATATCGGTTCCTCTGTCATCATTGGTTTTAAAATCTCCCAACGTCGACCAAAAACTAGGCAAGTTGTTGCCGTGTTGTTGTAGCTAAACATTTATTGTTGTAGGTTCTTTAAAACACAGAATAGTCCCGTGTTTGAGAAGGAAGTTGGACGTCTCGTTTTTAATCAGTGCGAGACGGTGTTTGTCCCGTATTTTTTTATGAAGATGCCTCCTTTCCTACTTTTGATTGGATTTGAGAAGGAACTTGTACGTCTCTTTTTTAATCAGTGTGAGACTGTTTTTATGGCGTACTTTTTTTTTAGTCATCCCAGGCATTGTATGAAGATGCCTCCTTTCCTACTTTTGATTGGGTCATCGTTAGTTTTATTGGTCACTGTCTTGTGAGGAGGGCGGAGCTTTGTGGCTGGGAGAGTCCTTTTAAAAAAATGGCAGATGCTTCTCCAGGTTTCCTACAAGCCTAGTCTCTTCTTCAAACTTCTAATGAAGTTAGAATACAACTTTTGCCTATAAGGTACCTAAGGTCCACATGTTTTTCCCCGACTGCACTTTTTGGATGCCTTATCACCTGTTGAGTTTGGTCAGTCTACCTTATCTCCTGTTGAGTTTGATCAGTCTACCTTATCTCCTGTTGAGTTTGGTCAGTCTACTTCATCTCCTGTTGAGTTTGATCAGTCCACCTTATCTCCTGTTGAGTTTGATCAGTCCACCTTATCTCCTGTTGAGTTTGTCTTTGTTCTCGTCCTCCAGGTCTTTCCCAAACAATTACTGGGACAAGTTTGTCAAGCGGAAGGTAAGCCGAGCGGAGCAGAGGATGCTGATGCTGATGCTGATGAGCCTGGCTGTCCTAGGTCATCAACAAGTACGGAGACCTGTACGGAGCCGAGCGCATCGCGGAGCTTCTGGGTCTGGACAAGAGCGCTCTGGACTTCGACCCCACGGAGGAGGCGGTGGTGAAGGAGGCGTCTCTCCTCTCCTGGTGAGTGGGCGGAAGGGAAGTCCTTCAGGCGCTCCTCCTGACTCCTGCTCGTCTCCTACAGGCTGAGCTCCATCGACACCAAGTATCACGTCTGGAAAATGGGAGTGGTGCTGACGGACAACGTGAGTGCCGCCGTGGCTTCCTTTCTCCACGCCTCTGAGGCCGTCGCTCTTCTCGCCCGCAGTCGTTCCTCTACCTGATCTGGTACACCACCATGTCCATCCTGGGCCACTACAACAACTTCTTCTTCGCCGCTCACCTGCTGGACATCGCCATGGGCTTCAAGACGCTGAGGACCATCCTCTCCTCTGTCACACACAACGGCAAACAGGCAGGTTCCAGCCACTAGGGGGCGACGCTGGTGGTGCGTGTGTCCGTGATTTCTGAAGGACGAGGGTCTGGTTTGGTTCTGTAGCTGGTGTTGACCGTGGGTCTTCTGGCTGTGGTGGTCTATCTCTACACCGTGGTGGCTTTCAACTTCTTCAGGAAGTTCTACAACAAAAGCGAGGACGAGGACGCGCCCGACATGAAGTGCGATGACATGATGACGGTGAGTACGCCAAGACAAAGATCGTTTGAAAACACCTTTGCGCGAAAGCTTCCACGCGTCGAAACACTTCGTTTCTGCCGTCGGAAAAGAAAACGAAGCAACGACATGTTCAGAAGCAACCTGTGTTTTTTTATTAGTTTAACAATATTTCGAGCAGTGCTGTCAAAAGTAGTCACATTCGTTTATTAAGTAGAAGTGGAAATGCTAGGGTTAAAAAACACTTCTGTGGAAGTAAAAGTATCAGCTCAACCTTTACTCAAGTAAAAGTACTGGTACTGGTAGTACTGGAGAAGAAAAGGAAAAGTACTGGTAGAACTACTTGAAGTAAAAGTAATGCCATAGGACTATATTGTTATATTAAAATGTTGGTTTAAAATGTTTGTAATTACGACATTTGTAATTACGACATTTGTAATTACGACGCGCAACAAATCACGATGTGTCAAGGCGATGGACCACACACAAACCAATAGGGCATCAAAATGTCACGTGTTTATACGTCTCATCCAATCACAATCAAGATTACCGTAACCGGATGGCGTGATTCAATATCTGGACGTTTTTTTTAGATCAATGACAAAACGGAAATAAAACCAAAATGAAGCAGGAGTAACGCCGATAGTTTTTCAAATGTAAGGAGTAGAAAGTACAGATAATTGCATTTTTTAAAAGTAACTAGTAAAAAGTAAGAGTGTATAAGTATGTGCTTTTTAGGAAGTAAAAAGTAGGCGAGGGAAATAATTACTCAAATAGAAATGTGGCTTATTTATACTTGAGTAACAAAGTTTGCTACTTGATACCTCTGATTTCGAGATATAAAATGTTACAATACACCTCACAGAGCGATCATTTCTTAGGAAAAAAAATTTTTTTTCAAAGAAGCTAAATAATTTGGCGTAATTGTTCAAATTCATTTTGAGACAATAATCCCAATTCCTCGCAAGTGCTCAAGCATTTTCAAAAACGGAAAGTAAACTAACCAACCAAAATGAAGCTTTAGTTTTTCCAAAAGTAAGGAGTAGAAAGTACAAATAATTGCATTTTTAAAAAGTAAGAGTGTGTAAGTTTGTGCCTTTTAGGAAGTAAAAAGTAGACGAGGGAAATAATTTACTCAAGTAGAATTAGGGCTTTTAAAAAAACTTTAGGATTTATACTTGAGTACAAAGTTATTTGAAAAATAAAATGTTTACAATACACATCACAGAGCGAAGAAGTTACATTGTGATCATTTCTTAGGAAAAAAAAACAATTTTGAAAGAAGCAAAACATTTGTTTGGTGTAATTGTTGAAATTCGTTTAGAGACAATAATCGCTGTAGCATTTTCCCGAGGCTCCGCCCACGGCACGTGTGTGTGTGTGTGTGTTGCGCAGTGTTACCTGTTCCACATGTACGTGGGCGTGAGGGCGGGCGGCGGCATCGGTGACGAGATCGAGGATCCCGCCGGAGACCCGTACGAGCTCTACCGCATCCTGTTCGACATCACCTTCTTCTTCTTCGTCATCGTCATCCTGCTGGCCATCATCCAGGGTACGCACACGCACACACACACACACACACACACTCCTGACGCTCTGCACTAACCAGGTCTGATCATCGACGCCTTCGGTGAGTTGAGAGACCAGCAGGAGCAGGTGAAGGAAGACATGGAGGTCAGTGTGTGTGTGTGTGTTGGGAGGGTGTGTGTGTGATGGGAGTGTATGTGTGTTATGGGTGTGTGTGTGTGTTTTGTGTGATGAGGGGGGTGTAATGGGAGGGGTGTGTGTATGTGTGATGGGAGGGTGTGTGTGTTAATGGGAGTGTATGTGTGTATGGGTGTGTCTGTGTGTGTGTTATGGGAGGGGGGGTGATGGGAGGGTTGTGTGGGAGGGGTAGTGTGGTGTGTGTGTGGTGTGTGTGTGATGGGAGGGTGTGTGTGGGAGGGTAGTGTGTGTGTGTGTGTGTGTGTGTGGTGTGTGTGTGGTGTGAGGGTGGGTGTGGAGGTTTGTGGTGTGTTGTGTTGTGGTGTTGTGATGGGGGTGGGTGGTGTGGTGTGTGTGTGTGTGTGATGGGAGGGTGGGGTGTGTGTGGGAGGGTGTGTGTGGGAGGGTGTGTGTGTGTGTGTGTGATGGGAGGGTGGGGTTGGTGTGTGTGTGTGATGGAGGGTGGGGGTGGATGGGAGGGTGTGTGTGGGAGGGTAGTGTGTGTGTGTGTGTGATGGAGGGTGTGTGTGTCTGTGTGTGTGATGGGAGGGTAGTGTGTGTGTGTGTGTGGATGGGATGGTGGGGTGGTGATGGGATGGGTGTGTGTGGTGTGTGTGTGTGGTGTGTGGTGTGTGTGTAGTAGTGTGTGTGTGGTGTGTGTGTGTTGTGGAGGTGTGTGTGGTGTGGTGTAGTGTGTGTGTGTGTGTGTGTGTGTGTTGTGATGGAGGGTTGTGTGTGTGTGTGTGTGGGTTTGATGGGTGTGTTGTGTGTGTGTGTTAGGTGTGAGGGTTGTGTGTGGTGGTTGTGTGCCGGTTGTACTGTGGCAGTGTGTGTGTATGTGTGTGTGTGTGTGTGTCTCACTCCTGCATCTTCTCTCCAGACTAAATGCTTCATCTGTGGAATCGGGAGCGACTACTTTGACCGGACGCCGCACGGCTTCGAGACGCACACCTTACAGGAGCACAACCTGGCCAACTACCTGTGAGTCACTACACCAACAGCCAATCAGATTACAGCGCGTTTGTGTTCATCTCGCGCACACACAGAAACAGACAGAGAGGATTCAACACAACCAGCCAATCAGTGTCAGAGGGCGGGTCAGCTGACTGAATGGGCAGTGATGTCACAGACGAGAAGGAACGACTTACGAAATTCATCCGTGGCGAATCTGAGCCGCATTTTACGTGTAATCCGTGCCATGATTTGTAAATTCAGACAAAACATTTTTATAGTAGATAAAATATAGGTAATAAATGTAATGGAAACCTGTTGTTTAGTTTGCACTTTGGCAGGTGTTTATAAAAATACAGTATAGAATGATACAGCGGACAATCTCACGCGAACGGTTACCGCCATCTTGAAATCCCTGAGATTTCTGTGATCTCGCGAGAATGGTCATTTCAAGATGGCGGCTCTATTTGACAACACTCATGACGGAGAGAAATAAAAACAATTTTTTTCTGTTTGTCAAACAAAAGACAAACGTATTTTATATTTTGGAAGCAAGATCGCTTAAACGAACTAGTGTTTTTGTAGTTTATTTGATGTGCGTGAAAAAAAGTCGAAAAACTGTTTTTTTTTAACATGTCTGGACTCTTATCTCCATGCATGCTAGCTGTAAGAAAAAGACACACTCCTTTCGTAAAGCGAAAATATTTCAGATAGGAACAGCAAAATGTTGTTGTTCTCGAGTGACGTCACAGCCTGGCATTTAGTAGCCACACCCACTGTTTACTAGCCCTGCCCACTGAGGGTGTCACCATGCAAATTTCGATCTTACCTCACTACCTCAAGTTTTGTCTGTTTCATCGAAGTGAACCCATACGGAATCAGACTAGTACCGAAATTATCAAACGCAAATTTCAAATAAACGAAAGAAAGAAAAATGCTTCCTATTTACGTTTTTTTTTTTTTTCGGTTGAAAGCTTCATTTTTTTGTTTGAATCTTTATTTTTCGCTTCAGATTTTTTCGTTCGTCCGTTTCTTCTTTATTTTCGTTTGGACTTCTGGCAGTAGCTTCACGTGGGGGCGGAGCTTACTCGGTCCAGAACTACAATCACTACGAACCGATAAATACTCAGACGATGAAGATGCTCCGATTCTGAATGTTTCCGCTCTCGCTAAACTCCTCCCCCACTTCATAGTCAATTGCTGCCAATCACATTCTCACCAGCCAATCAGAGTAAGGGCCGCCCCCATGTGAAGCTAGTGCCAGAAGACCAAACGTGAAGATTGCAAGCGGAAAAAAAAAACATTTTTGTTAGTTTCTTAGAAATTTACGTTTGATCCTTTTGCCACTAATCTGATTCCACAAGCCCAAACGCGTTCGCTAATAACATTCGCAAACTCGAAATTCGAATTTCACCCGAGCGTCGTCTCATCTACAGGTTCTTCCTCATGTACCTGATCAACAAAGACGAGACGGAGCACACGGGTCAGGTAAGACGGCGGTTGGTGGACGGCGGGAGGATGGGCTCACGCTTCTCTCGTCTCCGCAGGAGTCGTACGTGTGGAAGATGTACCAGGAGCGCTGCTGGGACTTCTTCCCGGCCGGAGACTGCTTCCGCAAGCAATACGAAGACCTGCTGGGCTAGAGATCCGTCAACCACACACACGTCTACCAAAAACTCGTGCGAAAAACCAAACCGAAAAAAAAAAAAAACGGCCATGATTGATTCGTTAAAACGACAACTTAAAAAAAAAAAAACACACCATGGCTTGCTGACATTGCTTGCGTCTCACCGCCGCACACGAGACGATGAGGAGGTGCGGCGACGAAAAAAAGTAAGTAAAAAACCGTCAACGTTTGATGAAGAATGAGCCAAACCTTCCGTGGTTTGTTAAAGTGCCTTCAAAAGGACTATGCAAGGATTTCCTCGCTTAGTGTAGAACCTCCGGATCACGCAAACCTGCAGAATAATCCAGACGCAAGCTCGGAATTAAGCTTAGTAGCTTCGCTGGTTTGCTTTCCAGCAGGAGAGTGAAAAATAAAGTAGCTGATGCAATACGTCCCAAAGTGCGGCTTTTTATTCCGAACGCGACGGACAGGCGTCAGGAGATCACGCTGTCCAACCAGTCCTCCAGGTCCTCCTCCGTCACCTCCTTCCTGGTCTGCCGAGACTCCGCCTCCACCTCTTCCTGCCGCTCCTCCTCTTCCTCTGGAGCTGTCGAGGTAACGCCACACATCGCTTCATCTCGTACGTGTGAGATCAAGATCGTCTCGTCGTGTCTGGTGCTCTTGACGCCTCTAAGTTCTACTGAGGGAGAATATCGGCCGGATGAAAGCCAAGTAAAAGATCTAGGCAAATGTGTGGTAAAACACTCCGATTCATGCGTTAATGACAGATAAGTTCTACTGGTTCTACTGACGCCTAGTGGTCGGGCGCGATAACTGGCCAGTTCCAGAACCAAAACATTTGGCAAAACCAAATATCCCAAAGATCTAGGCAAATGTGTGGTAAAACACTCCACGTGTCGATTAATGCATTAATGACGGATAAAAGTTGACATGAAAATAGCAATAAAAAAAATGTGTTTTAGACAGTGGACCACCACAGTGATGAAAAAGGAAGTTGTGATAACTATAAGTATAATAAAGACGAAGCTGAATGATGTGTCCCGTTCAAAGTGAATGGGGAACAATAATGATGAATAAAATGTGGATTACAAAAGAAAAGACGAATTGTAGAAGTTCAGTGATGGATCTACAACAAACCATTGAGGATAGGGCTTGGAGATTTGGTCTAAAATCAAAATCTCGATTAATTGAACATTTTATTATGGTTTCATAATATTTTCATCATATTGACTAATGAACAATGATTTTATTCTCTTTTTTTGCCCTCATTTGTTCTCATCTATCGGTCTTTCTATCTATGATAACCTTCCCTTCCTGAAAGGCGCTTTATAAATAAAATACATACATAAACAAATAAATAACTTGCATATTTGGAAACGAAATTATTTTCTTGCTAAAAAGTGTAAATTATTTATACTATAAAAATACATTTGCTATATAAAACTATTAGTTCTCCGACTTCCTGAAGCCCAAACGTGTAAAAACCACAGAGAGCGTGTTGTTTTTAATGTATAAGCTCATCTTGTTGCTCAGTGTCTAAACTATTAAGTCGTGCCACGATATGGATTTCGCAATATCGTGGATACCGACACATTTAATTTCTATACATGCTTGTAAACACTTTAATACGGTATGACACGTTTGTTTCGTTGCGACTTTTAAAAGACACGCGGTATTAAAAATGGCAGATGCTCCTTCAGGTTTCCCCCTGCGTTTAATTTCTTTCTTTAAATAGAGTTAGAATACAAAGTTTGTCTGTAATGTAATTAATTAGTGTCTACTAAAATGTAACCCGTGGTGTATCATGTCTCATTGTTGTAAAGAAACTAATAGTATTTGATCTTTCTGACTCTTTGTAGCTTCCTGTTTGTCTGAAGGATTAAACTGACTCAAACATTATCATTGTAACAAAAACATGAAGCGGATGTTACAAATGTATCAACTGAGCCATTGTTTATATGTAGATTACACTAACGAAGACGAGCAGGAGAAGTTTTAAAGTGCAATAATTTTTAAGTATTTTTTTTTTTAATATTTTTAAACTTTTAACACGGGTCTATTTGACCCGAACAGTCTCATTTATAATATAAACATGTAGCGTGGTGTTACAAATATGTCAACTGAATCATTATACTTTTTATCTGATGATTACACCAAATAAGCCAAGCAGGAGAAGTTTCAAAGTTAAAACACTTACCCGTATTTTCTGGACTATAAGCCGCTACTTTATTCATAGGTTTTGAACCATGCGGCTTATACAAAGGTGCGGCTATTCTGCAGATTTTGTGATAATGAAGACAAATACAGTAGATACTGTTTATTTTCTGTCCCGTTTTAATCAGCAAAGTTGCTGCCGTGTTAAAATGCAGGTTAGGAAAGGATCTATTTAGTTACACACATGTACATTTACAATTCAAAATCATTCATAGAGCGGATGCGGCTTATAGTCCAGAAAATACGGTAAGTATTTTACAAATAATTTTAAACTTTGTAAACGGTTCAATTGGACCCGAACACAACAGGAGGGTTAAGGTAAAGTCACCTGGCAGCGCGCTGAGGACTGGACGGGAATCGGGCGGAGACGTCTGCAGGTTGAGGAGAAGCTCCAGCTCTTCATCCGCATCTTCAGCCACTGGAGGAACGTCTGGAACGGACTTCACGATGCAGGTCGGCCGGAGTCCAGAAGACACGTGGAGTGTGTGAGGAAGATCGAGCGGAGTCGTCGTCTGAGAAAGAGAGAGACAGAAGCTCGTCACGACACTAGAAATCTCAACTTCGATACAATACTTAAAAAAGTAGCCCAATAAAAAAAGTGTCAAAGATAAATATTGCTACTGATACCATTTTTGATACCACGTGAAAAAACTGCAACAATGTTAGAGCCGTTTTTGGCTTTATTTATTGAGACAAAAACATAACGAGAATATGAACATGAAAATGTCGAAATGAGGAATCCCAAGACGATAAATTGGCAAATTAAATAAACTGGCACAGTCTTATAGATTTTCTAGAAAAAAAAAAATACTTAAACTTAAAATCATTAAAAAAATTAAAAGATTAAAAAAATTGAGTTGGTAGAATCTCTCTATTCCAAGTCAAAAATGCATAAAAATGCATGCAAAGTAAAAGAGTGCAATATTTTGATTTGTCTTTCAAAAAAGCTGGTAGTGTGGTAGAAGGATGTGAGTGAGTTTTCACTGCCGTGTTGGTCCTCAGAGTCCTTCCGGTGCTTTAAAATTGTTTTAGCACAATTAGAAACACTTTTTGCAATATTGTCTATCGTTTTTTGGTTAGATCAGGTTGTTAAAATTAACAATAAAAATACTTCTCACACATGTATAATCTCCTGCTGGTAGGTAAAACATTTCAGACAAAACTTCTTCCACTAGCTTTTTCGCACTAAAACGGCCCGCGACGAACAAAAATAAGAGTTTTGTATCTGTATAGGATTTTTCAGTATCAATACTTATCGAAAGAACGATATTTTTGGCAACTTTGTAGTGTTGTAAGTAATTGAGTTACATTATTATAAAAGTAACTAATAACCAGGGAAAGTACGGTAAGTACTGAGTTACTTTTTGCCACAATTAGTTTTTCAATTTGTCAAATAACTTGGCTGCTGTCAACATTAAATAAGTTGTTAAATGAATGAAATGGACACTAGAAAAAATTAATTACTATTATAAAGCACTGTACAATAATCTGCACTATTTGAATATCCTTGTGGGACACTGTGAGAGACGCCTATCAAATTCAAAATTGTATCGTAAATATTATCATTAGTATAGAGAATAATAAAACACAATAGAAAACCAATAACTTTTAATATTTAATGCACAGATCACAACTGGTCAAATATAAAAGTCTAAATATAAATTTCGCTTCTTTATGAATGTAACAAAAATAAATGAACAAAATTCACAGAAGTAAACAGTTTAACAAGACGTGTTCTGCTCTCATAACATATAATACTTAATGTACCAAAATTAAGTAACAATAACAAAAAAAGTACACTCTTTCTACTCCGTGGCTGTTTCGTCGGCTCATTGCTGACTCCTGCTGGGCGAGCGCTTGTATGTGACCTAATGCAGTACTTCCGGGTGGTAAATACTGGACATTTAATCTAAGCCAATCATCACGTTTTCAGTCGCACCATGTGCACACACACACCAATCAGCATTTACGTCCCGCCCCCGGGACACACCCACCAGAGGAGAAGACCCTGCGCTCGGATGAAATCCGCCTCGGTGACCACAATTAAAGTAAAGCAGAATTTTTGTCAGTAACAATAAAGGGGGATTATGTGTCCCAGGCGGAGATCATTCTAAAAATTTCGATTTATTCCTAATAAATTAGTCTTCTTTTATCAATTATAGATTAAACCAATGCCGCGTTAATGTAATTAAAACGTACAAGAAAGAGAGGTCGCGGAATGAACAGATTTATGTGTGAAGAAGAAAGTGTCTGGGGTCTCTTCACTGATGAAGAGGAAGGAAGAATTCAGGTAGAGTGTGATAAGAACTGTGAAAGCACCCTAATTTTACTAGCTGTTTGCACTAGAAAGAGTGTACATTTTTGTTATTGTTATTTCATTTTGGTACATTGTTAAACAAAATGTACTGAAAGCAGAACATGTTAAACTGTTTACTTTTGTGAAATGTATTCGTTTACATATGTTAATTCCTTAAAAAGCATAATTTATATCTAGACTTATGTGTTGGCCAGTTGTAGTCCTAATACTGTATATAAATATTAAAAGTTCTAAACCATCTATTTTGCTTTATTATGTATTATATCAACGATAATATTTACAATAATTTGAATTTGATAAGTGTTTCTCGCATTGTCAAACAGCAATATTAAAATAGTGTAGATTAATGTACAGTGCTTTATAATAATAATTTTCTTTTATTTAGTGTTCATTTCATTCATTTAACATATTTAATATTGACAGCAGCCAAGTTATTTGACAAATAAAAAAAAACACAACGCAATAGTTACTTTTCCTGGTAATTAGTTACTTTTATAATGATGTAACTCAATCACTAATTCAACTACTATTTGTTAGAAGTAACTAGTAACTGCAACTAAATCCCTTTTTAAAGTAACGTTCCCAACACTGGTTGTAACGGAGTAAAAAGTTCGTTACAATACTCGTCACTGGAAAACGCAAAGTCGTAGTAAAGTCGTTTATTTTTAACGCCGTTATTCCCGACACTGTTCCTGACGCACCTGAACATCCTCCAGCTCCAGGTTGAGTCTGGTGTGCAGTGGAAGCTCCTGAAGCCTCTGAGATAAAGCCGGCAGGTCCAGACTCAGCGCCGGGATCTGAACCACAAATCACTGATGAGGCGTCACACAAGAGGATGATGGGAAAGAAGGCGGGGCAACAAGCACCTGAAGGCTCGCCAGCGCCTCCGTCTGCCACTCTTTCTCCTCGCTGAACCTGAACTGGGAAAACGAGTCTCCTGAAACAAACAGATCCACGTCAGACATTAGCGCAAAAAATAAATAAATATTAAACTGATATCAAAGGTGTAAGGAGTAGCTGAAAGAGTAAAAGAGAGTATTAGAGAAAAAGTACAGATTCCTTACTGTAAAAAATTACTCCATTACAAGTCACCAAATCCATGAAGACTTGAGTAAACGTATCCAATATTATAACTTAAATAATTAACTCCTAGTGAATTCTGAAAGAGAAACAAGAAACTCTTTATTTATGAGGCTTTATTTCCTAATATAGAAGTGAAATTTAACACCTTCAATGTTTCCAAATGGCAGAACAAAACGGACAAAAAAAAGTATCGGTCTCAACCAAACTTAAATGTGCAAAAAAGTGAAAATGCTGATTCATTATTTAAAGTAAAAATGTATTAACATAATGAGCTAAACCGCAATTTTTAATAAAATATATAATACCAAGAGTTGGCAAATTGTCGCGCACAATCACAATGTAACGAGTAATGGTAAGTGTACATTAAAATGTAGTGGAGTAAAGATTGCAGATACTCAAAAATACACAAATGTAGTCAAGTAGAGAGTAACAGTTGATTATAATTGTGAAACTCAGTACAAGTACAAACTAGAAGCCAAAAAAAACACAACTTTTATACAATAAATACAAGCAAAGTAACAAAGTCGATTTATATTGAACTATTTTTATTTATTCAAGCATTAGTCAGTGTTGTAGAGTAATACAGTCTATAAATAATAAGAGCTTTTTCCTCAATATATGAAAAAAGCTGCCTGAGAAATGTAAAAAAGCTTGCAAAAATAATGGAAGGACTTGAATCTTACAAACATCCTACATATAATCATGTATACACACGGTACAAAAAAAAACGAATTAATATTTAATGAAAAAAAAAAAAAGACGTGACAGACACAAGCATTTTAAGTAGATAATGCACGTCATCTTTCCGTGTCAGTGTGATTCTGTGGCGTGTCGCACACAGCTGTCTCTCTCGGGGTCTTCACGGACCCCTGCCGCACCTGCCAAACGCAACACATGCTGGAGTCCAGAGGACCGTCCCGTGTCCCGAAGGTACTTGAGTAAATGTACTTGGTTACTTTACTTAAGTGCGTTTTTGGCTACTTCGTACTTGCACCGAGTATCAAAAATATGAGCAACTTTTACTCTCTACTCCACTACATTTTTGATTGAGTAGCAGTACCCTAACCCCATAAGAGAAAGAATGTGTTTTACAAATGTAATTATATAATACGTAACTTTATACAATACATATAAAATATAATTTACTAATCAGAATTTTATTTTATATCTACTTGCAAATTTAAGTGATTGAGACTGACTTTTTGTTCTTTTTATCTACTTTGTTCTACCTTTTTTCAAACATTGAGGTTAAATTCTGTTTCTGTATTAGAAAACAATAGTTTGTTTTCACATTTCTTTTTTTTGGGCCTATATTGAGTACAAATAAAATACTTCTTAATGCTTAAGTTCTTTTAAAATTGGATACTTTGCTACTTTGACTCAAGTCTTTTTGAAATTGGTGACCTGTTACTTGTAATGGAGTAATTTTAACAGTATCTGTACTTTTACTCAAGTACATTTACTCAAGACACTGAGCTCATGTTTAATGCCAACTGTCAATTACTGTTAATACCTAATCTACAACTACCGTATTTACACGAACATAAGCACCACCCTGTTTTTTCAGGCACAAAATAAAACTTCCAAAAAAAAAAAAAAAAAAAGTTGTTCTCTTTTTACATTTTTGGTTAAATTACGTTAATCTTCTCCGAGCGTTTTGATTGTGTTTTGATTCACTTCTTGCCCTTGTTCTTCATTTTCTGCGATTACACATTGGACTCGTTTGTTAGCGCTAAGCTAAGCTAACAGGTCGTGGTTTGTAGTTTCTGTTTGTTGTTATATTAATGATTATATTTAGTTTAATTTACTTCTTCCAGTGTTATTTTGTCTCTGTTAAGTGTCGCGACGTCTCTAATGTTTCTTTATTTATGTTATTGAGATAATAAAAGCTTATGCTATACATATTATTTAATGACGCACACGCGCGCCGCTGCATAAAGACAACGTTTTTCCGTTTATTTGTGAAATATTTGTTGAAATACGAAAACATGGGGGCTTATATTTACGGACATATTTGAAATCCCCGATTATAAGCATCCCGCAAGTTTCCGAGCGTTGAAAATTCGAAAAAAGGGTGCTTATATTCACGCAAATACGGTATATACGTAACAATGATCAGTTAAAGTGGAAGACTAGATACTCAGACTGTGCAATCTTCTCAACCCATAAAAGTCTCACTTCAGCTTGAAAATGCCTGTGCGTGTATTTTCCTAGATGCTCTTTGTTCATTTCCGGGTCATAGGGAGCTGGAGCAAACATCGGCATATCCAAATAGTAATTACCCTAAAACGTCCATTAAGGTTGCACACATTTGCCATTTAAAATGTTGGACAGTGGATACTGGTCACATTTGATTTACGAGCAGTCCTAGGCCAGAGACTCCCATCTTTCAGACTCTCATCCGGGTCACGGCACCATCATCACCATCATTCAGAAGAGTTTGGCGTCACGTCAGCGCGGCAGATGCGTCTCGCTGGATGAATGGGGGAATCAGGTCACTTCCTCCCCGAGTGGCCTCGCGTGCCCAAACTAGCCACCACTGATCCTGATTGGCTGAGATGATGAGATGGTCGAGATGAAGATCTTCTTCATCTGGAGCCATCACTATTATGAGAGTCCAGCTTTACAAAATTATTGGGACTCCTATGGTCCAGTCGTCTAGCAATCCATCCATCCCCCAAATCCCATGTTCTGCTTGCTCTCGTCCTCCTCTCGATCTTGTAGACACCATTTCACACGTCGGTTTGTCCGTCTGTCAATGTATTTTGTCAAAGTGGCATCTATCTCCTTCTCAATCTCGATCTGTGTTTATCCGTCTATCCCTTCATTTCTAATCGGCCTGGCCAGATTGTGAAGAGAGTTTGCGTGACGAGGCACTTGACCACTGTTGAATCATCAAGGACGGACCGACAAACAACATCCTCCACAGAAGCAAACCCAGACCAACCAATCGCAATCCTCCATCAGGTCTCGTCTGTTCTGCAACAGTCCCTTTTCAAACCTTTCCAAATGTAGCAGAAGACAGATGCTTTGGCCTTGAACTTGTCATTTGACAGCTGTGATGCATTTGTGGCTGAAATCTGACGTTAGCTTTAGCCTTTTAGCTGCTCGCAGATGAAGCTGGATTGTGGTGGCGGCGGATCGCTCGGGGACTTGGTGGCCCAAATCTGAACAACACGGCCACAAAGAGTCTGAGCACAAACGCAAGAGGACGAATGCGATATGGAGCGGAACAGACCAGAACCAAAGGCGACTAGAGGACGCAGAACACTTTGATGTAATAACAGGCTTGCCTGAAGAAAAAAGACCTTTGGAAGCCAGTTTTTGTGATGACGCAAAGGAAGCAGATTGACGACTTTGGCGACAAAGTTTTCTGTCAAAATTCGCAAACATCACAAAGCCGAAAAGAGTGAACCACATTTCAACGCGATTTCCATAGATTTTGTATCAATTATACAAAACTGAATCGTAGACAATCTCAATGTTAAGTAAAAGGCATGTATTTTACCCGATTTGTAAACTTCTAAATTTGCTAAATTATAAATCTATGATTTACATAAGAAACAATATATTGCTTTTTTATCTTTATGAATGTATCTTTTTTTTTCCAAGAAAGTATTTCCTTCCTCCAGTTTACACTCTTTATACTGCGTATTGAAATTTTAACCTCAAAAGTATGGAATAGGACTAGTGCCAAAATTATCATAGAAACATACATTTCTAAGAAACAAAACAAAAATACTTCACATTTACGTTTGTTTTTTTATTTTTTCCTTGCAATCATCACGTTTTCGCTTGAAACTTTTAATTTTACTTTTTACTTTAGAGTTTTTCTTTTGTTTAGTTTTTTTCTGTTTGGGTTATTGGCACTAGCTACACGTGGGGGCGGCCCTTACTCTGAATGGCCGGTGAGATTGTGATGGGCAGCTGCTTGACTAGGACGTTTTAAACGAAAATATGAAAGATTGCAAGTAAAAAAAAAAAAATGTGAATGTAAAGCCTTTTTAGAAATGTACGCTTTTTTTTTTTTTATAATCAGATTTTTTTTAAAATAATATTGGCACTAATCTGACTCCAAACAAAGTAAATTGGATCAATATGCAACGTTAAGGACAAAACCAATGTGGTGGCCTCAAAAATTGAAGAACTGAATTGTAATCTAACGTTTTATTTACTGTAATTAGAATTGTTCCACCAGTCTAACTTTTCAGGAGCATATTGACACCATTTGATTTTTGAGAAACCACAACAAAACAATCGCCGATTATGTCACGATCAAGCGCGGTCACAAGTCGTCAACGGCGAGCGCGCGAGTGTCTTTTTAACCGCTGAAAACCAAATCAAAGGGCAATGATAATCCCTCGCTCCGACGCAAAAACAAACAATTCAGGCCCGTATGGGAGCGATTAGGCAGAAGTATGTCGGCGTGTGAAGGCAGAAGAGCTTGGAAATAACGAGGCCTTACGTAAACGCAGCGTGTAGAGAGACGCGTCATTATCGCCGGCTCGTTTCTCGCGCTTTCAGAGAAAACATCGGCACCCTGTGGGCGGAAAAGCCTCCCACGCTTCCTAATTACTCGCCGGTGTCACAGGTGCATTCTGGGATGAAAGCGGCGGAATGATGTCGTCGGACCCCGCGGTGGACGGCGCTTTCGGAAAAGCCGGAAAACAAACAAAAAATGACTGGCGCATCTTTCCTGTTCACAAGGTCTCAGTCCCGTTTCTGAGTATTGATCCACGATAGATTTCCAGTTGTTGTTGTTTTTTCTGTCACTTGATATGTAAATCTCGATTTATTCATCTTTCTCTCTGTACGAGTCCCTGTGTCTTTCCATTCACCCACTAATAAATCAATAGAACTCTCTACAGGCAGCAAGAAATACATGACATATCGGCAGAATCAATAACAAATCCATTTTCCTTTCAATCCACCCATCTGTCTGTCCGGAAAACTCTGTCTAGTTGCCAGTCGATTGATTTCATTTGTGCGTTTTGTTTGTCTGTATCCATCATACAGTCCATCCCATTGATCTCCAGATCTGTCTATCTACCAACCCGTCTGTCTGTCCGCTCTTACCACCCTTCTGTCCGTCACTCCTCCCTCCTGTCTATCAAGCCATTCAACCTTCTGTCATTTAATGAACTTTCTGTCTGTCTGTCAATCCATCAACAGAAACATCCATCTGTCCATCTTCCCACCAAACCTCCTGCCTGTCTGTCCATTCGAGCCATTAAACCAAAACCCATCCACAAAACCATCTGTCTATCCTCCCACCCAACCAACCATCTGTCTGTCTGTCTGTCCACCCGTGTCTATCTGTCCATGAAGCCAATTAATCGCTTTCCTGTGTGTCTGTCCCTCCACCTTCCTGTCTATCTGTCCATCAGGCCCTTTAATCAACTTTCTGTCTGTCTATCTACAAAAACATCTGTCTGTCTCACTTCTCACCCACTCTCCGGTCTCTGTCCTTCAAGCTATTTAATCAACATTCTGTCTGTCTGTACATCCACAAAACCCATCAGCCTGTCTATCTTCCAACCCAACCATCTGACTGTCTGTCCACCCGTGTCCATCACGAAAATTAACCGCTTTCCAGACTGTCTATCTGTTTGTTCCTCCATCTTAATGTCTATCTGTCCATCAAGCCATTAAACCAACTTTCTGTCTCTCTATCATCTACAAAAACATCTGTCTGTCTCCCTTCCTACCCGCTCTCCTGTCTATCAAATATTCAAGAATTTCCCTCAGGGATTAATAAAGTATATACCTACCCTACCTACCTATCTGTCCATCTAGCCATTTAACCAACATTTTGTCCGTCTATCCATCCACAAAAGCATCTGTCTGTCTTTCTTCCCACCCACGTTTCTGTCTATTTTTCCATCAAGCCAATTAGCCAACATTCTGTCTGTCTATCCTTGTATTAAAAAAAAACATACGTCTGTCTATTCTCCACAACCATCTGTCTGTCCATCAAGCTATATGATCAAACTTCTGTCAAACTTCTACCCATCCACAATCGAACCATCGATCTATCGTCCCACTCAACCATCTGTCTGTCCGTCCACAATACTGTCTATCTGTCCATCCAGCAATTCAACAAACCTGTCTGTCTGTCTATCCATCCGTTTACAACAACATCTGTCTATCTTCCCACCCAACCATCTGTCTGTCCGTCCACAATACTGTCTATCTGTCCATCCAGCAATTCAACAAACCTGTCTGTCTGTCTATCCATCCGTTTACAACAACATCTGTCTATCTTCCCACCCAACCATCTGTCTGTCCGTCCAATCTCCTGTCTATCTGTCCATCAAGTAGTTTAACTGCCTTTCTGTCTGTCTATCCATTCATTTACAACAACATCTGTCTATCTTCCCACCCAACTACCTGTCTGTCCGTCGACCTCCTGTCTATCTGTCCATCAAGCAATTCAACAAACCTGTCTATCCATCCATTTACAAAAACATCTGTCTATCTTCCCACCCAACCATCTGTCTGTCTGTCCACAATACGGTCTATCTGTCCATCAAGCAATTCAACAAACCTGTCTATCTGTCTATCCATCTGTTTACAACAACATCTGTCTATCTTCCCACCCAACCATCTGTCTACAACAACATCTTTCTATCGTCCCACCCAACCATCTGTCTGTCCGTCCGGCCTCCTGTCCATCTGTCCATCAAGTAGTTTAACTGCCTTTCTGTCTGTCTATCCATTCATTTACAACAACATCTGTCTATCTTCCCACCCAACCATCTGTCTACAACAACATCTTTCTATCGTCCCACCCAACCATTTGTCTGTCCGTCCGACCTCCTGTCTATCTGTCCATCAAGTAGTTTAACCGCCTTTCTGTCTGTCTATCTATCTATCTATCTGTCTGTCAGTCTGTCCAGCCACTGCTCAGGATCATGGAAAGCGGAAGGAACGGGAGTCGCTTGTGGAGGTTTCAGCGCAGCTTCTGCGTCTCCGGACACACGTGGGTGAAAAACACTCCAAGCGCTGGCAGTACACGTCTGCTCCCTGTTATTAATCCTCCGGGGACACTGATGCGACTCATATCCTGCATTATCCACTCATTATGATCAATAAGCACGGAGGTCTGGAGGCGCTGCCCTACATGGAGAAGCCTTACACAACCCATTTCCTGTCGACCTGCTCGTGTCGCACCAAAACACCCGTTTATCAGGCTCAAGCATCGGGACACAACATTCTTCAATCAGAAACGATAACGCTGTGACCCAGAGTGGCGCTTCGGACTGTTCTGTACCGGGTCGCCCGGGCAAGAAGCTCCAACACTGACACCTGGACTTACAAGGACACGAGGAGTCCGAGATGTTTCTTCTGGAGCCACTTCACTGGAGCTAAATTACGACCGCGGGGTCTCTTCATCTGCGCCTGGATCTAATCCCTCTGCGTGTGAAGGTAAGAACTCTTCTGCTGTGAGACCCAGAGGAGGAATAATAATGTTCTGAACATTAGTAGAGTGGCTCCAGTACATCAGTTGCGCTACTCTACAACATCTCAGGTTGTGTGTGATTGTGTGTATATTTCTCTGATTTTATAAATATTCTTCTGGGCAATATCAGTACCCAGTGCAGGTGCAAGATCCGTATACAGGGCAATTTCAGTATACATGTGTATACATATTTGTTACATTTCTTCAAATAGTATTTAAATCATTACGCTTTATAGATTTCACTGTTTTCTATTGTAAAATTCTACTTTGAAATTGTACTGCTGCTGCATCGGTGACATTTTTCCACGACTAAAGGACTTTCAATTCAAAACATTCAAACATACATAATTTATTAATAATAATAATGATAATAATAATAATAATAATAATAATAATAATAATAATAATAATGAGTATTTGTAGGGCGCTTTTCACGGTTTTAACTTTCTCTATACACACAGAAGACTCTGGTTTATCTTTTGCGTTAAAGTGCCACTCACAGTATTCACATATTCACAGTATGTGAACTACTTTTTTATAGTGGGTCACCTGTATTTTACAAGAAGGGTAGGCCACCTGTATTTTTACAGTAATGGTGGGTCTCCTGTATTTTACAGTTAGGGTGAATCACATGTATTTTTACAGTAAGGGTGGGCCACCTATTTTCTGCAGTCAGGGTAGGCCACCTGTATTTTTACAGTAAGGGTGAGTCTACTGTATTTCTACAGTAAGGGTGAGTCTACTGTATTTTTACAGTAGGGGTGGGCCACCTCTATTTTCTACAGTAAAATCGTGTATTTTTCTACAGTAACATGGTGTATTTTCTACAGTCAGGGTAGGCCACCTGTATTTTTACAGTAAGGGTGAGTCTACTGTATTTTCTACAGTAAGGGTGAGTCTACTGTATTTTCTACAGTCAGGGTGGGCATCGTGTATTTTCTACAGTAACGGTGGGCCCCCTGTTTTTTCTACAGTAAGGGTGAGTCTACTGTATTTTTACAGTAAGGGTGAGTCTCCTGTATTTCCTACAGTAGTAGGTGTGTGTGGCACTGATCACTCACGCTTTGGTTTCTCTACTCCCCCTGTGGCGAGAGCAGAACTGCAGCTACGTGATGATCAACACTTCTTCTGTGATGATGGTTAAAGTGATAAAGGCTGATGGCAGGATGCTGCGAAGAATCTAAACAGCAGACGAGTGAAACTACAACGCTCGAGTCACAACAAGTGTCGGAACAAAGCGCCAGCAGCTGGTCTTCCTCCGCCCACAGTCCTGCCACGTGTGTCGCGGGCGCTAAGTAACGCCGCCATTAGCTTCGCACACACACACACACACAGCGCAGGCATCTGAACTTCCTCTCCTCTTCCTCCTCCCATTCTCAGCGTCCGCTACATCGCTGCCCCAAATCATGACGATCATCTCCTCCTCCTCCTCTTCCTCACTCCTCACATCTGTGTGTGGCAGCTCAGACTAGAGCTGGAGGTCTGACTCGGACGCGGAGGATTACGGAAAAGTCTGGACTGGACGGCGGTCTGGGGAAGTTCGGTGCGCGCGCGGCGATGAAGCGGTGAGTTTCGCGCAACAATATTACAACATCAAAGCGTCATCCCACAATCACCGTCTATAGACAAATAATGCTTGTTAATTATTTATTTTAATTTTTTTTGTTTGTGTCCCTATTTATTCTGTTCAGCGTGCATGGGTGTCCTGAAAGGCGCTTAAAATAAAATGTATTATTATTATTATTATTGTTATACACAAAAATAAATATACACTGGGCAATTAATCGAAAAATAATCGAAATCGAAATTCAGAACATATAATCGTTCGAATTTTTCCAGGTTGATTATTTTGATTACTTTCCCAAAGGATTACAAATAGGTTGATATTTTTTGATTACTTAAACTTGTTTTCTTTCTATACAAAGAAAACTGCGATCTTTAAAACAATCTGTTTACATTAAAATATTTGTTTATAAAAGATGCAAGAAATGCACAGGCTATATTATGAATATCTTATTATAAATAAGAGTTATTTTAATTAGAAGAGAAAGGCACTAATTTTACATGTAAATCGAAAAATAAAAAAATTATTTAGTCTGTTCACAATTGTGCAAGTAATTTATTTTTGCTTTTTCTTGATAAGAATGAAGTGACTGTTTGATTAGTTTCAGTTGTTGATGCTCATTAAATAATTATATAGAACATCTGTGTCTTTCCTTCAATTCTTTTCAAGTAAGGCACACAGTCAACAATCTCTGTCACAGTATTTATTGTACAAAACTTGTGGTGCAAATAATATAAATAAAACAATCGTTCATTAATCGTATTAAAACGTTCAATTAATCGAGATTTTAGTTTTTGGCATAATCGCCCAGTCCTAACGTTTGCCCATATTTAACATGTCTTTAGTATATTACTGCACATATTAAATAGTGTGTCGATGCATATCTGCATAAGGGATTTGTATTTGTAATTTTAATTATATTTAATCTTTTTTTTTTGCCATTTCTGGTCATTTTTATTTTCATATACTGCGTTTTACTCAGGAACAGTCATTTCACTGTGAGTCAAACTCCACGCACAAGTGTGTGTGTGTGTGTGTGTGTGTGTGTGTGTGTGTGTGTGTAAGGTGTGCGTGTGTGTGTGTGCGTGGGTGTGTGTGGTGTAGGTGTGAGTGTGGTGTAGGGTGGTGTGTGTGTGTGTGTGTAGGTGTGGTGGGTGGTGTAGTGTGGTGGTGTGTGTGGTGTGGTGTGCGTGGGTGGGTTGTGTGGTGTGTGTGGTGTGTGTGTGTGTGTGTGGGTGTGTGTGTGTAGGTGTGCGTGTGTGTGTGTGTAGGTGTGCGTGTGTGTGTGTGTGTGAGACTCAAAAATGTTGGAATTTGAAAATGTTGACGTGACTAAAATGAATTTAAACAAGGTGTTTATCTTGACTACAGTCGCAGTGCAGAGACTTCTGGAATCGGTCATGATTATTTGTGTAAACGCATTTGCTTCAATTCTTACAATTTGAATATAGAAAGAAAAAAAATATTTTTACAATTTGTAAAACAAGTAAATATTGATAAGAGCAATATATGAGTAATATAGTAAATATATACAGGCATAGGTTATACACATTAAAAAATGCATAATGTCTATGTCCTTATACATGTAATATATCAAAATTTACATTTTCCATAAATATAATATATATCATTAAGAATTAATAAAATAAATACATAATATAATTAGTAAAAGCTGTAAATGTATTTGATATTAAAAAAATGCATACATGAATAAATGCAACACACTATTTTAAATAAAATGTAAACCTTTTAAATAATTGATATTAAATTATTTCTTATAACGATATTCAAATATAACACCTACCATTATGCAAATAATTAAATAATTTCATTGAATTTTTGATAATTTCAAAAATCATGACTTAAATATTTTGTGATCTTTGTCGTATCTGTTGTATTAAATGCATATGAATATGTTAAAATGAATTAATATTACAATTCATATTAAGTTAATAATTAATTCATATTACAAAACAAATCTAAAGGACAGTTTATATTTCTGTTGAAGCACGAGACAGGAAATAGAAAAACACCAATCGTTTTTTATGAAAAAATGTGAAACCAGTAGTTAGCGTTTAAAGCTGAAACTGTGAAACCCAGAGAGACGGAACCGGATCAATACGTCACAACAACCCGATAAAACAACCCGACAAAAACTTCACACACACAGCCACACACACACACACACACACACACACACACAGCCACACGGGTTCCAGTCCCAGTCGAGTGTTTGATCACAAATCAAGTCACTTAGAATAATATTCTCTCTCTCTCTCTCTCTCTCTCTCTCTCTCTCTCTCTCTTAGCATCACTCACTCTTTCTCACTCTCTCTCCCTCTTTTTCTCCCTTAGCATCATCTATCTCTCTATATCTTTCTCTTTTCCCCCCTTAGCATCACTCACTCATCCTCTCTCTTTTCTCCATTAGCCTCTCTCTCTCTCTCTCTCTCTCTCTCTCTTTTTCTCCCTTAGCCTCTCTCTTAGCATCACTCACTCACTCTCTCATCCCCTCTCTCTTTTTCTCCCTTATCATCTATCTCTCTTTCTCCCTTAGCATCACTCTCTCTCTCTCTTTTTCTCCTTTAGCATCCCTTTCTCTTTCTCCCTTAGCATCACTCACTCTCTCATCCTCTCTCTCTCTCTCTCTCTCTCTTTCTCCCTTAGCCCCTCTCTCTCCTTTCCTCCCATAGCACATCACTATCCCTCTCATCGTCTTTCTCTTTTTCTCCCTTAGCATCACTCTCCCATCCACAGTCTCTTTTTCTTCCCTAACATCACTCTATTCCTCATCACTCTCTTAGCCTGACTCTCTCTCTCTCCATCACTCTTTCCTCTCTAACCCTTACCCTCTTTACTCTCTCTCTACCTAATCTCTCTCATCCCCTCTTATTCTCTCTCCATCACTCTCTTTCCTCTCTCTCCCTTAGCATCACTCTCTCACTCTCTTCTCCTCTCTCCCCCATTTTCTCTATCCATCACCCTCCTGTTCGCGCTCTCCCTCGCTCCTAACAGTAAAGCAGAAGTGTAACACACTAGATCAGGGGTGTGCAAACTTTTTGATTCGCGGGCCACATTGGGTTCTAACATTTGACAAATGGGCCGGTCTTCCTGGTCAAGCGGCTGTCAATCACATTCTCAGCAGCCAATCAGAGTAAGGGCCGCCCCTAAGTGAAGCCTGTGCCAGAGGTCAGACGAAAAAATCTGAAGCGGAAAAAAAGTTACGTGACGATTTTTGTTTGTTTCTTACAAATTTAAGTTTGATCTTTTTGGCATCTGATTCCATAGACTGACAGTTTTTTAAAAAAATCAATTAATTGAAAAAAGTTAAAAATATACTAGTACAATTATTTTTCGTACATTTTGTGTTTATGGTTCTGCTTTTTAAAATGTGTTACATAAAAAAAAAACCTTCATAACAGATTAAACGGATTTACATGTAAAATTCAATGAAAGTAAGATTTGTTTAAAGTTCGTCGAGCCGTATTAAAACATTTTAAAACACAACACATTAAAACAGAGAGAGAGGGGATGAGAGAGTGAGTGAGTGAGTGAGTGAGTGAGTGAGTGATGCTAAGGGAGAAAGAGAGATAGATAAGGGAGAAAAAGAGAGAGAGTAAGAGAGAGTGAGTGAGTGAGTTAGTGATGCTAAGGGTGAAAGAGAGAGATGATAAGGGAGAAAAAGAGAGAGTGAGTGAGTGAGTGATGCTAAGGGAGAAAGAGAGATTGATGATAAGGGAGAAAAAGAGAGAGAGGGAATGAGAGAGAGTGAGTGATGCTGAGAGAGAGAGATGCTAAGGGAGAAAGAGAGATAGATGATAAGGGAGAAAGAGAGAGAGAGTGAGAGAGAGAGAGAGAGAGAGTGAGTGATGCTAAGGGGGTGAGAGAGAGAGAGAGAGAGAGAGAGAGTGATGAGTGGTGTGTGAGGGTGAGTAGTCACCGGCTGAGGCGAGCAGTGTGTAGTAGTCGGCTCCTCTGTGGGACGGCAGGGCGTGGTCGCCCTCCTCAGGCTCCCTGTAACGCTCCCAGTTGGACTGGAGTTTGCGGCGGGTGAAGATGTCCTTCTCCTCCTCCTCTTCCACCTCTTCCTCCTCGTTCTTCTTGCCGTGCGGCTCGTCTCGATTCTGCGGTGGAAGCAAACCATTAAGAAGATAATACGACCAAACACACACACACAGACACAAACACACAATTTACACACTTCACACACACAATTTACACAGACGGCTCACCCAAACACACAGCAATAAACATAAAAAGACAGACAGACAGACAGACACATCACTCGATTAGAAAGAGAAAGAGTGAGTGAGAGAGAGGAGGCGAGAGAGAATGAATGAGTGAGTGAGTGAGTGAGTGAGTGAGTGAGTGAGTGAGTGAAAGAGAGGCAGATAGGAAGAGAAAGTAAGAGAGTGAGAAAGAGAAAAGGGGGGGCAGAGATGAAGAGAGAGAAAAGAGAGTGACGGAGAGAGAGTGAGAGGCGGGTGAGAGAAAGAGTGTGTGAGTGAGAAGAAAGAGAGAGTGAGGGGGGAGAGAGAAGAAGAGTGACGGAGAGAGAGGTTGAGAGAAAGAGTGAGTGAGTGAGTGAGAGTGTGTGAGAGAGTGTGAGACAGTAAGTGGGGGAGAGAGAAGAGAGAGAGGAGTGATGGAGAGAGAGGGTGGGTGAGTGAATGAGTGAGAGTGAAGAGAGAGTGAGTGGGGGAGAAGAAGAGAAAGGCAGAGATGAAGAGAAAGAGAGAGAGAAGAGCGTGACAGAGAGGATGACAGTGAGAGAGTGTGTGAGTGAAGAGAGAGGAAGAGAAAGCGAGAGAGATAATGAATGAGTGAGTGAGTGAGTGAGTGAGTGAGTGAGTGAGTGAGTGAGTGAGTGGGGGAGTGAGTGGGGGAGTGTAGTAACTCACTCTTCGACAGACCGCGGCGTCTGAGGCGGCTCCGTGTCCCGCTCTTCCTCTGCGGTGATCCCGCTTCCCTCTGCCGCGACCACCGCGACCCCCGCGTCCCGCTCTCCAGTCTGACGCTGACGCCATGCCGGGCTGGTTTGACTGGTGTTACCTCTGAAACGGTCCCCGCGCTCGAGGAAACCTCGCGCCTGCTGAAGTAGTTCCGCCTGCGCGCGTGCGCGAGACAGGCCGCTCCGACTCTTATAAGATTATGTTTTTACAGATAGATTTATGTATGTACACAAGAGGTGTAAAGTACTTGTGTTGATGCACTTCGTCACTTCACTTAAGTATGTTTTTGGCTACTTTGTACTTGTACAGAGCATAAAAAATATAAGCAACTTTTACTCTCTACTCCACTGTATTTGTGATTGAGTAACTGTACTTTTTCACTCCACTACGTTTGAATTGACACTTACCGTTAACATTTTGATTGTGCGCGACGGACCATAAATTATTTTTATTGCGATTAATTTCTTGGGCGAGGGGCGATTTTGCCATCTCTAGACTGATGAAGCTTTTTGTTCTTTTTGTTTTACCATTTTTGAAACATGGAGGTGTTACATTTCGTTTCTGTATTAGAAAATAAAACCTCGTGTGAGTACAGTGTTTTTTCCACATTTTTTTAAACCTAAATTCAGTATGTAGTAATACTTAAGTTCTTTTAAAATTCGATACTTTGCTACTTTGACTCAAGTTTTTTTTTATAGTGGTGACTTTTTACTTGTATTGGAGTAACTTATACAGCACATATGCATACTTTTACTTAAGTACGGTGGTCTGGTACTCTTTGATGTATACACTTAAAACATTTAAATGTGTGTATGTATGCACAAATCAAATAAACTTAGAACAGAACAGAACACCACAGAATCGTCAGACCCTTAGCATGTAAACACGCAAGATTGAACCACAATCGATATACTGTACAATATTGGGGGGAAAAAACGTATATTACGTCAATTAATACACTTTTGTCAATACAGAGCAGTTAATTGACACATTTTGACACCAAACCAGACACG
This sequence comes from Paedocypris micromegethes, assembly GCA_028031935.1. Classification (NCBI taxonomy): domain Eukaryota; kingdom Metazoa; phylum Chordata; class Actinopteri; order Cypriniformes; genus Paedocypris; species Paedocypris micromegethes. Next base: position 27,486,335 of record CM051498.1, on the reverse strand, counting down.
AAAACGACAAAGTGTGATTTCCATAATGGATGAACAAACTTAAAAAAACTGAACTAGCGACTGAAACAAAGAGAAAGAACCTTCACTGTCATGAATGTTTATTGTATGTTTAATGTTTTGTCTTAAAACGTCACTGTCTTAAAATATAGTGTGGTGAAATTTTTCCCATTTATATGTATTATTTTGTCTTTATTTGTTGTTTACATTTATTTATGTGTCATTGTACTTGCTTTTGCTGCTGTAACAATGTAAAGGTCTCATTTTTGGAACCAATAAATTTCATCCATCTATCTATCGATCCATCCACCCATCCTTCTTTGTTTTCTGTCAACTAACAATTTTATTTTTCGGTTCTCTATTTCTCTAACCACCTAGAGATCCATCCATCCATCCATCTACCTACCTAGACATCCATCTATCTACCTACCTAGACATCCATCTATCTACCTACCTAGACATCCATCCATCCATCTGTCTACCTACCTAGACATCCATCCATCCATCTACCTACCTAGACATCCATCTATCTACCTACCTAGACATCCATCCATCTATCTACCTACCTAGACATCCATCCATCCATCTGTCTACCTACCTAGACATCCATCCATCCATCTACCTACCTAGACATCCATCCATCCATCCATCTACCTACCTAGACATCCATCCATCTATCTACCTACCTAGACATCCATCCATCCATCTGTCTACCTACCTAGACATCCATCCATCCATCTACCTACCTAGACATCCATCCATCCATCCAACCATCCATAAATCTATCGATCTATCAATCCACCCGTCGATCTTTCCTTCTTCTCTATCTATCTATCTGTCTGTCTGTCTGTCTGTCTGTCTGTCTGTCTATCTATTTCCCCCTTTTCTGTCAACAATTTAATTTTTTACAAAAATCACGCTACCTACCTACACATCTATCTGTCTATCCATCCACCCATCCATCCATCTAAGTGAATCCCCTGTGTTGTCTGTCCAGATCATCCACGGAGACAACAGCATGGAAACGCTCCCGAGCCGAGCTCCCTGCGGAGACTCCAGCCTGAAGGAGTGCGTCAACTCCACCCTGGTGGACACGCCCCTCGCCCCGCCCGCCCCCTACAGCCTGCCCGAGGTCATCGCCATGGCCGCCGCCTCCGCCGCGCTCAGCCTGCTGACCGTGCTGGGCAATGTGCTGGTGATGCTCTCCTACAAGGTCAACGCTCGGCTGCAGACGGTCAACAACTTCTACTTGCTCAGCCTGGCCCTGGCCGACCTCATCATCGGCCTCTTCTCCATGAACCTCTACACCGGCTACATCCTGATGGGCCGCTGGGCGCTGGGCAGCACGGCGTGTGACCTGTGGCTGGCGCTGGACTACGTGGCCAGCAACGCCTCCGTCATGAACCTGTTGGTCATCAGCTTCGACCGCTACTTCTCCATCAGCCGCCCGCTGACCTACAGGGCCAAGAGGACGCCCCGGAGGGCCGGCGTGATGATCGGCTCCGCCTGGCTGGTCTCCTTGATGCTGTGGGCTCCGCCCATCCTCTGCTGGCAGTACGTGGTGGGAGAGCGCACGGTTCCTCCGGGCCAGTGTCAGATCCAGTTCCTCTCCGAGCCCGTCATCACCTTCGGCACCGCCATCGCCGCCTTCTACGTCCCCGTCTCCATCATGACCGTCCTCTACTGCAAGATCTACAGAGAAACCCAGCGGCGCACCAAGAACCTGCAGGAGCTTCAAGGACGCCCGGCTCGGGACGGTCTACAAGAGGTCGGGGCTCGGACGCGATGCTTCGGCTTCAGAGCCAAGAGAGACGGAGCTCAAGCCTCGTGGTCCTCGTCCAACCAGAGCTACGCAACCAGGTCGGACCGCGTGGTCACGCTGAACAGCTTTACCTCGTCAGAAGACGAAGAGGCGACTCAGTCCTTCAAGAACCAGGAGACCAGATCAAGCAATCGTGAAGATCCCGCAGACCAGAGCAATGATAAACGGGGCGTGTCCTACAAGTTCAAACCGACTCTTGGCCCCGCATCCACCGCGGACACCTCCAGCTCACTATCGGTGGCCCGGACATCATCATCGTCGTCCTCCTCGAAGCCCGACGAGCCGAACTCGAAGCTCCAGAAGCGCAAGCGGATGGTGCTGGTGAAGGAGAGGAAAGCGGCCCAGACGCTCAGTGCCATCCTGCTGGCGTTCCTCCTCACCTGGACGCCGTATAACATCATGGTGCTGGTCTCCACCTTCTGCTCCGACTGCATCCCCGTGTCTCTGTGGCACCTGGGCTACTGGCTCTGCTACGTCAACAGCACCGTCAACCCCATGTGCTACGCCCTGTGCAACAAGACCTTCCAGAAGACCTTCTGCATGCTGATCTTCTGCAAGTGGAGGAGGAACCGCGAGGAGAAGCTCTACTGGGGTGGAGCAACCAACCACTGAGAGGATGGAGTGACGGATGGATGCGTGAATGGATGGATGTAAGGATGGATGGATAGATGGGAGAAAGAATGAATGGGAGAATGGATGGATGATGGATGGGTTAATGGATGGATGAAAGGGAGAATAAACGGATGGGAGGATGGATGGGAGAATGGAGGATGGATGGCTGGGTGGGTGAATGGATGGGAGAATGAATGGATGGATGGGAGAACAGGAGGATGGATGGGAGAACAGGTGACAGAATGGATGGATGGATGGGAGAATGAACGGATGGGAGAATGGATGAATGGCTAGGTGGGTGAATGGGAGAATGAATAGATCAAATGGATGGATGGGTGGGTGGATGGAAGAATGGACAGATAGATGGATGGGTGAATGAAGGGATGGGAGGATGGATGGATGGATAGATGGGAGAACAGATGAGAGCATGGGTGGATGGGAGAATGGATAGATGGATGAATGAATGGATGGGTGGATGAATGGATGGATGGAAGAATGGACGGATGGGAGGATAGATGAGTGAATGGAAGAATGGACGGATGGGAAGATAGATGAGTGAATGGAAGAATGGACGGATGGGAGGATAGATGAGTGAATGGAAGAATGGATGGATGGGAGGATGGAAGAGAGGATGAATGGATAGATGGGAGAACAGTTGAGAATGGATGGATGGGTGGGTGGATGGAAGAATGGATAGATGGATGAATGGACGGATGGGTGAGTAGATGGATGGGTAAATGGATGGATGGGTGGATGGAAGAATGGTCGGATGGATGGATGGATAAATGGATGGATTGGAGAACGGATGAGAGAATGGATGGATGGTTTACAGGACACTTTTTCCATCATTGTTCATTCTTCTGGCTAGAAGGTTAGCTTGGTTCTCTATGGTTTGTGTACAGACGTTGCCCTTGAATTTTATCATAAATTAAAATGATTCTAAAGTCTCAAGCTTCCCAAGTCAGTGCTTTATTAGTGTTTACAGTAAAGTGCTGTTATAACGGAGCTGGTGTAGGTGGTGCATGTTCTCCTGGAGCTTGCGTGGGTTTCCTCAGGGTCTCCGCTTTCCTCCACCGTCCACAAACTTTGCAGGAAAATTGGAGTTGGATGATTTGAGTGAGCGTTAATGTGAATCAAGCTCTGTGATTGGTTGGCGGCCAATACAGGGTGTGCCCCGCCTCCAAGCCCAGAGAGTCTGTGATTGGCTCCAGCTCCCCGTCACCCAGAAAACTAAACGGTTCGCAAAATAAACGGATCGACGGAGAAAGCAAATTGAAGCTAGCTGTTGCAATATGCGCAAAAAATATATACAGTATATATATTAATATTTAACCCTAAATGTATACAGTGTATAGCACATAGAAGAGGTAAAAAGATAAAAAAAAAAAAATAAAACTAAATGGATTGATGGAGAAAGCAAATTGAAGCTAACTGTTGCAACATGCACAAAAAATATATTAATATTTAACCCTAGCCATTAAAATATATATAGTATAAAGATATATAGAACTAGTAAATAGTTACAAAAAATAAACTAAATGATAGACTGAGAAAGCAAATTGAAGCAGGCTGTTGCAATATGCGCGTAATATATATATATATACATAATACTTAACCCTAAAAATATATATATACTCATATATATATGTATATATATTTATATAAATAAATATAAATATATATACATATCGAATTTAGATTAATATAGAAATAGTACATTGACCCAAAGTACATTTTGATCCGTGGTAAGCATTAAATTGGTTTAAAAAAAAAAAAAAACAGTAAGTGTAAATTTAACGGAAAACAAAATATACACTGAATTGATTGTTAGCATTTAGCACACACAAAAAAAAAGGCTTTTCTCTCTGAATTTCTATTTTAATTACGAGTCTCTCTCCAGTGTGAACCAGAAATAAGACACACACACGTGCAAGCGTTCACCATCCCAACCAGTTTATTTCCACTCGTTTAAATAAGATTATACTCCATAGCTAAAAATCTGACCAAGCTCTGCATTCACAGTCGTGTACAAAGATAAAGTGGATATCTGAACCCGGAAGCTTCATTTCAAGTAGGCAGCAGGCGGCACCGAGGTCGAGACCTTCTCAGGACGGGCCTGGACCTCGGCTCCCGGAGGTGTCGGCGTTAGCGTGTGTGACATCACCATCTAAATCATCTATCGCAAGGCTGGTGTTACAGTTAAAACATCTCTGATAGGATCTATTCTTTAAAAAAAAAAGCAGATTAATTCATGCGCCAGGTGGATCGGCGGAGGGCGGAGCTTGTGATGTAATGAACCGAAGCTGAATAAATTAGCTGAGTCGCGTGTGTGTAAACGAAAAAAAAAACAAAAAAAAAAAACACAAAGAGAAGCAGTAGAACAGTAGTTAGAGGAGGAGGAGGATGAGGAGGAGGATGAGGGCTCCGGGTCACGGCACTACCTCCGCTTGGCGGCGAGACTCCGGCTGCTCTTGCTCCCGCCTCCGCCCGACTTGCTGGAGCCTTTGGAGAAGAGCTTGGTCATGAACTCGGACACGTCCGGAAGCTCCGGGTTGGGGTTCAGCATGTTCATGGACTGCTCCATCTCCTGCACACAGAAGATGATGATGATGATGATGATGATGGTGAGCGGGGGCGGGGTCAGAGGCCGCCGGACACACCCACCTTCCTCATCTCGGGGTCGTTGGTGTTGACCACCTTGGGGAGCAGGACGATGATCACCAGCGGCAGGACCATCATCATCACCTGACACACACACACACACACACACACACAGCGTTTCGTTTCTAAAGCTGCAACGTGACAAACTAAATTGTAAAATGTATCAACAGATGACGAAGAACAAACTGATTAAATAAACGGCAAAGACGGATAAAGGATTACATGTAAGTGTATATAACAGGTGAGGTGCAAAATGTCTAAAAAAAAAAAAAAGTCAAGTCGAGTCAAATAAATTGTGTCACGTGTTAAATAACGTGTTACATTTTCACCTTAGTTTTGACAAAAAAAGTGACTTATGAACGCGTGTAAAAATATAAACATTTAATCAAACAGAACTATTTGCATTCGTAGACCTATCAAATAAAAAAAAGTAAAAATATATAAAATTGTATTTTTTATTTAATTTTTTATATAAAATAATAAAGAAAATATAAACTGTACTAGGTTGTATAGATTAATTATAGTGTATTGTATTCATTTAATAATTTAATTATATTCATTTATTAATTATATATTAGATTCAGTATATACACTCAAGTCTGTTGATATGAGTGGAAGCATAATAAAGTCATAATATTAAACATTAAACTAAATGTACAGACTTGAAATCCAACTGACAACTTTACCGTTGCAAGTCTCTTGTCATCCATTTGATCTCTATGAAATCATCATTTATCAGATAAAACCAATACTAGTACTTTTAATATTAATTTAAAAAATATATATATATAAATAATCAACAATGAGCAGCTGTGGCCACCAGGGGGCCACAAAGAACGACAGCATTTCCTTTTACTGTGACAATGCTTTTTTTTTCCATTTTGAACGCTTGTTTAAATACAAATAAATACTATATGTTAAATACTAAATTAAATACTAAAATCTGAAAAATTACCCCCCCCCCAGTAAAAAAAACGTTGACCGGTCCGTGACAACAAAAAGGTTGGAGACCTGGATGGTTTGCATCGGCACGTGGCCACGCCCATCGTCTAAACACATCTCAAGTCGAATCGATGAGAAGCATCGTATGACAAAAACATCATCACTTGAGGAGCGAATCGGTGTTTTAACTCCGCCTCCGATCAGATCCGGATTTCACTGTGTAATTAGATATTCAAGAGTGTTCAGGCATCTTTGAGGATTTCCAGCTCCAGTAGGAACCCTGACCTTACAGACGCGAGGACCAGGACTTCAGAAAGAGCCACGGCATCTCACCATGGGGTTCATGAGGAAGTCCGTCCAGCCCCAGGTCTCACGCTTCATGAAGTAGGTGTGCGGACCACCGGAGCGGATCTGCAGAGGGTACGGCTGGCGAATCACCTCCGACGTCTTGATGTAGTTCACCAGACGCGCCCTGCGGGGGGGAAAGAGCTTGAACACTGTGGAGGAAACTCTCTCAAATGGTATGATTAGAGAGGGAAAAGCTAATAAAGAAGCAGCGAAAGAAAAGGAAAAATAGAATAGAATAGCAGAAATATTCATATATATTAACATATATAGAAATTACATTATAAATTATATTAATATAAATAGAATAAAATGCCTTTTTTGTGATTGTATCACAGGGTTACAATGACATTAAAATTGCTACTCCTAACTTGCTACTAAATAGTATAATATAATAATCTACTAAATAGCTTGAAAACTGTGGCAAAAACTAAGACTCGGAAAACTCTCAAATCGTATGATTAGAGAGGGAAAAGCCTAAAAAGAAGCAGAGAAAGTAAAAGAACAATAGAATAGAATAGAACAGAATAAAATGCCTTTGTTGTGATTGTATCACAGGGTTACAATGAAATAAGTGTTGCTACTCCTAACTTGAACTTGAACTTAAAGGTTAAACTAATGCTGGAATTTCACTTAAGCACACATGAGCTGGTTAAGATTTCTCCTTTTATGATCACGAAAGATAAAAACAGCTGAACAAATACAACAAAAGGGACTTGCATCAAGGAGCAAAATGAAATAAAAAATGTAAAAATGTACAAAATGTTTATTGTAAAATTAAAAATGTTTTTTTATTATCATTACGGCTTCTCAATGGTTTAAGAACAAAACTAATGACATCTATTCACGTCACTTGTAAAAATACATTTCATAATTGTCCACGAATGTTTAACAACCTAAATTACAAGACAAATTAAAATAGCAAGACAAAGTGAAAAGCACAAGGTTAATCTTGTGGTTCTGGGCCATTGAATAGACAGAAAAATCTAGAACTACATATGCAACACAACTTAAAAAAAAAAAAAAACTCAGCTGTACAAAAAGAAATTTTTTTTTTGTTTTATAAGTGCTCGAAAGGCGGCAAATAAATTAAATTAAGTATTATTATTATTAAATATTACACCAGGGGTAGACAATAAGGGAAAATTTCGTGCAGTTTCATGTAGGTTTAGAGTGCAGCAAATTTGAACAAAAACAGAACAACTCTTTTGCTTTCCCTCAATACCTCTCGTGATTTTTTTTTTTCTTCCTTGAAAACATGTTACCTAGCTCAGTGGCGCCCATTTTGAAACATTTTTGCGTCTTGGGCCCAATACCGCACCTATTTTTTTTTACTTCATACTGTCAGTTAGATGCTTTTATCCAAAGCGACTTTCATGTCACTAAAAATGTGTTAATATTTGTAAAAATTGTACAGTTTTTCCTGGGAATCGCTTTGATCACAAAGATCACTTTGTGCTGCGTCTGAATTTGACGAACATCACGCCACTGATACTCTGTTCTTCGGGTAATATTCATGATAGTAGTTTGGCTAAAGTGTCTAAAATAGTAACGTGTGTCGTTATTGCAGTCGTGAAAAGCGTAAAGAAAGCCGCATTAGCGTTCCGTGATTTAACTTTTCTTTTAATAAAATTATCGCTAAGCAGTTGCCGTCTTTTTTTTTTTTTTACCCGCGCTGCTTTATTAAATCTTGCTTTTCGAGTTTGATGACAAGATTTTTATCAAGATTATTCGCGCGGAGTTCCTACTTGTTGTGTATGCGGCGGCGGAGGCGCGCGCACAACCACGTGACGCGGCACTTCGGCAGGAAATGCCCAAAAACTCGCAGCACATTAGTGAGGCTGTCGGGATCACATAACGCGTTAGCGGTAGTTAGTTAGCGAGCGATTTGACAGAAATGCAGGCAAATAATGAGAATTTAAATTTTTTATCGAGTCATTTTTACTGACCCCACCGGGCCAGCAGTTGGACCGATATGGTGGCCCGGTTGGTTATAAAAGTCCGTCCGGGCCACCGGGCCATTTATATTGTCGACCCCAGTTACACACACAAACACATATATATAAAATGTATCTTTTTTTTATTATTATTCAAAATAAGGTATATTAGACGAAAAAAATCCCAAATTACGCATGGTGAAGATGAAAAATTATTGTAAAAGTATTCACGTAGTATTTGTAAATTTACTTAAAGTGCAAATATTTTGTTTTTGCGATAAAATGACGAAGGAAGGAAGATAGTAAAAATAAATAAAATTAAAAACAAATACAGGAAATAATGCTGGAAAAAATTATATAATATATGGTTAGCTACCTGAAATAACGATAAGACGGAAAAATCTAGAGCTACATTTGCAACACAATTTGGTCTAGTTTAATAAATCTGATATTTTAGATTATTTATTACACATCTTATACACAAAAAAAAAAAAAAAAAAAAAAAAAAAAAAAAAATCACATTTCTCTCTACTCAGCTGTACAAAAGTGAAAAATTATTGTGTTTAAGTGCTTTATAAAGTTGACTGAACTGTTGGACTGTGAGCCGAGAGCAAGACGTTTGCAGACAGAGGCTAGGAAGACAAACACCGAGAGAAAGCAGCCAAACAGACCAGGCACGTACCTCATTTTGCCCTTGGAGGTGATGTCCACCCGCACCGGCTCGAAGCGGAAGGACGGAGACACGATCTCCACCACGTAAGATCCGGACGGGACATCGTTGACCGCAAAGCTGCCGTCCGTCCTGAGGGACAAAGCAGACGAGTTAGTCACGTGTAGAGAGATTGTGCTATTCTCAGTATGACCACTAGGGGCAGTATAGAAATCACACCCTAAATTAAACATCCAGTGAAGTGACACACACACCGAGCCGGAGCAGTGGGCAGTATTAAACAGCTAGCTAGGAAGTTCAACTCCCTGCCACTAGATCGAACTTATTTTTAGTTGAACAGTGAATTTCATAAATTCAAACAAATTCCTAAATACATTTAGGAACGCAACATTCCTATATTACAACAAACACGCGAGTCACGTGACCTGGATTTTATTTTAGTACATTACAAAAATTGCAACAAGCTCAAAGTTAATCTGTAACACGCCGTTTTTTTTAAGAGTAACCCGCTCGTGTTATTTAGGACCAGATAAACGCAACTGGGACTTTTAAACGTTTAAAACGAACGATTGAACAGATATTCAAAGATATACACTTAACATACAGTCAAATAAACTAAAAACAAACTCGCGTTTCCACTGTAGGCACGCAGCATGCGTAAATATAACCTGCCAGTCACGTGACCTGGTTTTTTAATTAATATAAATCGGATTAAACTCAAAGTTAAGTTAACCTGTAACACAGCGTTTTGTATGCGTAACCAGTGTGTGTGTGTGTGTGTGTGTGTGTGTGTGTGTGTGTGTGTGTTATTTAAACCAAAACAAACGCGTCACTTCTCGTGACACGCAACATGCATAAATACAACGCGCACGTCACGTGACCTGGATTATTTAACAATTGTACCGAGCTCAACGTTGTTTAACACGCCACATGCGTAAATATAATAAACGCGCGAGTCACGTGACCTGGAATTTTTGCTTTCCCCGTTTTTAATATAAACCGAGCAAAGCTCATATTTAATCAGCAAAAGTAACACACCGCGTTTTGTATGAATGATGACCACGCATATGTGTGTGTGTGTGTGTGTGTGTGTGTGTGTGTGTGTGTGTGTGTGCTATTTAAACGAAAACAAACGCGCCGCGTGACGTATGGTGACTTTGACCGCGCACTGACCGGAGGAAGCCGACATACTCCTCGCCCTCCACCAGCACCCGCGCCGCGGAGATCCAGTCTTGGCTCTTGACGCCCGGAACCATCGCGCGGCCCTCGATCTTGAAGCGGTCTGCGCCCGCCACAGGCCCCGGCTCCGCGTCCGTGAACGCCCATGACAGCACGAACAGCGCGTGCAGAGCCGCGCACACGCCCGCCACACGCTCCACCCGGTGCATCGCGCTTGTAGTTACACCACACGGTGTTCGTCACGGTTGTAGCGGCGCGAGAGTTTACTACACGTCAGCCGCGCACATACGAACGGCGTCCTCTCGCCAACGGAAACCGCTCGACACCGGAAGTACCTGTCGCACTGCGTCACGTGACGCGCGTGACACAGCCGGAGAGGCGGGGCTACGAAAAAACGGCATTTAGCTCTGAGAGAAGTCATTTAATTTCCGTGTTGACAATGAAAAACATTTTGGTTTCATTGAATGTATGTATGTATAATTAAATAATAATTATGTTAATATTATTTATATACGTATATAAAAAATTATCCCGGGCAATTGGTGTGCGTGTGAACGTTGGTTTCTGTAAAGCGACTTTGGGAGTCTCGAAAAATATAATAAATTAATATAAATTAATTATTATTAAATGTTGTTTTTAAATACATGCGTGTATATATATATTTAAAGGTATGTTGGGAAAAAAATCACGAATTACTTCAAAGTACGTCAAAGTATTCACGCACCGTTTTGGAAATTTACTTACAGTGCATATATTTCGTAATCACACTATAATGACAATAAGTAAATTAAAATTATATTAAACACAAACATAAGAAACAATGCTACAACAAATGATATAATATATATGGTTAGCTACCACTATATACGTGTAAGGAATACATGCATGAATAAATATGTGTACCAAAATAAAACAAGCACATTTCAAGTTTCGATAAAACATTGCGTACTCGAAGACATGTAAAATAAACGCATATAAATGCATTCAAGCATGTTCAAATGTATGAAAATTTACTTCAAACGTCCATCTTGATCAATAAAAACAGGTATCATTTTAAATGTTGACGTGTGTGTGTGTGTGTGTGTGTGTTACCGTTTACTCACCACTTTAAATAAGAATTAAACACATCAGCGCGTTCGAAAACGAAACCATTTGCAGGCACGGCATCATCACTCGTTTTCAAATGTTTCAAATTTATTTGAAAGCTGATTAAAAATAAAAATCACGACATATGTACACACATTGGCCTCGAAACACTCGTCCGTGATCAGGCGAGGGGACGGCACGACACGAATAACTTAAAACTCTGGCCATCCAAGTGCGTGAGCGAAACAAACGGAAGGTCCACATCCACTTCAGCAGATCGGAGGCTTTATAAACGCTCTGCTCGGCACTTCAGTGAGTCGACTGCTTCCAGAGAGTCTCATGGAGTTGAATACGTGCCCGAAGCGAGTCCACTTCAATGTGAAGCAGTCAGGAAGACGTCCTCCCTCGGCGCGGAAATCGGAGTGTCTGAATTGTTCAGTTCATCTTTGCCCCCAATCCCATCCAGCCAATCAACGGCCTCGCCGGGAAACGCGTCGTGACGTCAGCGAATCCGTGACAGGTAGGATTCTATCGCCTGGAAGGAAAGCAGAACGCACGGTTTAAATCAGGGCTCATGCACTTTCTGAAAGATCAAACTCTTTTCCAAGGTCCATGTTCTTCCATGTTTGTCCAGCATCATACAGTCGTGGTATAATTTATATTTAAAAACCATGCCTAACCGCAATCAAATTGAAACATTACCGTTTTGGGGGAGAGTTTTGTGGTATTGGTGGGAAAATAAATAGACATTATTTGTATTCTAACTTTATTTAAAGTAAGACATTAGGCATCTGCCATTCTTCTCCATTTTTTTTTTTTTTTTTAGAAAAGTGTGTTTTAGTTTAACAAAGTGTAAAAAAGCCAGGAACACTGAAACAATGAAGGTGTTGATGCTCCCCGCTGTTAATCAGACCTGGATCATAGTGATCACGGCCTGTTCATTCACACACTCGCTTTAGTTCTGTGAATCAAAAGTCGCGTGAAACCAGAGCGGAAAAAAAAACGCCTACGTTCGAATCCAGTCCCGAGGACGTGGACTTATCCGAATTCCACTATAGAATTTCAAGCACTACGTTTAAAATCCAGGCATTTTCAAAGCTTCTGCAACACATTGAAATTCGAGCATCATCAAGGATTTCAAGCACCTGTAAGAACCCTGTAAAAAAAACAAAAAACAAAGAGGACCTGAAAGAAAGCACCCACCCTTGCCGTTTCCCCCACGGCCCCCGGAACGGAGATCAGGTGAGCCTTGGCCTGCCACAGATCCAGCAGCAGCGCCTTCATCGCCTGCACGTTCCTGTCGGTCGATGATCTCGATCAAAACAAGACAGCAATCGCCCCTTTCACACGTACCGAGCTTACCGGTAAAATGCCGGGAAATTGGCCGCATGTGCGAACAGACAAATGGCGGTAAATTTGTTTCGGAAATTTGACCTGTAACGTGGCCATTAAGTTGGCGTCATGTGTGAACAATCAAATGGCGGTAAATTCGTTTTGGGAATTTGACGGCTAGGCTACAGTAACGTTGCCGGTAATTTGCGGCAAATTGGCGGAATGTGTGAACAACCAAATGCCAGTAAATTTGTTTCGGCAATTTGACGGCAAGTCTACCTGTAACGTTGCTGGTAAATTACGGTAAATTTGCGGCATGTGTGAACAATCAAATGTCGGTAAATTCGTCACCAAAAACACCAATATTTTGAAAACGCTTGCGTGAATGCTGTTTTACCGGTTAAAATGTCGGAATGGCAGTGCTAGTGTGAACAGTCTTTACCGGTAAAGTCGTTCCGGCAATTTTCTGGAAATTTTTGCTGTGTGTAACGGGCTAAAAGCTGCAATGACATGTCGCAGGTCTTTCTACAAATGGCATTTCCTTCTTCGGTTTGAAAATGAACAGTAATTAATCTCAGTAATCGAGTGAAGTGATCATCTAATACCAAAAACATACAAAAACATTTCTAAATGTGTAATATTTCTAGTATGGTGGCAACACTACCTGTCGTGGGAACAGCCGTCACGCTTGTGGCTGGAGGAGAGCTCCGCCCACCACCGCTTCACCACGGACTGAACCCAGTGCAACGCTACAATCAGGTGTCTGGAAAACAGGACAGGGGGCGGAGCTTGAAGCGGCCAGGCCAGTCAGAGGAGGAGCAGCTACTCACTCTTCATATCTAGTGCTGAGAATGGTTCCGACTTGCTGGAACAGATCCACGCAGCAGCCCAGAGAGACGCGCGTCTGCTCGTCCTGAAGACTGCGGAGGGATGGAGGGATGGAGGGAGCGTCAGATGGATGGAGAGGGTGGAGAGATTACCCAGATCTCACCTTTTGGTGAGGACAGGTAAACAGCTGACCAGCACGCCGGGGTCCTGAATCCTACATCAGCAAGACACACACACACACACACTTTACTATCTCGGACTAAAACGCACACACAAACATGGGCGGGGCGACGAGGCCCACCACTGATAATCTGATTAGATTTTAGGACACTTTTTGGCTTCAGGGACAAAGACAGAACAAAATACTTTTTTTTTTTTTTTTTTTTACATTTTTTTAGGATAGACATTTTATTTTACAGTCAGTCTTACGAAGTTCACTGTGCACTGACTTTGTGTTATGGACATACAAGGCCTCATGATTTATTCGGTGTAGATTTAGTTTGGCCTAAATTGATTTTTGTAAGTGATTTTGAAACGTGGTGATGTAGACAAGCTTTAGTTTTTATTTAGGTCAATTTGGTTTACAGCTGAATTGTACTTTTAGATGAGGGGGGAGGGGTGTCTTTAATCAGTTTGTGTGTGTGTGTGTGTCTTTATAAATTCAAGTTTATTTATATACCAACGCAAGACCAACGCAAAGTCGCCATGCGAATTAGGAACAATAGTCTTTAAAGAAAAAAAAAATGTCCAATATTTATCTGTTAAAAAAAAAAA
>CM051498.1:27412114-27468261 GCA_028031935.1 Paedocypris micromegethes | reverse complement strand
AAAAAAAAAAAAAACACACACAAACTGAGAAAAGCACCTGAGAAAACCGGTCCGATCCAGCTGAACTTGACGCTCGCTCACCTCCCTCATGTTCTTCTCATCTCCGGTGCAAATCTGCTGGAGAAGATGATGGAATTGGGCCTGTTTGAGCCGGTGAGCTTCTGTGTTGTTCTCCACATGATCTCCAGTGGCCATAATAAGTGACTCTGGTAAACAATGAGCACCAGAGTTTGAGCGAACGTAAAGTCACAAATACATAGACTCAGAAGCGTAAAGTACTTCAGTAACAATGTCCATTTACTCAAGTTTGGCTAATTTGTACGGAGCACCAACAATAAGCGACTTTTACTCTACTTGACGACATTTGCGATTGAGTAGTTGTACTGTTTACACCTCGGCTAAAAACTATTAAATTATAACAAAACAAGAAATTCATCGTGTTTACTGAGGTAAAAAATATAGAATAAATGCTATTTTACCACACGCGACGATGCATGTGAAACGATGTGTTCGCAACCGGCTCCGATTGCATTCAAACCCTCGATCAGGTCATTTTTGATCAGCTCCTCTGCACTGTATCAAAGACATACGCAGCTTTTACTCTCTACTTGACTACAATTGTGTTCGAGTATTTGTACTTTTTACACCTCGGTAAAAACTCTTATTGCACCAAAATGCACCATGTTTACTGAGGTAAAAAATATTGAATAAATGCTATTTTACCACACGCGACGATGCATGTGAAACATCTTGTGTTCGCAACAAGCTCCGTTTGGGTTCAAACCCTCGATCAGATCATTTTTTGATCAGCTCCTTTGAACTGAGGGTTAAAAATAGAAACAACTTTCATTATCTACTTGACTATACTTTTGACTGAGCTTATGTACTCTTTACACCTCTACAAAAACTACTAAATGACAACGTAAAATATAACAAATGAATGCGTTTACCGAGGAAAAAATATAAATAAATGCTATTTTAACACACGCGATATTTTAACAACCCTCGATCTCGATGTTACTCGATCAGATCATTTCAGCTCCTTTGCACAAAAAATCCTTGAGTGTCAAAAATATAATAATATATAATAATAATTATTACTCTCTACTTAACTACATTTGCGCTTGAGTATTTGTACTCTACACCTCGGTGAAAACTATTATTGCAACAAAAAACAACAAATGCATCGTGTTTACTGAGGTAAAAAAATATAGAATAAATGCTATTTTACCACACGCGATGATGCATGTGAATCAACAGTGTTCGCCACCGGCTCCGTTTGGGTTCAAACCCTCGATCTCCTTCACACAACGTGCCGGTGCAAAACAGACGCTGAAACGTCAGTCTTACCGCGTAGCGTGTCACGCTGAGTCGGTCGGTGAAAACGCGAGTTTGATCGCAAACCGTCGGATTGACATGTTGGGAATATCCGCGCGGAAAGTTTCGCCATCTGTTAGGCCTCCGGTGCTTCGGACTGGGCTCTGTTAGCACGCGAGCTAATTAAGTCACACGCCGCGCTACGTCACGCGATCGATATTCCAATCGTTAACGGAGTTGCAAAACGCACGCTCGGAGCGCGGTCGATACTCGCCACGGCTTTTTAAAAGCGGCCGATAACGGCGGCGCAGATTAGCTCGATGCTAAACAAACAAGCCAGGCTAATCACCTGCTAGCGAACAGGCACCGGGCACGTACGAAAACAACAAAAAGAGTCGGAAAACGTCGCGAACTTCACGTAATTCTTCACCCACCAGAACATCGTGTGACCCCGCGTGCGCGTCCCCCAGCGCGCTACATGTTCGCCGACGCGTCCGTCCGCGTGGAACCAGGAAGAAAGCGGCGTTTCTGAGGAAAGACTCGGACAATTCAAACAAATACAAACTTGGAAAGCTGCGAGCGAGAAGAACGTTACGGGACCGAGCGACACCTGCTGGCCAGCGATAGCAAGCGCCGCGTCCGCTCGCACATTTCTGCGCGCTATGCGACGCGATCATCGTCAATAATACACTATAAACGATGATAATAATAATCATAATCATAATCATAATAGTAATAAAAAACATACCATGTGCATACAAGTAGGCTTTTAATATCCAAACTTGTGCATTTCATTGTGCGTTCATGTTTTTATTGAAACCAGGATGAAGCATGCGAAAATAAAAAATAGATAATAAAAAACATTATAACAAGTAGAAATATTAGACCTATAGAATTGTTTGTACAATTTCAGTAATTGTACACAACATGATGGTAATTTTAAGCTTGATTGATTTAAAATACACTTAATCTAGCGTGTACAAGTATACGGCTCAAATACAAACTTATAAAATATTCTCTTTTTTTTTTTTTTTTTAAGTTATTTGAGTTCTTAAGTATCCGAGGCCAGATGAGTGTATATCGTTGCTTTGGATAAAAGCGTCTGCCAAATGACGGTAAAGTAAATATCGTCAATAACACACGACATGCGTCTGTAAAAACTAAGAAACCTTTCTCCAATAAACCTACAACATAGTAGCATTTCCCAAAAGATCAGGCACTAAATTACTTGATTTGTCACATACACAAAAATGACGTAATTTGACGTAGAACCGTCACACGTTTCACTGGCGCTAACATGATGTTAGCTCCACATTTTAGCCACATGACGCTAAACAATCACATTCAGTTATTCATAATGATAACGACTTGAAAACAAAAAGGAGAGAAACATTACTTACCCTCTAACATAAATGTAATTACATTTAAAATGAAAGATTTACTTATAAACTTCTTAGATTCTTGTAAACAAACAAACAAACTAGTTCAGGTAAATTGATATAACCCTATAATCTTTTATCATACATGCAAAGTTACAAACACGTTTTAAGCATGCCACAATAAATTTAAACTTTAAAATGACAAAGCTGTATCCTAGAGTGAAGAAAAAGAACACGAAACTTGAGCAATGACACGAGAGTCGAACCTACAACCTACTGGTCAAAACTCAACAAATGGACGACGATATTGAAGTTGCGTGATAGCGGTCAGGATGTTTGCGCACCAGATTGCATTGTGAGGTCAACATTAGAATAAAATGCCTCTTTTCCCCTCGTCTTCTGCTGTGTGAGTGGGATTCAAACAGTCGTTAAGCACATCAGGGTTCAAGAGGAAGACGCAATCATGGCCGTAATCTGGTGGAATCTTCTGATGAAGCCATTCATTCGTCATCGGTGGGAACGGCCTGGTGACTGGTTTAATGGAATTTATCATTTTGATTTGTATTCCGTTCACAGAACTCTGAACAAAGCCTGAGGAAAACTATTTTTTTACAGTTTTCAAGTTCAAGTTCAAGTTCACTTATATAGCGCTTTTCTTAGTCCGAGACCAACGCAAAGACGCTATGTGAAAAAAAGTGTTTAAAAAGAGAAATGTTGATTCTTTATATGAGTTTTAAAAATTTGGGGGACAAAAGAGTCAGTTAAAAAGGGAAAAAAAAAATATGGCTGAAAAAATATGGCTAAGTATTAAGTACACAATGTAAACAATGACAGTAATGCACACTTAAATAAAACATAGAATAAATATTCTAAATGTCAAATCACACTAGATAGCTTAAAATATTACAACATCCCATAAAACACAAACTGAAACTAATAATTGGGAAAGTATTTTTGTTTTTTACATATAAATGTGTGTATGACCCTAATCTCCTTTTAATATATTTACATATAAAGTGTATGCTGTTTCTACTATTCGGCAGAATATATTTAAATAATACATGGAAATGTAGTTTTTGTTCTTATATTTCAATCTTTCTTTCTTCTTTAGGCTTTATATGAAACTGGTAACAATATATGCATGTATATGTTACAACATATTTAAAAATGCCCCATGTATTGGTATATAAATGTATTTTGAAAAAAAAAACATATATATTTAAATATATATTAAAACAATGTTTCACAGATACATTTCTTCTCCGTATATGGAACACTTTATTTATAGTCTTTTATTGATGAGATGGACACAGAGAATGCAGTTGCGCACCTTAATATTTTCTCGTTCTCCCTTTTTTCCTCCTTTTTTTAAAATTGTGACTTTACATAGCTTTACAGATTAGAAAAAAACAGATACCCCCCCCCCTGACTGCCCCGTTCCATATGTGCTTGGGTCCAGGATGATGTAAGAGAAGAAGACGATTTTCTTTACAGGAGTGAGACGTGGAAGACGAATCTCACCGCTGAGCAAATAAAAGTCCTGAGAGGCGACCGACATTCAGACAGCCACAGACATTCAGACGTTAGTGATTTCAGCCGCTCAAAAAAGTTCAAAGAAACAACACACACTCTTTCAACTGCCACTATTAGACTTCACATTATTATGGAATTTCACAGTACTGTATTAATGTATAATATCAAAGTACTGAGGTCCACAAAATATAGACCCACCAAAATATATAATGTTTGTGCAGAAGTGTAAAAAATACACGTGAACCATACAGTACTTGAGTAAAAGTACGGTACTGTACTTGATTTTTTTTTTTCACTTGCAATCTTTACATTTTTTTTTTTTTGCGAAAATGCAGGAAAAAATCTGAAATGACACAAAAAATAGAAACATCTTCAACGGAAACGTGAAGACTACAAGCGGGAAAAAAACCCAGAACAGTAATTTATGTTTTATATTTTTAAATCTAAATTCTGAAACTTTTAATATCTGATTCCACAAGCCCAGTGTGTTGCATGTTGACAAAGCCTTCAACATTAAGGCGACAAGTTGTTAAAAAAAATGTAATTGTAATAAAAAGGGTAAAATATACATATACTTTACAATAATAGTGCAGGATTACACGTAAAAAAGAAATACTTTCTTTTTTTATTTTTTTTATTTTTATTTTGATTGGCTGAAATAATCGTCTTTGTTTTAATGGGCAGCGGGTCACATGATCTGGACAATTTGGGCCCCGAGGTCAAAAAGGTTAAGAAGCGCTGATCTAACCAACCTCGAGCAGATCTGGAGAATAACACAGGTGATGTAACACTCTCTGGACGTCATCTGCTCTTCTCTTCAGCCCATCACACACACACACACACACACCACGGCTCTTCTGAAAATAGAAGCGCTCGTGTGTTTAGTGTGTAGAGACAGGAAAGCGCTTCCAGCAGCACAGGAGCGTTACCAAAGAACATCTGCAAACCGCCGACACACACACGGAGAAATGCCATTTCCAGACGTTTAGGCCCTGAAGACGCGCAGGATTGAGAATATTCCAATCATATTTCAGCCACTTTCGGTTATTTATTATATTATATATTATACTATATTATTGTAGCCTTTTGCACTATGTATATTTAGTTCTTGTATCTTGTGTTATATTTGATTTTTTTCCCCTTCTTGCCATCTATACTTTGGACCATATTTTAATATATTGTAGTTATTTATATTGGTTGTTCAACATGTATATTTCACCATTATCTCATCTTTCTTTTCGCACCAAACGGAGTAGCAATAGTGTGTGAGTGTCTTGTTTTACACGTATCTTTGTGTTTTTTTGAGTAAAATACTTACGTTCTTTTGAAGTAGGAGACTTTACGACTTTTACTCAAGTTTTTGGACTTTGGACACTTTACACTTTACATGGATCGAGTGTTTTTTGCTTTTTGTAAGTTGCTCGTTTTTATTGTTTTCTTCATAGTTTTTTCCTTGTTTTTATTGATATTTTCATTTCTGTTTATTTAGTAATTTTTTGCTTTTTTTAATCTTTGATCTTTATTGTACCTCTCTCTCGCATCTCTCGAGTTCTGACCTTCAGTGGGCCTCACACACACGACCTTTGACCCCAGCCCTGCTGATTGAGCTACAGAAGCGATGGAAGTCAAACTCTTTTCGGGCTGGTGGAAGCTCCTGAGTTTGGCCTTCAGAACATCACGTCCTTCCACCAGCAGATGGAGACGAGAAGCTGCAGAAAGTGAGTCAGGACTGAGAACACATCACAGCAGCAAAGACCTGGAGCCTGTGACAGAGGTGATGGGTTCAATCCCCACAGAGAACAACACAACATACAGTAAATTACATGATTTAATTCTGTGTAAAGAATGTAATCCATTCTTCAATCAATCAATCAATCAATCAATCAATCAATCAATCAATATTTGTCTTCCATCTAACAATAATCTGTCTGTCTGTCCATCCATCACACCTACGTCATATCTATCTATCTATCTATCTATCTATCTATCTATCTATCTATCTATCTATCTGGCGTGGTCTCTCTCTCTCTATACATCCATCCCTATCCCTGTCCTTTGTGTCTTTTTTATCTGTCTGTCCGTCCGTCCGTCCATCCATTCTTTTGTCTGTCTGTCTGTCTGTCTGTCTGTCTGTCTATCTATCTATCTTGGTCTCTCTCTCCATCCATCCATCTGGCTTGGTCTTTCTCTCTCTCTCTCTCTCTATCCATCCATCCATCCATCCCTCTCCCTGTCTCTCTGTCTATTATTTGTGTCTTTTTTATCTGTCTGTCTGTCCGTCCGTCCATCCATCCATTCTTTTTTGTCTGTCTGTCTGTCTGTCCATCCATCCATCCATCCATCCATCCTCCATCCACCCAATCTATCTATATCTATCTATCTATCTATCTATCTATCTATCTATCTATCTATCTATCTATCTATCTATCTATCTATCTATCTATCTATCTATCTATCTATCTATCTATCTGGCGTGGTCTCTCTCTCTCTATACATCCATCCCTATCCCTGTCCTTTTTTTCTATCTTTCTGTCCATCCGTGTCGGTCTGTTCCATCCGTCCATCCATCCAAGCATTACAGATCTAACCAAGCGTCTAAACATGTGTAATCTAGTCGTCTGTCCATCCGTCCATCCTAGCCCCCGTAAGGCTCCTTAACCTCCATCAAAAGCAGCATTGAGAGCCATATTTTCCTTTCCCGTCAGGATGTTTGTTCTTCAGGTGGTTGTGTTTTCTCGGACAGGATTTATGAAGAGGTCCTTCACGGCAGAACCTTCTGCGGCTCATCTATGTGCTGGAGACCAGAAGCACCTGTGAGCCGGAAGACAAACCTCCTTCTCAACTCCACTCGTTCTTTACGTTTACCGCAGCTAAAGGTCGACATGGACATCACAGAGTCGCCTTCTTTGCTGCTTTTCACTCGCTCACTTTCACAACCCGTTTGGTCTTCTGACGCAGTCATTGCTGGACATGAAATACATTTCTCTATATGTGTACACGCCATTCTTCATTCATTTGATCAATCAATCCGTTTCTGTCTTCCGTCCATCATTTCTCCATCAATAATCTATTTTGTCTGTTCGTCCATTGACTATCTATCTATCTATCTATCTATCTATCTATCTATCTATCTATCTATCTATCTATCTATCTATCTATCTATCTATCTATCTATCTGTCTATTTGTCCGTTCGTATCTATCTGTCTGCGTTTTTTAATCTATCTCTCTGTCTGTCTGTCTGTCTATTCTTTGTGTCTTTTTATCTATCTGTCTGTCCATTCGTCCGTCCATCCATCCATCCGTCTATCTATGTATCTACCTGTATCTATCTATCTATCTATCTGTCTGTCTGTCTGTCTGGCTGGCTGCGTTTTTTTAATCACTGTCTTTCGGTCCATCCATTCTTTGTCTTTTTTCTATCTATCTATCTGTCTGTCCGTTTGTCTGTCCGTCCATCCACATATCATATATATCATCTATATATGATAAGATTATGTCTATCTTATCCTCATCTTATCCATCTTATCTCATATCATATTCAATAATCTTAACATATCAGTCCATCCATCTGTATGTGTCTACCCTCAGCACAGAGCGACGCGGACTGGAACCCATTGTGATGGGAGCGAGCCGCTGTGCCACCAGAGCCTTCCACCTCAACAACAGTCTCGCTTCACTCCTCTAAGTGCATTTACACCGGGGCGTGTATCACTTTCAATCTGTTTTGACTCGACGGCGAAAATGTGGTTTAGGTCTGGCGGGGCTTCCACTGGAGATGTCTCTCCTCTCAGAAGACGTGATGGGCTCTTATACACAAACACAATCCAGACAATCCATCTCTGAGGGACGGAATTAGCAGAGGAAGCGTTGGGAGAGCAGACAGCTCCGAGTCTGTAAGACGATCGCCGTTTCCACGCACAAACCGGGCTTTCATAAAACGCTTTTTTTTTTCTCCGCCCCGCAGGCTTTTAGGAGTTAATTAACTCCAACACAAAGATATTCCTTCTCTACATCCGCGGACCCGCGCTGGACGGAGGCCAGACGGCGCATGAGCGAGTAGCGCGCGCGTGAATTACAACGTCGCGTAGCGGTGGAGGAGATCCGCTCACACATCAAACCTCAGCACTCTCACAGTCGCTCACAACAAACTGCCTTTCCCACAGACGAAGGGCGAAACGGTTTCCACTCGGGTCACGTGACTTGTGTTTGGACTAAAAGGTCTGCGAGGATCTCCGTCCTTGTCTGATGTGAAGGAGATCCTCACAGACCTTTTAGTCCAAACACGTGCTGAAATGTTCCCATCCAACGCAACAATTAAACGTAAAATCTATCTATCAATCCAACCATCCATCCATCCACGTGCCAGCCTGTCTGTCTATCTACTCTATCTACTCTATCTATCTATCTATCTATCTATCTATCTATCTATCTATCTATCTATCTATCTATCTATCTATCTATCTATCTACAGTATCTATTTATCTATCCATCCAACCATCTATCTGTCCGTCTATCTATGTCTGTCCGTCCGCCCATCCATCTATCTGTGTATCTATCTATCTAACTATCTGACTATCTATATATCTATCTATCCATCCATCCATCCAACCATCTATTACACCACATCAGATAAGGAAGGAGATCATCACAGACATTTTAGTCCAAACACATGCTACAAATTTCCCGTCCAATGCAACAATTAAACATAAAATTGGCCGATTGTATTCACACTACACTGTGCAAAAATTTTCATTCAACCAATTAAAAAATATATTTTATTACTTGGACCAACTAAAAAATATTAAGTCAAGTTAATATTTTTTTTGTTGGTCCAAGTAATAAAATATAGATGTGAATCATTACCCTAATTTTTTTTATTGGTTGAATGAACATGTTTCTACAGTGTACTATCTGTTTGTCTATCTATCTATCTGTCTATCTATCCATCCATCCATCTATCACACCACATCAGATAAGGAAGGAGATCATCACAGACGTTTTAGTCCAAACACGTGCTACAATTTTCCTGTCCAACGCAACAATTAAACGTCAAATTGGCTGATTGTATCCACACTACCGATTTTTGTGCCTATATAAGCACCCTGCCATTTTTCTAAATTGTGTTTTTAATAAACATAACACATCAATACCGTATTTGTGCGAATATAAGCACCCCCCTGATTTTTCCAGGCACAAAAAAATTAAATTCTAAAAAGTAAAAATGTTGTATTTCTGATTAGTTTAAAGCTTTTGTCATCAAAAACTGCTTTTCTTTCCAAAATAAGGACATTTCAAGAGACCCCCAAACTTTTGAACGGTAGTGTACCTGCAAAACAAATTACGTAAAAATAAATATGAAGAGGATCATAGCGAAGGATTATTATCCCCTGATTAGCAGACCGGGCATTTTGATTGTGTCTGTTTCTTAGGATTTTTTTACTTCTCGCCCGTGTTCTTCATTTTAGACTCTTTCTGCGATGACACATTGAACTCGTTTGTTAGCGCTAAGCTAAGCTAACCGGTCGTGGTTTGTAGTGTCTCTTTGTTGTAATATTAATGAAGATATTTAGTTTAATTTACTTCTTCCAGTGTTATTTTGTCTCTGTTAAGTGTCGTGTCTAATGTTTCTTTATTTCTGTTATTGATCTAATAAAAGCTTATACTGTAGCACGTCTGCCTACGCATTATTTAAAGACGCACACGCGCGCCGCTACATAAAGACGACGTGTTAACATTTATTTGTGATTGTTCCTGACTTGAAATACGAAAAAATGGGTGCATATTTGAAATTGCCGATTGCCGAAACTCCTCGAAAGGAGTACTTATATTCGTGTAAATACGGAAGGTTTCCATGATTCCTTGCGCACCCTCACCATCTCCGTGTCTTATTTCCTCCTGTATTTTTTTCTCTGTGACTGCTGATGTCATTGCTTTGCTGAGCTGTGAGTGACATGACGGTTTTCTCACATGACGAGGTCAAGTACGGTACGCCACGTGTGAGTCGACGCCCAATCGCCGTCAGATTTAACACACAAGCAGAAGATCTGAAAACATCACGGGCTTCAGAATCACAGCTGTGCTGAGAAACATCTGAGGAATCTTCATCAATCAACCACATCACGCAGATAAACGCAAAACGCCCAAAATTGTGTGTAATGAACACAAATTCCAAGACAAAAGACAACTTCTACATTGCATCTTGTGTGTACACCACCATTCAAAAGTTTGGGGTCACCTAGACAATTTTGTGCGTTCCATAAAAAGTCACACTTTACTTTCTAAAAACAAGAATAGACTGTCAAGTGTCAAATGAAAGTTCTCTATTTCTGGCCATTTTGAGCGTTTTTCAGATTTTAGTATTTAACAAATAGTATTTATTTGGATTTACACATGCATTAAAAAAACAGTTATACCAAAAGATGAAATTAAAGTGATTTAACATTTTTACTTACTGGAACCAATGAAGACAGCCGTGTTATGGTATTTGAAGTGTCACTTTATATAAAAAATAAACATTTGTTTTTTGTTTTAAAATATCAGACACCTTTTTGAAATTAGACTTGATTATATTACTTCCTTTATACTTTGAACAAAGAAAGTTCTGCAGCAGTTCTACTATTGACGTCTACCGCTTTCTGTAGAACGTATAAACGTAGTAACCGCTAAAACGTGATGTTTTATCGAACTTCACATTTAGAGAAAACGTTCCCTAAATGTTTACTTTGGACTTTGGCTTTAAATATACATTTTACCACAACTGCATGGTGTTGGAACATGGAACATGGACCTTGAAAAAACTCGTGAAGTGCTTGAATTTCATCCTTCAGAAAGTGTTAATGGGTCTCAGCTAGAATAGATATATACCACGATGTAATGAGTGTATTTCTGATTAGTTTAAAGTTATTTACATTGACAAAAACACAACCTTTCTTTCAAAAATAAGGACAATTCAAAGTAAACCCAAACTTTGGAACGGTAGTGTACCTGCAAAAAAAAATCACGGAGAAATAAATACGAGACACAAAAGGCTAACGATCAAATCAACCGATCTCTCATTCAAAATATTACTGAAAACGAAAAAATATATATATATTTAGTGGTGTCAAAGTTAACGCGTTAACGCACGTGATTAATATTAAGTGCTTAATCGCATCAATTATTTTTAACGCCATTAATCACAGTTGGATTTTTTTTATCTTCGGTTTGGCAACATGCAATGAATAGAACCAAGAGAGCCGCACAATGTCTCCAGGTGCGGCTCATTAAGATCAGCTGCTCACAGTCATTGAGTTCAGGTGTTGCCACTTAGGCGCAAAGTGTTTCATTGTGACACTGACCTACTTTTCCCCTCTCTGTTCCTTTTCAACTGCAAATAACTTGCTCTGTTAAAAAAAACGAAGCTTTAGATTCATACGGATTAGATAAACAGACAACACGGTATTTACTTACACTTATTTTTAAAAACAGACATTCTAAGCTTTATGTAGACATATGTTTTATGTTAGAGTGATAAGTATTTATTAAGTTACAGTTTGTTTTCAGCTGACAAAGAGAAGGCAAAACATGCTTTACGTTTTATTATTATTTTTACAAAAAACACAACGTCCTGTTTTTATTAAGAGTGTAACCTAAAATAATATGTACTTCAAACTTTCAATTGATGGAAAACACTTATATGTAAGACCAAAATTGACCTTTTTTTGTGTGAATTATCTTGAAAAAAGTGCGACTCGACCTTGGAGGGTAAAAAAAATAGACAATAAATTGAAAATTGAACAAACATTATATTACAGTATTTAAACAAGTGTTTATTTAGTGTTGAGTTTACATTAATTTACATATTACACCTCAATATCCAATATTACAAGCTTCAGTCATTTAATCGTTCTTAATTTGGTCAGGGAAGTGCGATTAACTAGTTAGAAAACATTAATCGTTTGACAGCCCTAATTATATCACGTGACAAAGATACGAGGGATTGATCATGTACCTCCATCAAATCCAATAGGGGAATCGTTGTGTGTGTAAACTTTGAAGACTCAATGCTGTTTAACGAATGTTCTGGAAATTTCCGCAACAAGATTGTGTTTTTTTCCCCCTGCAAGTATCAAAACAACAGCCAGACAAAAATTCGTAAAATGCGCGGGTCCGTCGTGAGGTAAAGAGAGAAACTGCGTGAAACCGAATTCACATCGCCCTTCCAAAGGTCAGATTCCAAAATTCCTGCTGAAGTGAACGTCGCTCAAGCCGAGCGCACAGGAAGAGCTGAACATTTCTCTGGCTTGGCCCGCCAAAGGATTTAGGGTTAGGGGTTGGGGTTAGGGGTTAGGGTTTGGGTTAGGGGTTTGGTTAGGGGTAGGGTTCGGTATGGTAGGATTTAGAGTTAGGTTTAGGGGTTAGGGGAGGGGTAGGGGTAGGGGTTAGGGTAAGGGGTTAGGAGTTAACGGTTAGGGCTAAGGGTTATGGTAAGGGGTTAGGGTAAGGGGTTAGGGTTAGGGGTTAGGGGTAGGGGTTAGGGTTAGGGTTAGGAGTTAGGGGTTAGGAGTTAGGGGTTAGGGCTAAGGGTTAGGAGTTAGGGTAAGGGGTTAGGGTTAGGAGTTAGGGGTTAGGGCTAAGGGTTAGGGGTTAGGGTAAGGGGTTAGGAGTTAACGGTTAGGGCTAAGGGTTAGGGCTAGGAGTTATGGTAAGGGGTTAGGGTTTTTTTAAGGAATAAACATTTACCCTTCAGAAACAAATGCGACTGGAAACGAGGCGTTGCAGTCGAGTCGGTGATGTCACTCTCAGAACCCGTGGATCTTCTCACACGCTTTACACGTTCGCCGGGGCTTGGAAAACAAACAAAGCTCTGGCCTGAAACAACAGCGTCCTTCAAACCAGATTCCACAGCTTGAGAGAAGATCCTCACTGTTTACATCTCGCTCGGCCTCCAGCAGAACACGAGAAGCCTCACCAGCGATGTGTGCTGAAGATCAAGGAGAGACGCTCTTGGACCGTGATGCGATGGCCCGGTGGTAAAGGAAACGGGGCCGTGGAGTCTCATCCATCCTGCACATCTCCGTCTTGTTGGGGAAACACCACTACAAAGGCTTCAGCGTGTGTCCATCAAGGTTCTCAGCGATTCCGATGGCCAAACTCCCATTTTTAAGACTATCTTGGACGTTCTGAAGACATGAGAATGTGACGGAAAAAAGACGACCACCGTGTTCTCTACACACCGTGACACCTACACATCTACGGACGATCCATTTGAACTTTGAAATGTATTTGTTCCGAAAGCAGCTTTGTGCGGTGAAAATATTGCAAGTAGAAACGCATTTTACACTGTAAATGCACTTACTGTATACGCTCCAAGCCCTGTAAAACGAGGTACTTTTTTAAAATATGAATTATAAAATATTGGTTTATATATAACTGTAATGAAAAAAAGTTACATAACAAAAATAAACATACAACTGAGTGTTGTGGGACTAAAGCAAAGATTAAAAATGAGATTAATTTGCCTTTCGGGTCGAGCGGCTATGCAATGACAATGATTGGTGGGGAATGGCGTAGAAGACGGTGCACAGACACACACAAACACACACACACACACACACACACACACACACAAAAGAGACCATACTTTCTTGAAGATGCGCTTCGTAAATAGAAACTTTTGTAGCCGTTAGCCTTTAGCACGGCGATCTACCGGATACAATATGGTCTGTCTGATCAAACATTAATAATTGTATGTGGTGATTGTACATAATTCACTCATTCAATCTGTGTGTTACATTGCCAAAAGGCAGTTCTGTTTGTTCTCCCGTTGGGAGTTAAGTTCTAACGTCATAGTGACGTATAGCGCGCGTGCCGGAAGTATTAGAGAAGATGGAAGTGTTGAATAAACGACACACGCGTTCGTGTGGTCAAACCAGGGTATCGTTGTTATCCCTTTCATTCGCACCTTCCACATGTATTTAGTTTAATTTGACTTCTTCCAGTGTTATTATTTTCCTTGTTTAGTGTCGCAACGTTTCTAATGTTTCTTTATTTTTGTTATTGAACCAATAAAAACCCACGAGCACGTCTGCCTCCAGAACCATTATTTAAAGAAATGAGCGCTTATATTTACGTGAACATTTGAAATCGGCGAGTATAAGCAGCCCGCAAGTTTTTGAGCCGCTAAAATTGGAAAAAAAACGAGTGCTTACATTTGCGTAAATATGGAATTTTTACTGTAGTTTCATGATCGAGAGAGAGAATTTAATCCACTGCGGTTTCCACACCACCGTAATGTCCACCTTCAGCTCAACAAACGTTTCCCCTTCAGCGCCGGTGAGGAAGACCTGCGGGTGGAGACGAGTGACTCTCAGGCCGTCTGTTATTCTAGCCAGTGTTTGACTTTAGTAGCCGAGGCTAGACGTGTTCGTTTACAGATCCCGCCCCTCCGTTTACCGCGCGCCATACACACCGCGGCTTCTGGAAATAACATGCCAGTGTTCCCCACCTGAAGTGTTTTGCTCAGCGGAGCATCTGATTCCACTCGGAGGTGGAAAGCGCTGAACTCTGGCTTGAAATGAATCAGGCTCTTTTGATTGAGAGGCATGAAGACGCGTTTGACTCGGTGCATGGAGAGGTCGCCTGAAAGTGTGCGTCCATTCAGCCCGCAGTTACGCAACCGCCAATTAGCTCGCGGTTTCACTCGGCCGGAGCTTCCACAACGCAGATGTGAAAAAAACGAGAAAAAAAAAACGATTTCAGAAATAACGTGATCGCGGATCGAGATCACTCCCAAGCCAACGGCGCGATCGAACGCTCCGTTCAAAGACAAACTCTGGATCCAGATTTTGCGGTTCGTTTTCAAATTCAGCTTAGATTTGAAACAAAACGGAAGAGTTCAAACCGATGGATAAATGTTAATCTATAATAAGGTGACGCATTCAAATGTGAATGTGAACTTTCCAACGTACAATTTCAACTTGAACTTGAAATGGATCAAAATCAACATGCCATGTCAGTTGACATGTCAAACATATAACTACATATTTGAAGTAATTAAAAAAATATATATAATAATAAGTAAAAAAAAAATGTAACTGAAATTTGCAGTGGGAGTCTAGATAAATATTATAAACAATATATAGATATAATTTTATATGGATATAATAGAATACATTTAAATTTTAATGAAAAATAATAACCCCCCTTTACACTCACACACACTCTTTTTCTCGCTCAAACACACGCTCTCTCTCTCTCTCTCTCTCTCTCTCTCTCTCACAAACACATACACACATGCAAACACACTCTCTCTCTCCCTCTCTCACAAACACACACACTCTCTCTCACAAACACACTTCATGTGCACTTTTCTTACAGCAAAAATGTCACTAAAAGCACTTTGTTGGGCGTCCACATTCCTCTCACCGACCACTGGACGGACGCACAAAAGTCAAACATCCATCCATTCGTCTTCCACGTCTGTCCATAACACTAATAAAATACTGATGAAGCCTTTCATGAGCTCCAGATCACCAGAACACACACGACTGAACCAGTCCAGAGTGCTGAGAAAACATCAGATTACCGTAATCCGACTCAAAGATTTACATTTTTTAAATGTTCTGAGGTCTCCTGCAGGATTACAGAACAAAGCACGAGCGAATAAATAATGATTTAACGGAGGGAAAACACACGCTAATGCTTCTAGCATCCCACAAGGTTTTTTTTTTTTTTTACCGTTTTCAAATACCTTGGGCTAATAAGATAGAAGAGATGTATGGAATCAGAAAAGTGCCAAAATTGCTTGCTAAACTCCTCCCCCTTCCTAGTCAGCACTGCCAATCACATTATCGTCAGCCAATCAGAATAAGGGCCACATCCACGTGAATCTAGTGCCAGAAAAGAAACGAGCGGAAAAAAAAGTTTCAAACGAAAACGTGATGATTGTAAGCGGAAAAAAAACAGATGTAAAATAGGAAGCATTTTCGTTCATTTCTTATCATTTTGGCGCTATTCTGAAATTTAGATCCACAAGTTAATAACCAGAAAACCTTGCAAAAAAAGGCTTCAGTTTGTGTGTACAAAATTAAAACGGAAAATAAATTACACGTTAAAATGTTAAAAAACCAAAATTCTGTTCCTGCAAAATAACAAAGAAAAATAAAACGTTAAAAAGTGACGTTGTTGTCATGGCTGCAGTTACCGTGTCGCCTCGGGTCAAAGATTAATAACAAAAAAACATTTGAAAAAAAGACAAAAAATTGCTACAGTTTCATTCGACAAACACAAGCGGTATTTACTTTGTAAAAATTTGGAATGTTGAATTTCAAAAGAAGTATAATTAGAATAAATGACATTTACATCAAATTGCGATGACACTGCAAAGAAAGATCCCGCAAACGAAATAACACGAAATGCAAAAATACAATAAAAATGTGTAAATTTTTTTTTTAAGCGGTAAGTTGCCGTAATCCTGTTTTTGTTGTGGTTTCCGCACTAAAAGCCGCGTGAGATCCGTCTGCACACATTATCCGCGACATTAGACTGTCGGCTTGAATCCGCGCAGACGTGTGCGTGACGAGGGACCAGGTGCTCACGCGTGTCCTGACACGGCGCTCAGGTCTGTCCACACGCTTCTACAATTAGCCAAATACCTGTCCGCGTCTCGATAACCGTCTGAGCGTGTGCACGATAACGGAAGACATGAAAACTATGCACAACAGAAAAACAAAGCACGATAGAGAGATGGACAGACAGACAGAGAAAGATAGAAATGATAGGAAGACATACATATATTTTCGAGAAGGATGGGTTGATGGATGGACGGATACATTTTCAACATGGAGGGATGGGTGACAGCTAGACAGACATGATAGACAGACAGATTATGTAGATGGTGGACTGATGGACGAATAGACAGACAGAGAGACACACAGACATGATAGACAGACAGACATATTTTCTAGATGGATGGATGATTGATGGACGGATAGACAGAAAGACAGTCAGATAGATAGACAGACAGTCAGATGGATATATGGATAGACAGACAGTCTGATGGACGGACGGACGGACGGACGGACGATAGATAGATAGATAGATAGACAGACAGACAGACAGATAGACAGATGGAGATAGAGAGAGATTTATATAGATAGACAGACAGATTGATATATGGATAGATAGATAGATAGATAGATAGATAGATAGATAGATAGATAGATAGATAGATAGATAGATAGATAGATAGATAGATAGATAGATAGATGGGTTCGCGTGAACTTATTGATATTGGATAAGATAATCTTTATTGTCATTGCACAATGGTGCAACGAAATTAAGGTGCAAATACAGGAAAGAGTGCAAATACAAGTCAAAAATGTGTAGATAGACAGATAGACAGACAGAAAGACAGACTGACAGATACATAGATAGATAGACAGACAGACCGACGGATGGATGGATATATGGATGGATGAATGGACGGACGGACGGACGATAGATGGATAGATAGATGGAGATAGAGAGAGATTTATATAGATAGATACAGACAGACAGATAAATAGATAGATAGAGATAAACATAAACACGGAGAGAGAGACAGAGAGCCAGATAGACAGACAGATAAATAGAGATAAACATAAAGACGAAGAGACAGAGAGCTAGATAGACAGACAGACAGACAGATACATAGATAGATAGAGAGATAAACAAAGACGGTTGTGTTGTGAGACAGACATATTGTAAGGACAGTCAGACGGACTTTGACAGATAGTTCATATATTAAGCGTAGATTAGCAGTGGTGACTATAGAGTTATTACAGGTTGTCATGGCGATTTATGGTAACTGAGGACTGACTGGGCCGGTGACCTGGGCGTGGCCACGTTCTCGTCACGTATCGCCATCCGCGTGGTGAAGAATGCGTGGAATGCGGCTTCCCCCGCTCCTACGCGCTCATACGCACCGGTCATATCTCCGCCCCCCCGCGGATCTCCCGCGCGTTTGAAGAACGGCTTCAGAGCAGAGAAAACATTCCGTCACGCTCCACAGAAGGTCACGGCACCAGCGCCCAGGGGCAACATGGCATCGCCTGGCGTGATGAGAAGCGCCGAGCTGAGGTGTAAAGTACTTGAGTACGTGGTACTTTAGTGAAAGTACTTTTATACTTTGCTTCAGGATGTTTTTTGCTACTTTTGTACTGAGTATCAAAAAAGATGCATGGATGGATGGACAGATTTTCTAGATTGATGGATGATTGATGGACGGATAGACAGAAAGACAAATGAGAACACAGTCAGAGAGATGGATGGATGAATGGATGGATAGATAGATGAATATATGGATGGATGGATGGATGGATGGAAGGATAGATGAATAGACAGACAGACAGACTTTCTAGATTGATGGATGATTGATAGACGAATAGACAGAAAGACAAATGAGAAGACAGTCAGATAGGGAGATAGATAGATAGATAGATAGATAGATAGATAGATAGATAGATAGATAGATAGATAGATAGATAGATAGATAGATAGATAGATAGATAAACAGACAGACAGACTTTCTAGATGATTGATAGACGAATAGACAGAAAGATAAATGGAAAACATGTCAGATAGATAGACAGATAGATAGATAGATTGATGGATGGATAGATATTTGAATGGATGAATTACCAAGATTAACATGGCAAAAACCACTGTGACGTGACTATATTTTCGCCTAAATTTTGTGTGCAACGTGAAGAAATGAATCACTGAAATTATACATTCTGCATAAAGTACATTTAGCTGAATTAATAAATGTAAATGTAGTAACTAAGTGCTAAGTTACTAAATTAGTACCAAGTTACTAATCACTTGAGAAGCTGCTCAAACTTGTTTTTTTTTTTTTACTACTTAATTTTACCACTTAATTATTTTACTACTTTTTTTTTCTTGTCAATTTTTGTTTCCGTATTAGAAAACAAAACCTCGCGAAAAGAGTTTGTTATCACATTTCTTGGTGTTTTTTTTTTTTGTGCATAAATTGTGCGCGTAAAATACTAAAGTTCTTTTAAAATCGTATACTTTGCAACTTTCACTCGAGTCTTTTCGAAATTAGTTACTCAACTTGTTACTTGTTACTCAAAATGGAGTGATTATTAGAGTAAATATCTTATACCTCTTCCGGTGAGAACCTTCATTGTTGAGCTCGTCTATTGTCTCGTCGGCACTTCCTGTTGTTCCTCTTCCTGGATGTCACTACACACAATACCATCCACTTTTCTTTTCTGTGTTTGTGAAAGGAAACGTGATTCTCTTACTTTCATTTTACTTGTGCTTCGTTATTCCCAGTCCGTGGCTTTCAGTTATTCTGAAAGAGTCCATAGTCGTCCACTATTCCATTCAGGGACAAAGGCGAGTTAATCGTGATAAAGGAGAGCGGAACGTGATCCAGACCACAGCGCCAACGTGCCAATATTAGAACGTTCTCGGCTCAAACGGACCCAAAGGTCAAAGGTCGTAAGTCGATCATGTTAAATTAAAATGTTAGTCATGTTAGTCATGAAGCTGTTCAGTTGTAAATTTGGTCATAAAGCCTAAATAAATCTGATTGGTGGTAAGGTCATACAGTTTTAAAGTTGATCTGTTGAAAAATCAATTGATTGTGGTGTTGATCAGTCATGAAGGCGAGTTCACAAGAGTTGACAAGTCATAGTCAAGCGGTTGCGAAGATGATAGGTCATGAAGTCAATTTGTTGTAAACTTACTGTATTGTCAATTGGTGGTAAAGATGATGGGTTAAAATCGACTGGTTGTAAATTTGGTGAGCCACAAAAGTTTATGAATAACAAAGTTGATTGGTTGTAAAGTTCATGAGTCATTAAGTCGATTTGTTGTTAATTCAATGAGTCATAGTCGATTGGTTATAAAGTTTATATATTGTAAAGCAAATTGGTTGTGAAGTTGATGAGTCAAAGTCGATTGGTTGCAAAGATGTTGGGTCATAAAGTCAATTTGTTGTCAACTTGTTGCGTCAAAGTCAATTAGTAAATATGATGAGTTCGAGTCGATTAGTTGTAAAGTTGATGAGTCGCACAGTCATTTAGTTGTAAAGATGATGAACCAAAGTTGACATGTTGTATAGTTGATGAGTCAAAGTCGACAGGTTGTATAGTTGATGAGTAAAAGTCGACAGGTTGTATAGTTGATGAGTCAAAGTCGACTAGTATTACTTCAGAATCACTCCTCCTCCACTAATTGAGCCGCCATCACTTCATAATAATAATCCCAATCCGATAAAGTGGAATTTCCTATGAAACCCATGCTAATGTTCCGCTGCAGTGGAGATGTTTTTCACCGGTTTGACGGACGTGTTTGCACAACTGAGCCGTCTGAGGCTGTTAGAGCCAGAAAGATCCAGACCAACAGAGCTGAAGCCGTCGGCCCCTCGCACCACTCCATTAACAAAGATACCTTTATGAAGAACACACACACACATCACAGCGATGGAGGAGACGGCACGTGAAGACGCCAGCGCTTTCGAAAGACACGTGCTCACGCACATTTCAAAATATGAACACAATTCCGAACACGTTTTTTCCGTCTTTTCCGTTCTCAGCGCTGCCATTTTCCAACCTCTTCAAATGTTGTTGCGCCAATAAAACCGTGACTGTTTTCTGTTGGGTTTTTTTTTTTCCTTTCTTTCTTTCTTGACAATTGGCTTCTAAAGCTCCACCAGTCGCTCCGGCTAAAAGCATCTGCCAAGCGAATAAATGTCATGGAAAATCTGTGTTTGGAATGGACGGAGAACAAACTGAAAAACAACATCAAAGGCCCAGAAATGCGTGTGATAATCCCTGAAGTGCAGCCGCTAAACATTCCCAGTCCGTCGCCGACAGACTTATGCTCTTCCTAGAAAACTTCTGTTTTTACGTTCAGGACGACACCGGTCCCGGCTGAAGAATTACAAGGTACTTTTTTTTTGTTTTTTTTTTTTCTAGAACGGCATCGATATATTTCACTGCATATTTGAGTTTCCTCGTGCATTTGAATGATTGCCCCGTCGTGGCTCACGTTTTAAAGTCTCGAGTCAACACATACCACACAATATTTCCCATCTGTTCAGGACATTTACGAGAATATGATCACGAGATTATACGCCGCCAACACACACACAGATATTATTGTAGACAAATGCAATTATTGTCACAAAAGGTCGTAAATAGTCAAAAAAAAATAGTCGAGGTAGGTAGATGCTTGTCTAATACATAATCAGGAACTACTCATTCTAAAGCAGTGGTGTAAAGTACTTGAGTATATGGACTTTGTTTTTTCAGCTACTTTGTACTTAAAAATAGATAATTGAGTATCAATTATAATTTATACATTTATAATTGAGTATCTGCATATTTACTCCACTACATTTGACTGGACTCTTACTGTTACTCGCTTCATTGTGCGCATCTTTTTCCACCGCCATTAATTTCTTGCACTAGTGATGTTAAGTACTTGAGTAAATGGCCTTTTTTTTAAAGGTAAAAGTATTTTTTCAACTACTTTGTACTTGTACCGAGTATCAAAAATTGAACCTTTTACTCTCTACTTGACTACATTTGTGACTGAGTACCTCTATCTTTACACTATATTTGACTGGACACTTACCGTTCCTCATTACCTTGTGATTTTTCTACCGCGGTTAATTTCTTGGGCAGACCAGGCGAAACCTTCAGGCTGCAGCAGCAGAAGTCCACACCAGGTGCCTCCCCTAGCAGCTAAGAACAGGAAACTGGGGACTCAATTTGCACACGGGCAACACAATTGGACAAAAGAAGATTGAAAACACGTTGCCTGGTCTGAGGAGTCTCATTTTCTGCGATATTCGGATTGTGGTTGGAATCCATTCTCCTCTGAAAGATAGAAAGATATTAAAGTTTTTACAAACCATGACACAATGGCAGAAAGACAAATTGCAGTTTCACCTACTGAGAGCTTCGCATGAATATGGCGAATGGAATCAGCGACGTTATCAGACATGAATCGTTTTTTCGCTCCATAAGACATACACAATTTATCACCCATTGTTTGTGTGTGTTGGAGGAGGAGTTTAATAAAGCCAAAATACAGTACGTAAATTATAATTATTGGCCATAGACGACTACTCCAGTGTGTGCCAAGCTTTTCATTTGATCTGAATCTTCACAACATTTCATTCAGACGCTATAAGGAGACGCCTTCTATTATCAAACTGATCGTTATCTTTGGGTCACTGTGTTGGACGCAGAACAAAGGCTCTGTTTTACACGCCTTTTAAGCGTGAAACGTGCTTTTGGGTGACAGGAACGATAATCATTTAAGCATTTTACAGCGCGCTAACAGTGAGAATCGAGTCGTCTGCGATTCAACTTTCCCCCCGCGTCTATAACAATATTATTCTGACATTCTAGTTACATAAAAGGTGAGCGCCGGGTCGATTCTGCTCAGTCTCAGGGAAAGCAATCCTGAGCGGAAATGATCCGCAAATCAAAGAGGAAAGAAAATTATTAAATCGTACAGAAGAGTCCTTAAAAATAGAGTTTAGCGTGAAACCAGTAACGAAGTGGTTCACTTGTATAAAAATAACATTTAAGTCTTAAATGTTATGTTATGGTCTTTTTAATAATAGGTTTTATAAAAAAAAAAAAAAAAAAAAAAAACAACCCAGTAACCCTAACCCTATTTTTAATATCACCCTAACCTTTTTAATAAGAAAATCAATATATGAATCAACCAATACATATACATTTACTTATATTAGTATATTATTAATTTTATAATGCTACTTAATGTTAAAGTATATATTTAATAATATTATTGTACGAATTGTATGTATTTATATTGTATATAATGTGTATAATTATAATAATGTAATAAGTAAATATGTTAAGATTTAGAGATATTTAGGCTTTATATTTATACGCATTTAGAGTGTTGGTACCGTTTGGCTCTTTATTATCATTAGCTATTGAGAAGACTTGTAAAAAAGACTTGTGAAGTGCCGTTCAAATAAAAATCGAAAGAATTATTATTGTTTTTTATAATGTGATTAGCACTGGTCGGGTGAAATACTCTGAAATACATTTCTAGTCGCGTTACATTTACAGTGTTACTTTACATTACGAATTATGAAATGTTACAATGTAGCAATGATGAAATTGCTACCTAATCACATTTAAAAGCAAATCTTCTTTGCTGTATTTAAGTCTGAATCTGACTTTACAGCCGGACATATTACTCAGAGTTTGTCAATATGGCCACTAGGGGCAGTAACGATGTGAGAGAGAAAGAGAGAGAGAGAGGGGGAAAGTGAGAAAAATTAAGTGTGAGAGTGTGTGTGAAAGGGAGATAAAGAAAAAGAGTGTGTCAGTGAAAGAGGGAGTGAGAGAAGAGAGAGAGAAAGAGACAGAGAGGCAGAAGGATAGAAAGAGAGAGAAAGAGAGAAAGAGAGAGAAAGAGAGAGAGAGAGAGAGAGAGAGAGAGAGAGAGAGAGAGAGAAACAGAAAGTAGAGAGAAAAGAGACAGAGAGCGAGATGGAGAGAGAGACAGAGGGAGAAAAATGTAGAGAGAGTCAGAGAGAGAGAGACAGAGAGTAGATAGAGAGATTTATCTAAGTAAGAAAGCCAATATTCATTTTTATAGTTTTATAAAGGATTTGTAAAGTTCAAAGAATGTCCGCGAGAATACCTAGCGGCATTAGGACCCGGGGGACACCATGTCAGAGAGAGCGGCGCTAATGACGGCGGTTACGTAACAGTAGCTACTGCCACACAAACCGCAAGCAAGTGTCACCAGCTCCTCAAACACCACCTTCCTCCATGTGTATCCTTCTTCATCATCATCATCATCATCATCATCATCTCCACGTGAAGCCACCACAGACCCCAGAAGAAAAGCGGAGACAGACTAACACGCGAGTCAAGTAACATTCAAAATACTCCGCTACTCCGCTACTAAAGTAGAATTTTGGCTTACTTGAGGCTTACTTGTCTATAATAATTAAACAAAAATGCTTTATTTATTTTTATTTCCTTTATTATTATATTGAATTCTACTCCTTTGCGTAAAGCTTATGCAAATATCTGTACTTTCTACTTCTTACACTTTTAAAAATGTCTGTGTATTTCAGTGTATATCAGTTTATCAGTAAATCGGGGTACCACGGTATTTGTTTGTTGTGAAATAAGTATAATTACATTGTAATTACAATAATATAATTACTAATAATTTCCTGGATCATCGGCAAAAAAAAAAAAAGCCTACTATTGTTCCACAATGATGGAGACTTTTAATGATCGTTTTGGTCTTTTACATCTCTGCCAAACTCAAGAAGAGAGGCCTAAAACGCAGAACCACGTCAAGAAAGTAAGGCGATAGACGTGTAAAATTTGCTTTGAATAATGTGTAAAATTAGCTTTGAAAACGTCTGCCAAATGACTGTAAAGTAAAGTAAAAGAGGGGGAAAAACTGCAGAATTGAAATGGCTGAAACCTCAATAATGTTCAGTATAGTGAGTCGGGCAGTGCTGCAAAGAACAAAATACAAAATAAAAGTCATTTTAAAATTTTACTTAGAAACAGACGACAAGTATCAGGTCTCGGTCAGCACTTGGAATATTTAATTGGTCAGAAAATCGTTTTAAAAGTGTTAAAACTTGATAAAAATATTTGTTAAATTATGAACTGAGAACGTTTGAGGTGTTTTTTTTTGCTTCTCATTTCAGTCTTTAAAAACTGACTTTTTTATTCAAATCATCCATTAAAATTCGTATCATCTGATCTCTCTGTTGCGCAATCATTCCGGATCGCTGATTCTGTGGAAATAATTCTCTTCATAACTGAGTTTTTTTTAAACATTAACACGTTTATGGAAAACATAATAGTGAATATTATAGTGAAGAAATGTGTTTTGATGTAAAATACTCTGACCAGAGAAATGTCGCTGGAACACAGAAGTAATCACTCCAGAACAGAGAGAGTAAAGAACAGAGAGAGAGAGAGAGAAAGAGAGAGAGAAAGAGACAGAGAGAGAGAGAGAGAGAGAGAGAGAGAGAGAGAGAGAGAGAGAGAGAGAGAGAAAGAAAGTAAGAGAGAGGGGAGATAGATAGATAGATAGATAGATAGATAGATAGATAGATAGATAGATAGATAGATAGATAGATAGATAGATAGATAGACTGAGTGTGTAAGTAGAAAGACAGAGAGAGAGAAGAAAGATATAGTGAGAGTGAGACAGACAGAGAGAGAGCGAGAGTAGAAAGAGATAGATAGAGATTGAGACAGAAAGAAAGAGACGGTGAGATAAATGGAGAGAGAGAGACAGAGAGAAAAAGTGAGAAAGAGGAGAAATAGAGAGAGAGAAAACGAGTGTGAGAGGAGAAAGACAGAGATAGATAGATAGATAGATAGATAGATAGATAGATAGAGAGGA
Organism: Paedocypris micromegethes; assembly: GCA_028031935.1. NCBI lineage: Eukaryota > Metazoa > Chordata > Actinopteri > Cypriniformes > Paedocypris > Paedocypris micromegethes. Next base: position 27,442,599 of record CM051498.1, on the reverse strand, counting down.
GAAAGATAGAGCGAGACAGAGAAATAGAGAGAGAGAGAGAGAGAGAGAGAGAGAGAGAGAGAGTGAAAGAGAAAGACAGATAAGATATCTATTTAGACAGTTTAGGACATACAAATACGAAAAAGAAAGAAAGAAAAACGTGTGACTCGAAGTGTTGGAAAGCGAAGGAAGAATGACCATAATGAAAGAATGACGCACCAGAGAAAAGCGTAACACACTGATGGAGAGAGCGGCGGCGTGGAGACGACTGAAGGTCATTCCTGTTTCTGCCCGACGCAAAGACAAAGCATCCACCCGGGCGCGACCTGACCTTCAGTGACCTCTCACAGACACGCCCTTTACACACGACCTCAGCAGCACACACACTCAGAAAACACTCCAGAACAGAGAGAGAGAGAGATAAAGAGAGAGAGAGAGAGATAAAGAGGAGAGATGGATAGATAGACAGACAGGCAGATAGAGTGTTAGATGAGAAAGGTATGGAGAGAGAGAGAGAGAGACACAGAGTGAGATAAAGAGGAGAAAGAGATAGAGAGTGAGACAGAGATAAATAGATTAGATAGATAGATAGATAGATAGATAGATAGATAGATAGATAGATAGATAGATAGGAAGATAGATAGAGTGAGGAAGAGGAGAAAGAGATAGATAGAGAAAGTGTGAGACAGAGAAAGAGAGGGAGAGAGAGAGAGAGAAAGGAGGAAGAGGGTGAGACAGACAGAGAGTGAGACAGAGAGGAGAAAGAGATAGATAGAGAGTGAGACAGAAAAAGCAAGCGAGAGAGAGAGAGAGAGAGACAGACAGACAAAGAGTGAGAGAGAACAGAAAGAGATAGACATCGAGAGAAAGAGAGCCTGAGAGAGAGACAGAGGGAAAGAGTGAAAGAGATGGGCAAGAGATAGATAGAGAGTGAGACAGAGAGAGAGAGTGAAAGAGTAAGAGAGATAGAGAGGGAGAGAGGAGAAAGAGATAGATAAAGAGAGAGAGAGATAAAGAGAGAGAGAGAGACAGAGAAAGAGAGAGAGAGAGAGAGAGAGAGACAGACAGACGCTCTTTAAACCCGGCCTTACCCGGAAGTGCCCCGCCCGCTGGAGTCGACTGTGACCGCTACGTGCCACACACACACACACACACACACACACACACAGAGTCAGAGGTGTAAAAGCGTGTGAGAAGTTACCGCAGTAATAACCGCCGCCCGGTGAGTCACGTGGCGTCTGGACACTAACACCGTAACTCACGGCTGTATTTCCTGTGCGAGACTGTATTTCACCGCAGCTCCGACATAAATCTGCGTCGAAATTCCGCGAGCGGCGAACGCAGCACGTGAAACGCATTTTCAGGAAGGTGTATGAAGGAACGCGCGGGCACAGACGTCTGAGCCATGATGCTGTTATTTCATCTGCAGTGGTTCAAATGACTCTACCAGAAGGGGACAATCTATAATTACATTGTAATAAATAGCGTAACACAGACTTGTTATTTACAGAGAGGATATACTCACACACTTCACTGGTGAATTGACTTTGCTTGCAAACCAACATGTTCTGTAACTAAAACCAAAACCACTTCAAACTTAAAGGTGAAAAGACTTAAGTTGGACTCTAGACTGGTGTTGGACCAAACTCATCTTGCACCGAATCTGACCTGAATCATTCTTAAAATGAATACTTCTTGATTCAAATTATTCTTGAACTTGTTCGTTTTTAAACTGAATTGTTCTTGAACTGAACAGTTCTTAAAAAAGTTCTCAAAGGTTAAACTGAAGCGCTCTTGAACTGAATTGTTCTTAATCTGAATCTTTTTTTTTCTTGCTGAATTGTTCTTAAACTGAATCATTCTTGGACTAATTCAGTCTTGAACTGAGTCAATCTTGAACTAAAATATTCTTGAGCTGAATCATTTGTGAACTAAATTGTTCTTCAACCGAATCATTCTTGAACTGAATTCTTCTAGAACAGAATTGTTCTTGAACAGAATCATTTTTGAACGGCTTGCTCTTAAACCGAAACATTCTTGAACTGAATCCTTCTTGGACTAATTCAGTCTTGAACTGAATCAATATTGAAGTGAATCAATTTCAAACTGAATCGTTCTTGAACTGGAATGATTTGTAAACTGAATTGTACTTAAACAGAATCCTTTTTTAGCTGAATTGTTCTTGAAAAGAATCATTCTTTAACTGAATTGTAAATTCAATCCTTCTTGGGCTAATTCAGTCTTCAACAATCAATATTGAAGTTAATTAATATTTAACCAAATTATTCCTGAACTGAATCATTTGTCCTGAACTGAATTGTTCTCGAACTGAATAATTCTTGAACATAATTGTTCTTAAACTGTAATTCTTGAACTAATTCAGTCTTGAACTGAATCAATATTGAACTGAATCGTTCATGAGCAGAATCGTTCGTAAACTGACTTGTTCTCGAACCGTATCCTTCTTGAACTCAATTGTTCCTTAACAGATCAGTCTTGAACTTGCAGAATAGTTCAGGAAAATCAATTTTTAAACGTTTTCTGTTCATAAACTAACCTGGTCATGAACAGAAGCATGACACACACACACACACACACACACACGCCATGGTCGTGGTTTCAATTCCCAGGTCAATGGACGATTTGAAATCTGATTCAGCGCTTTAATGTGAAAACACACAAGTAGCTTTGGGTCAAAGCGTCTGCTAAATGCATTTCTACATGATTATATAGAGCTGCTCTTGTTTGAATCTCCACGTTGCTGCGCTTGTGGGGGAAAGATTGAAGTCTTCAACTCAATCATTGTAGGGAAGGTTTCCATACGTCGCGGAAATGAGCTTTTGCGGGAGACTCTGGAACGCAACTATGTGATAAACGCGCGTCTACCGTACACACACACACACACACACCTTCACATATTTTCCCACAGTTTAACACTCCATAAAACTTTACACGCTAGGCAAATCCAGGTGACCTCAGATTTCCACGCTGAAGCCGAGAAGCTTCACAAAGCAAACACTGGAAACGGCCTTGAAGACGCGGAGGCAGAGGATGTGTATGGTGGTCCTCGGCGAGCGCTTACATGCTAGGACGCTTCTCTCCGGCCAATGAAAAGCTGCTGTTTAGGAGAAAGTTACGGGAAGTGAAGCAGCTGAAGATGAAAATTAAAAATGGAGGCTGTCAAACACATCGGAATAAATCTGCTCCACAAAGTGGCAACGTGTGAATATCTACATCTTTACAGAAGTTCTAGATTTTGTTTGATTTTCAAAATCGGTTGTCACAATTCCACTGTAATAATAATAATAATAATAAAAATAATAATAAAATGTATTTATAGTCGCCTTTCAAACCCACAAGGACACCGTACGCAAACACAATTACAATAGACGATATTATTGGTTGACTCAGTTTCCCAGAATCCCTAGAGTGTCCATCCGCAGCTCATGTCTTGAAATTCTGAGGAAAAAAAGTAAAATCTAGAATTCGATTAAAATTCACAAATCTCACTGTACTTCTTGTAATTGTGAAATACAAAGTTTGATTGCGGAAATTGTGAGATAGAAGACAAAAAGATGCAGATTAAACAGGGTGAAATTTCGAAATCCGGCAGGACTGACATTTTAATTACCGTAATTACGCAAATATTCATTCATATTAATCGTCGGTTTCAAATATTCACGCAAATAAAAGCGCTCATTTCTCAGTTCTGAACACCAAGTCAAACACATCCAAAACGCTAGTATTTTAAAGAGAAAATGAACGTAATTTAGTTAGAAACTAAAATAAAAAAAAAAAAAGTATTTATTTTTATTTTGTGCCTGAAAAATCAAGGGGATGCTCATACTCGCGTAAATACGGTAATAAAGTACAGTGAAGAAAAACAATAAGGGCACCGTTTGTGTGCATTGACCAATCAGAGTCAAGCGTAGATTATGAAAAATTGTAAGATGATGTACGAAAAATACGAAACAAAATTGCACAAAATACGAAACAAAATTGCAACTGGATTATTTCACGTAATAAAAATCGCACAACAGTTTTTCTTTCTGAACAATGTTGCGTTAATATTTTCCGCCCGGAGACGGTCAGACTGTGCAAAGCGCTTGATAAATAAATCCATCCCGACGCACATAAAGGTCTCAGCTTATGTAACCGCGCTACGAGGCCTCACCTCCGCGTCCCGTGACAGAATGCCTGGAATGTCCCGAATCCCTCGTCCTGGGAGGTCGCTCGCTCCTGGAACAACATGGCATCGCTCCAGCTCCAGGACAACAGAGCCCGTATTGTTACTCATCGATCCGGCCGTCCCGACTCTCACAATTCCTCAAAACCCAGAAATGATTTTTGATTCAGGTCTTAATGCACCCGCACGCCAGCATCAGACCAATTGTGATTTAATTTATATGATTTAAGTCAATAAATGAAATGATATGATATAATATAATATGACAGCGGTCACTGGCTTCTTTTGTAGCAGTAATTGTTTTATTTGTAGCAGTAACTGACATTTTGTAGCAGTAATTTACATTTCTTGCAGCAGTAACTGCCTTTTTTGAAGCAATAAATGTTTTATTTGTACCTGTAATTGACTTTTTTGAAGCTGTAATTGACTTTTTTTTCAGCAGTAACTTACTTTTTTGTAGCGGTAACTGACATTTGGAAGAGGTAACTGACTTTTTTGTAGCAGTAACTGGTTTTTATAGCGGTAAATGACTTTTTTAAAGCGGTATTTAACTTTTTTTTCAGCAGTAACTGACATTTTTTAGCAGTAACTGACTTTTTTGTAGCGGTAACTGACTTCTGACTTTTTTGTAGAGGTAACTGACATTTTGTAGCGGGAACTGTTTTCTTTTAGCGGTAACTGACTTTTTCAAAGCGGCAATTTACTTTTTTTCAGCAGTAACTGACATTTTTTAGCAGTAACTGACTTTTTTGTAGTGGTAACCGACATTTAGTAGGGGTAACTGGCTTTTTATAGTGGTAACTGTATTTATTCCTAGTGGTAACTAACATTTTATAGTGGTAACTATACAACCAATATTAAAATATTTCAAATGTATTTTTTTCAAAGCTTCAAAGACACTATGACATCATCATGTCTGGCGACCTCTATCAGTGACATCACCCATGATGACAGAAAGACAGCAAACGGACTAATCTTTGAACATTCTAAGCAAACGTCTCATTCCTTGACCTTATATAATCATAATTCCGTGCTAACTAGAATGCTAATGCGAAATCCTGTGTAGGTGGGCACTAAATATAGAGAGATGAAGTTGATCCAGCTGGCTAAGCTCCTCCCCCACTTCCTAGTCAAGCAGCTGCCAATCACAATCTCACCAGCCAATCAGTGTAAGGGCCGCCACCAACCGGAAGTCCAAAGGCAAAAAAAGGAGCGAAAAGTAAAGTTTCAAACAGAAAGCTGAAGATTGCAAGTGAAAAACAAAAACATAGGTAAATTGCAAGCATTTTCGTTCGTTTCTTAGACATGTACGTCTGATCATTTTGGCACTACTGTGATTATTTTGAAGCTGTAACTGACTTTTTGTAGCGGTAACGTACCTTTTGTAGCGGTAATATACTTTTTGTAGCGGTAACTGGTATTTTGTAGCTATAACTTACTTTTTCTAGCAGCTGCCAATCATATTCTCTCCAGCCAATCAGAGTAAGAGTCCACCCCACCTGAAGTCCACAGGCAAAAAAAAAAGAAGCGAAAAAAAAAGTTTCAAACTAAAAGGTGAAGATTGCAAGTGAAAAACAAAAACAAAGGTAAAGCATTTTCGTGTGTTTCTCAGACATGTACGTCTGATGATTTTGTCCGTACTGTGATTAAGAGGCGCTCTGTGTGGTGGACTGAGCGTGAAACCACCAGGCCTGATGTGGTGGTGGTGTGATGTTTCAGGACACACTCCGTGGCCCCTGGAATGCGCGATGAAGGGGCCCGAGGAGTCTTCGTCACACTCCAGAGTGAGTGGAAAAACAAACAAGTGTATTGGCCGTACACACGCCGCGATAAACGCAGCGTCGCGCTGATGTTCGGCGAGGACGCAAAGGTTCGTATTATACGTTTAGAAAGGAAAAGAGAAAACAAACGAAAAACGCTGAAAAACAAGGCAACAATGGCTCCATTCAGAGCGTCGCCGCTGTGGTATTACTACTACATTACGACTGAGTTATTACTACACAGATTCGGAGATACTTCACTGTGCAGACTAAATCGATTATAAAACGAAAACAACAGAAATATGAAGCAGTTGTCACACTATTCGAATATTTTGTGGGGATTTAACGGGAGTTTTATTGTGCGACACAGAAGAGCTAAATGAATTTGAACTAAACAAATTGAGAATAATTAATATTTACATTCAAATTCAATATTTACGTCAAATATGGGATTATTTACAGCTTCATGTAATACAATATTAATATGATAAACATTCTTGTTTTGTATATAGAACAATGTTTTCAATAGTTGTAAGAATGTAAACATCAATTATCACTTGCCAATTTTGTTATTTATTTAGCCACGATTATTGAAACACACTAAATAAACGCCTTTGTTGGCCACAATGTATTATTTGATTTTTCACGACTAATGGAATACCTTAAATAAATGTCCTTCGCACAAAAGTTATTATTTTAATTTTCACAACTAATGAAATACCTTAGATAAAAGTCTTTCGCACAAAAATTTACAATTTATTTTTTACAACTCATAAATTACCTTAAACTAATGTCTTTTGCAAAAAAAAAAAATTTTTTTTCACAACTAATGAAATACCTTATCATTAATTCCATAAACAAACATCAGAAAGTCCATAAACATATGGAAGCCCGTTTCCGCCACAAAAAAAAAGAAAAACTAAACTTTTCTGACTTTTTTTTTCTCAGAATCCGGACTTTTTTTCTCCTCCGTAAACGGGCTTCCACATAAGCGTCTTTTGTAAAAAATGTATTATTTTATTTTTCACGACTAATGAAACACCTTAAATAAACATCTTTGGCAAAAATGTATCTCATTTTCCCTCAACTAATGAAAAACCTCGAATGAAATAAACGTCTGAGGCGAAAACATTCGCTTTCCACCGAAACGTCGGCTCAAAAACAATCGTACGCGACCAGACGGCGACGAACACAAACGCACAGTCAGTGAGAAAAAGGAAGGATAATCTGCACAAAAAAAAAGAGCGGTCTCAAAACAAGACTTACATAATATTTGCATGGGGGAAAGTATGTCGTTGTGATTATTATGGGATGTAATTGCTAAAGACCCGAGGGTGTTATAACAGGATCGGCGAGCAGATGCTGGAGACTCCGACTCTTTTTCCACACTCGGGATCGAACAGCCACAAGGAATTCCTGGATGAGTTTATTCCAGAGGACGGAACGCAAACACTCGTGCGCTGATGAAAAGCATGTATGGTTTTCCTATTATGTCTGGCGTGTCACGTTTCCAGTCTAGTTTATTCCTCAGTAACTGACATTTATGTAGCGGTAACTGTTTTATTTGAAGCAGTGACTGACTTTTTGTAGATGTAACTAACTTTTTGTAGCAGTAACTGGTATTTTGTAGCAGTAACTTACTTTTTGTAGCGGTAACTGACTTTTTGTAGCGGTAACTGACTTTTTGTAGCGGTAACGTACTTTTTGTAACGGTAACTGGTATTTTGTAGCAGTAACTTACTTTTTGTAGCGATAACGTACTTTTTGTAGCGGTAACTGACTTTTTGTAGCGGTAACGTACTTTTTGTAGCGGTAACTGGTATTTTGTAGCAGTAACTGACTTTTTGTAGCAGTAACTGACTTTTTGTAGCGGTAACTGACTTTTTGTAGCGGTAACTGACTTTGTGTAACTGTAACTGTTTTTTTGTAGCTATGACTGACTTTTTGTAGTGGTAACTGGTATTTTGTAGCAGTAACTTACTCTTTGTAGCAGTAACTCACTTTTTGTAGCGGTAACATGCTTTTTGTAGCGGTAACATGCTTTTTGTAGCGGTAACGTGCTTTTTGTATCAGTAACTTAATTTTTGTAGCAGTAACTGACTTTTTTGTAGCGGTAACATGCTTTTTTTGAAAATATGTCGTCTGATGCGCCTTCGCCAGTCGTAGACAGTCTCAAAACAGCCCAACAATCCATCAAGAATCTACAGGACAAAAAGTAGAATTCAACTGTGACCTTAGCAACTGATGCACATGTCCAACTCAAGGCCAGATGTGGCCCGTCATTTTATGTGGCCCGCGAGAGCTTAAAAGCTTTGAGTGTCTAAAAATAAAGGCCAAAAAATAAAACTGTGCGTGTGTTGACCAAAAACTGCATTTCCCACAATGCCTTTCGTCTACGGTAGCCGCGGCAACTGCAATTGTCACTAGATTAAGTTGTGATAAATAATGGGTTGTTTAACAGTTAGGAGCAGTTATTATTTTACACTACATTTGATTACATTTTCTAAGTTAAATCCTTTGAGGACAGTCATTATGCTGATTGATGTGGCCCTCGCTGAAAATGGGTTTGACACTCCTGCTCTAAACTAATTTTCCAGTTTTTTTACGCAGTTGTTGTACTTTCTTTTTTATTTACAATCAAGTGTATTATACATTTTGTATATTTACAGAAATACCTAAAGTTGTGTGTGTGCACTTCTCTGGATGGGTTTAAAGCACAGCACCAATTTTCTCTTGTACTCTCGTTACATTGTAATTGTGCGCGACAAGCCGGAATCGATTTATACCGCGGTTAATTTCTTGGGCGGACGAGGTGAATATCGCCATCTTTAGGCTGCTGAAGGTAATGGAGGCTATTTGTGAATTAGAAACCACAAGAACGCGAATTAGGTGTGTAAAAATGTGTTTTACAAATGTTTTTATATAATATATAACTTTATATAATATATAATTTACTAATCATATTAATCATTTTATTTTATATCTACTTTTTGTTCTTTTTATCTACTTTGTTCTACCAGTTCTCAAACATTGAGGTTTAATTCTGTTTCTGTCTTGTAAAACAATAGTTTGTTTTCACATTTCTTTTTTTTTGGGGCCTATATTGAGCATGAATAAAAATACTTTTTAATAATTAAGTTCTTTTCGTATTGTAGTAATTTTTACAGTAACTATCTGTGGCTGTCCGGTACTCATTACTCATTACTCTCCACTCCCCTCCACCTCCACCTCCTACTCCCATTCCCACTCCCACTCCCACTCCACCCCACGACCGTGATGATGTTAAGACCAGCTCTACTAAATAAAGGTAAACAGAGTATGGAAAGCACGTGTTCTGTGTGTGTGTGTGTGTGTGTGTGTGTGAGGATTTTCTGGTGTAAACATTAATGCTTAGTTCCCCTCCTTGAATTTATTGTTCTGTACAGTGGATTTCGAACTGAGATTAAATAAAATGATGAAACAAGTACACATGACCGATCTCGTTTGACTTCAGCCTCGCTTGCGTTGCGTAAGTCAGAGTTCTTTCCACCGACTGGGAACTTGAACTTTCGCGTCGGTCTGAGATGATTCATGCGGATTGAAGCTAACTCGCCTTTTTCATCTCGTTCTGAGAGCAACAAAGAACAAAAGCCCTAAACACGCCGCGTTTCCACTTCCTCCATTACAGTGGGGTTTTTTTTCTTCTTCTTCTAGCTGCTGACATCACAAAGCTCAGACCTTTTAGATCTATTTCCCTCTTTCTCATCTCTTAGTGCAAATTATTTCGTTCTCACAATAAACTAAAAAAAAAAGCCACAATAAACTGAGATTTGTGATTTGCGATGAACTGATTTAAGTGTCCCGAAGCATATAAACGCTTCTTTCTCTTCTGCCTTCGAGCTGCGAATCTGTCGTGAAGGAAGCAGAAGAGCATTTGGTCAATAAGAAGCTACTTGGAGATTTTTCGGTTTCGCGAACAACGACGTGGAGCAAAAGACTGTCGAGTGTAAAACGTGTCGACGTGACGTGGCCAGATCTAGAGGAAACACAACTCGTTTAAACTAGCATCTTAAAAATCACACTAATATTAGTAACAATAATAATAGTAATATCAAACTAATGTTTTATGTTTGGTTTCACGTAGTGTATTTTCCATTTAGTTTTTTTTTTTTTTACATTTTTTTGGTGCCAGTGAAACGTGTGCAATGGAAGTTAAATGGAATGTTTACTAAATGCCAGTAAATTACAATGGATTTTATTTTGTTTTCTAATTCACAGTAAGAGTAACGCATTTTATTATAATAATAAATAAATGTTTTATTAAGGATTGTTCACTTTTTCATTTTCTGCCAGTGACAACATTGTCTGATTTAATTTCAAATAAGAGATCATTTACTATCTTTCTGTGTTTCAGATTGTCAAATAAAAAAAAACAAATGACTAAGTTGTTCTTTTACATTCTTATCCGTTGGTATTTAGGTTCAGCTACTGTATTTAATAATCACAAAGCATCAAACAATCTCATTATCTCAATATGATGAATATAATGTAAGTAGTTTATTTAACCCTCTGCGTTGTGCAAATTATTCCACTCTCAAAAAAGTTCTGAGCATTTGTAAGGAGCTTTTCACAGTTTAACTATCTAAAAAAAAGCCACGATCAACTGAGATTTGATTTAACTGTCCCGACGCATATAAACGCGTCTTTCTCTTTGGCCTTCGGGCTGCGAATCCATCGTGAAGAGTCGACAAAAGCCTCAGTCACACATCAAACATCTCCAGAGGTCCGAAGCACAAGGACTTAACTGAGCGAACACTATCTGTGTGTGTGTGTGACACCTGGGCCTCAGGTCCAACACACGATACAGGAACTTCATTCATACGCTGACAATTCAAAGCGAGGAGGGGGGAGGGGTCTGAAAAAAACGAGAGAAAAAAACGACACCCGTGACAAAAGCATTTTCATCTTTCCAGACTCTCCGGGACAAAGCGGTTCCTGTGCCCGTGAGCCGCATTCCTGCGTTTCCGAAGATAAGGCAACGAGAGGAAAAACACTCAGCGCTCCGAGAACAGCACAGGAATGTTTCCAGAATTTATGACACGCCGTGTTTCACGGGAAACCAGAGCGAGTGAAGATCGCCAGAGCTGGACGTGTGGAGTCTCCGAGGAAAGTCACGTGCGAAAGTGCGTCTGTGTGGCTCGTTGAGACGTGCGCTGGTTTCTTAGTGGGAAAGAGACGAGCTGATCTTCACGTGGTTGGAGAAAATATGGTGACATTGTTGTCATCAACTCTGATGAGTGTCGTGAATGATGTTGTAAATCACGGTGTTGTGAATAAAGTTGTCGGGAATGATGAGTGTCGTGAATTAGTGTCGTTAGTGAAGTTGTCCTGAATGATGAGTGTCGTGAATGATGTTGTCGTAAATGACGAGTGCCGTAAATGATGGTGTCTTGAATGACGAGTTTCAAGAATGATGTTGTCGTAAATGATGGTGTTGTGAATGACGAGTGCCGTAAATGATGGTGTCTTGAATAACGAGTGTCAAGAATGATGAGAATCGTGAATGGTGTTGTCGTGAATGATGTTGTCGTAAATGATGGTGTCGTGAATGACGAGTGCCGTAAATGATGGTGTTGTGAATGACGAGTGGCATAAATGATGAACGCTTGAATGATGAAAATTGTGAATGATGTTGTCGTAAATGATGATTGGCGTAAATGATGAGTGTCGTGAATGATGTTGTCGTAAATGATAAGTGGTGTAAATGATGTTGTCTTGAATGATGAGAGTCGTGAATGATGGTGCCGTGAATGATGACTGGCGTAAATGATGAGTGTCGTGAATGATGTTGTAATGTATGGTGTTGTGAATAAAGTTGTCGGGAATGAGGAGTGTTGTAAGTTATATTGTCAAGAATCAAGTTGTCCTGAATGATGATTGTAGTAAATGATGTTGTCGTGAATCATGAGCTTCGTAAATGTTGTCGTGAATGATGAGCTTTGTAAATGTTGTTGTGAATGATACGTGTCAAAAATGATGTTGTGGTGAATGATAAGTGTATTAAATGAGGTTGTCGTGAAAGATGGTGTCGTGAATGATGAGTGTCGTGAATGATGTTGTCCTGAATGATGAGTGTCGTAAATGATGTTGTCGTGAAAGATAAGTGTCATGAATGACGAGTGTCAAATGATGAGTGTTGTGAATGATGAGTGTCGTGAATGAAGAGTGTTTTAAATGATGTTGTCGTGAATGAAGAGTGTCTTAAATTATGTTGTCATGAAAAAAAAGTGTCATGAATGATGAGTGTGAAATGATGAGAGTCGTGCATGATGTTGTCGTGAATGAAGAGTGTCGTGAATGATGTTGTCATGAAAGAAAAAAGTCACGAATGATGAGTGTCATAATTGATGGTGTCGTGAATGATGATCGTGGCGAGCGATGTGCGTCTTTGCAAAGGACGTGTCCCAAAAACAAGGTCATGAATTACGAGAAGTGAATGTCAGCGCGACACATCAACACAAATGTTGTGTGTCGTGAATGATGTCATCACGAAAGTTGTCATAAGTGATGTGTATGTCATAAGATAGACAACATCTAATAGACAACAGGTCTGAACATCATAGTTTAAAAGGCAAATAATTGCTCTTCCTTACGGTGGCAGCTCGAGCTCTTCATAAATCACGTACAGACTGACATTCCTGAAGCTCTGGAAGAATGTCGGTCTAAGACTGTGTGCTAAATGACTTAAGCATTCTTGCCTGATCCAATATCTACCACATCATTACCCACTGAAACCAGATCTCCAGCATCTCAGCTTCTTCACGTCCGAATCATCAGATTGGCTGTGCGAGTTCTGGTTGAACTTTACCAAACCTCACGGAGTTTATTTCCTCCACTGGGTCGGATCTTTTGGGCAAACGACTCAACCAAGACCTAGAATCAGGCCCAAACTGTACGAGTTGACTTTCGGGGCAATATAATCCCATTTCGGCTTATTTCCTTATATACCGTATATGCACGAATATAAGCACCCATTGTTTTTCCCACCCAATGATGATTCGACCCAAGAGGTAAGAATCATCAATCCTTATTATCAATTCTTAATATCATTAACAATCAGTAATATTTGAACAGACACACCAAATTCGGTAGAGCGGCGCTAACGGCTAACGGCTAAAGACGAGATCATAAGAATGTAAAAGATTCGGTGCAAAATGAAAACATCGAGAGCCAAACACAATCAAATTGCTCTGTACAGGGAAAAACACGACTAATATTTAATATTAGTTCTAATATTTGCGTGTAACAAAAACCGAGCTGAGTTAGCTTTACTCTTTTAGTGCCAAGGCTCTTTACTGAGCAGTGAAGCATTATGGGAGCTGTAGTTCCGATCTCTAGAATAGGTTTGTTAAATAAAGAAAAAATAGTACTTGAAAGAGAAAATTGACGTGAAATAGCCAGCAATGTAAAATAAATTAAATTAAAAAAATATAAAGATTTTCGAATTTTTATTTTGTGCCTGAAAATTTCGCAGGGTGCTTTTTTTTTTGCAATTACGGCTATCGCCATCCCAACTCTGACCCACCTCAGATTGGTGGCGAACCAATCACAGAGTGGGACACACACACACACACACACATATTCACACTCTCACACACACCTGCGGTCAATTAACTCCAATTCCTCCCGACCAATCACACGCCTCGTCTCACAAAAAACACCAGCTACACTATGTGAGCGGTCCGATGTCTACCGAACCCCCGAGTTCGATCCAGCGCAGGTAAAAAAAATAAATAAATAATAAACAAATAAAAAAATCGATGTAGGGGCATTAGTCGCGTTTAACAAGGTGCTGACAGAACATGTACGCGCTTGACTCGCGGGTTCGTTGCAATCCACCGGCGTTCGGGCTTCGTGCCAGTCCGACTTTCCCACCGCATCCGAACGTACGTAGATGTGTGTCAGGAACGCAGCCCTGCGGCGTATTATTCATCACGCCGTCCTATAAAATGCCACCGCTCGGATCTCCACAATTCCACAGAATTTCACGGAAAGTCACGCTGCTGTGTTATATTTCCCAACATGGCCACTAGGGATACTATGGTGCTCTGCATTAAATCGTCCAGTGAAGTTAGACACACATGTAGTAAAGTGACACACACAAACCCGGAGCAGTGGGCAGCCTGAAGGCGTGGGGTCAGGGGTCAGTGTCTCGCTCCAGAACCCACCGGACTTAACTTAAACTTAACTTAACCTTAACTTAACCTCAACTTAAATTTAACTTAACTTAACTTGAACTTAACCTTAACTTAAACTTAACCTTAACCTTAACTTAAACTTAACTTAAACTTTACCTTTAACTTAACTTTAACTAAACTTTAACTTTAACGTAACATTCACGTACCATTTACTTAAGTTAACTTTACTTTACTACCAACATCAACTTAAACACACACATTCTGTTTGCCAGTTTATTGTCGCTTTATGCTCCAAATCAAAATATGAATGTTTGTATACAAGGTTACGTATATAAACACACACACTAAAAAAATATGTACAAACAACCCTTCACTGCACGTTGACTGGCATTAGATTTATATAATGCATTTGTCAAAATATTTATGTTTGTACGCACGTATTTATATAAACAAACACACACATTGTGACAAACAAATAGTCATTCGTTTTATATAATACGTACAAGTATGTAAAAAATATATAATAATGTTTGTATAAACATATTAATATAACCGACCCCTAACACATTAATATAAATAATATAATATAACACACTTATCGCGACAAACAAACAACAAATATTATTTCACTGTTCAAATATACACAAACAAACCTTCACTGCATGTCAAATGTATCGCTGACTTCATTAGTCATACTTAATGTATACAATTATAAAAAAAAAAAAAAAAGTCAAATAAATGTAACAATTTTAATTTATTTGCTGTTTGGCAATTTTAAATTTGAGAATTTTTGGAAATGTTTAGAATTTAGACAATTAAAAAAAAAAAGTTAAATCAATAGCCTTATAAAAATGAATTTGGCTTTTCGATCTTTGCCCGCAAATTCTCTTTGCAGTGACACGTATACATGTGACAAATACATTTTTAATCAGACTTGATTTAGAATTTTATTTTTTTTTACTTTGAATTGGTTTTGAGTTTTTGGATTTTGAACGTATTTCTTTTTATTTTGATGAGCGCTGGACAGGGGTTGGCTGGGACAGAAACAGCCGTTCCCATGAGTATCAGACACATCCTCTTTATCTCCAACACCAAGACCGAAGGAGATTTCAGGGCTAATGTGGCTGGCTTTTTCATCAGCGTTGAAAAGAAGTTAGTAGGAAGCGCAGAGAAACTGTATATTGGATTTCTGGGAACGCCGGGGTCGAGCAGGAAATCAGGGTAAACGATACGGCCTCAACATGAGACAGAAAGAGGGAAATGACGGAGGGAATGAACGGTCTGGATCAGTGACCATCAGAGTTCAGAAGCGAACCGGAAACCTTGAAATAGTCTGGTTCTAAAAGCGGTCCACTTGTTCACACCATCAGCCGATTTGTCATTTTGCCAAATACTTCAATCCACTTCCTGAATCCAGCCACTTTCCTTCCAATCACGACGACTTAAGGGCCGAAGACGCTAACCGTTGCTATAGCGACACTATAACGATATACACTGCAAAAAATAAAATCTTGACAAGCCTAAAGATCTTGAAATTACACCATAAATCTTTTTTTAATGGTATAATTGTATCATTTTTTTTTTTCGGACAAGATAAATGAACTAGCTTCGAATTAAGAGTAAAATATTAATTTGCTTGTTTTAGGAAAATGGGACAAGTCATTTTGCCAAGTAAAATTTTCTCGTGGCAGACATTTGTACTTGATTACTTAAATCCTGAGTACTTTTTTACTCATTTTGTTTTTCATTTTCTCATTATTTCAAGTGCATTTTTTGCAGTGTAGGAAACACCAACGTTCTTCGATATAGATAAAGCAAAGGGGCTTGAGAAAACTAAAAGCTAAATGTTGTTCTATTTGTTGTACTAACATAAATATATGTATTTACACATTTATTGTGCACAAAATCAATTCTGTTTTTATGTATACACAAGTACATTTATTTCCTATTTGTTGTAATAATGTAAATATACTATGTATTCATACATATATTTTGTACGTATGTACTTCTGCATTTATTTATACACAAGTACATTTAGTTTCTTTGTCATTTATGTTTGATTTTGGCTCTTTTGGTCCTCCATACAGACACACACTCACTCAGCAAATTTCCGACATGCTTCTGGATTGTGGGAAGGCCGGAGACCCGGAGGAAACCCACACAATCACTCAAACTCGATCTTTACACAAGTCTTTCTTGACACAAGACGACAGCGCTACCCACTACACAAACCGTGCCATTTAATGAGTCAAATCTGACTTTTTGGACGAGGGGAGCAAGTCAAGAGCCACTGTTGGGCCCTCTTAAGTTCTTAAAATAAGCATTTCTGCCCAAGATATGTAACACAAAACACACCAATACATCTGGTTCCTTATCCAAATCAAAGTAAAAAAATTAAAAGAAACATTCTTAACGACAAAATTCAATCTGATTTAACAGTGTTGTGCAAGTTACTTTGAAATTGCAACACATTAAAAGTAATCTGTTACGTTACAATAGTATGGTCTCAAAATTGTAAGATGCTACTTTACTTCTGTATTATTTTAAAGATACTTTCACCAAAATAACTACCTATTGTAGGTATCAGCATCCCAAAATAACTATATGTACCTTTTACTTGTATTATGTTTTACATCCAGTAGAAGGCGATGTTGTGTAGCCTAATGACTGTGGCTTATCCAAGCTACCAATAACAATATACATGCAGTTTATAATTTATAATTAGATTTATTGTCTTGAGGGTTAAAAGGTTTGATGTAACGCAAGCGTTTAAGAAATTCCCGAAAATATAATTACTAAAGCGTTACAGCAAAAACTAACATTAACACATTACTTTTGTAACGCGTTACTCCCAACACTGTTCATCTTCCAACTTAGGTGTCATTTTTTATAGTAAACATTCTATTTAAAGTCACATAAACAACGTCTGTAGAACCGCCTTTTTCCACCTCAGGAATGTCTCAAAGCTGCGTCACATGATGCTGAAACATGCATTTATGACATCACGGTTAGATTACTGTAACGGTCTTCTGAGAGGTTCTCCTGCTAAACTACTAGATAAACTTCAGTTAGTTCAGAATGCAGCCGCTTGATTACTCACCAGAACAAAAAAGTACGACCATATTAGTCCAGTGTTAATGTGGCTACACTGGGTACCTGTTAAATGTTGCATTCAGTTTAAAATTCTCTTAATCACTTACAAAGCACTAAACGGTTTAGCTCCTCTATATCTCAGTGAGCTCATCACTTACTACGAGCCTACACGACTGCTGCGCTCTCAAAACTCCGGCCAGCTTATAATACCGCGAATCTCTAAAATCTACCAGGGAGGAAGATCCTTTTCATACTTGCACCCAAACTATGGAATGCTCTGCCTAGTCCAATTCGAGACTCAGAATCAGTGAGTCAATTTAAGTCTAGACTGAAGACGCATCTCTTCAATGAAGCATATATTGACCTGTTATAATAACTTACAGAAAATATTAATATATCGTATAGAAAGGCTGCCTAGTTAGTGCTCGGAACCGAATTACACCTGCCCTTCAGAAAATTGTCAAAATCTATAGTACTTGAATTTTTCTAATTGCCTTGTATTTTTTTTTTTCTCCCCCTCCTCTCCTGAGCGCCAAGTGTCGTACGACCGGAATCTCCTAGAGCTTCGGAATCATCGGTGGTGCTTCCTCGACCTCTGTGGACCTGATGACGCTGTTGGCTTGGAGCAGTGGAGCCGCCTCTTTCCCCATTGAGGAGGGAAACATCGTTCCAGAATCATCATTAAAAATGACGCGGAACAACCAACGCACTGATTGTGTAGTGTTAGAATGCCGGAGGAGACTGGCACCAGTGAGCCGGGTTCTCCCCAGGGTTTTTCCTCGTTAAAGAGGTTTTTTTACCTGGCCACTGTTGCGTATGTGCTTGCTCGCTGGTCTTTGTCTTTGTCTTGTCATAACCGCAGCCACTTAGTCAACACCAACAATCCAGACGACAAATTGAATAAAAAGCATCATTTCCCTTACATATTTACATGCGCGCTTTGAGACAGTTAAAACTGTGAAAAGCGCCTTACAAATACTCATTATTATTATTATTATTATTAAACTATGGAATGCTCTGCCTAGCACAATTCGAGACTATCAGTGAGTCAACTTAAGTCTAGACTGAAGACGCGTCTCTTCTACAAAGCATATATTGACCTGTAATAGTAAAATATCAAAGAAGATAATATAATCGTATAGAAAGGCTGCCTAGTTTAGTGCTCGGAACCAAATCACACCTGCACCTCCTAAGACTGTCAAAATCTTTAATTATGAGGGTTTTTTTTTTTTACCTGGCCACTGTCGCATATGTGCTTGCTCACTGGTCATAGTCATAGCCATTATCTTAACACCAATAAACAAATGAATAAAACGCATCAATCTTTTTTACTGTCTCCCACAGGCGCTTTGAGACAGTTATAATCTGTAAAGCGCCCTACAAACGCACTGTTAACAAAGTACACACACTTTTTTTCCTCTAATCGAGAAAAAAACGTGAGATGAATTTTAACTTTTTTTCTCTAATCGAGAAAAAAACCTGAGATGAATTTTAACTTTTTTTCTCTAATCGAGAAAAAACCGTGAGATGAATTTGAACTCAAGTCGTCCAGCGCTACTCAGAAGTGTAAAGGTGCTGACCTTCAGTGATGACAAGTCTTCGCTACTTGGCATTCTCGCGAGTGTGAGTAGACGCTTGGTATCGCCCCAGGACGATGTGGCGCTAATTGAAACCACCGCGGATGACGTCGCCCGAGAACTCCGACGCTTCCTGACAGGAGTAAATCAAACACCAGTGACTCAAGAGCCGCTGTGAGTAAGAGATCAAGAGCAGGACAGAAAGTGCGAATGAGCCGAGTACCACATCTGTACATACGGAACATCAAGCCGAGAGCCTTCACGCCGTACACAAGACGTTCCATATATATCAAGTGACACGCCAGTAGAAAGCCAAGGACATTTTGTGATGAAATAAAGCAGGTTTTGCTGAAAAGCCTTCAGAGTGTTGAGGAGCGAAAGCGCCAAAATCACAAATAAACGACAAAGGAAATACATGTACTCGTGTATTAATAAATGCAGAAAAACATACGTGCAAAATAGATTTATAAATACACGTATTATATACACGTAAATACACGGAAACAAGTGTAGATGTGTGTGTGTATAAAAACAGAAATGCTTTCGTGCAAAATAAACGTATAAATACATATAGTTGTGTTGGTACAACAAATAGGAAATAAATGTAGCTTTTTCCTCAAGCCCCTATGTCAAGAACGTTGGCATATTCCTTTTTCTATAAGATAAGATGGACTTTATTAATCCCACTAGGGGACATTTTCAAATCTAAATAAGATTAAATGTATGCAGAGGTGTACCAGACAGCAAGCCATACTTGAGTAAAAGTACAAATACTTACTGTAAAAATTACTCCATTACAAGTAACCAATTTCAAAAAGACTTGAGTCAAAGTATCCAATTTTAAAAGAACTTAAGTATTTCACTCTGAATACTGAATATAGGCAAAAAAACAAACTCTATTCGTGAGGTTTTGTTTTCTAATACAGAGAAACACCTCAATGCTTTAAAATGTTTTAAAAACATTTCATAAAATTAGGCACGGGCAGTTGTTTTAGCTATAACATTTATTGAACAGTGTCAGTGTTTTCAAACTGTTTTAGAACGTGAGGCCAAAAATAAGGCATTTTTTTATTTAAATGAAAAAGTTAACTGTTGTTTAATCAAACGGTAATCAAACGGTGAGTCACGGGAGCCGGGGACGGACAGAACACGGTGGATTGAGAAACCAAAACTTGAATCACACTAACTTGGAAGAAAATTATGGAATCAATTAGTGCCAAAAATATCAAACGTAAATTTTGAAGAAATAAAATGGTTCACATTTACGTTTGTTTGTTTTTTTATTTTTTGCTTGCAATTTTACGTTTTAGTTTTTTGCTTCGTTTTTTTTGTTTGTTTTTTTCATCACATTCTCGCCGTAAATGAAGCGGTCAATCACATTCTCACCAGCCAATCAGAGTAAGGACCGCCCTCACGTGAAGCTTGGGTGAAAAATACAAACACAAAAGAAAAAAAAACAAAAAACCTGAAGCGAAAAAAAGTTTCAAACGAAGACGTGGTGACGATTGCAAGCGAAAAACGTGAACGATGAAGATATTTACGTCTGCAGTTTCTTGGCACTAATCCGATTGCGTAAGGATGTGGAATGCTTGACTGCGGCTTTGGTTGAGTGCAGAAACGTCCATGTGTTTTGACGTTGTGATAAAACAGGAAATGCACGTGTGTGTGTGTGTGTGTACGTTGGCGCGGCTCTTCGGACGACCTCTAATTTCCAACTATTCGCAGGTCAATCCTCGGCAGCGCTGAAAAGGCTTCTGGGAGATTATCAGTGGAGACGGTGGCTGAAGGCCAGGCTGCTGAAAGGAAGGAGCTTGGCCGGGCTCTTCAGGAGCTCTGGTGTGGACATCTGCACTGCAAAAAAGCCACGTGGAGAAAAAAAAGAAAAGAAAAAACTAAATGAGTTAAAAAATGTAAACCAAGTAAAATTATCTGCAAATGGGGTGAGAAAATTTGACTTGGTAAGACGGATTAAAACCAGGCAAAAAGTCTTGTTTCACGGTAGATTTGTTTCTGCATTTCAGATCTTGTTCTCATTGGCTTTAATGCAAAAAAAGTAGCTAGTTTCTTAAACTGGGAAACGTGTTCCTAAAATGAGAAGAATTCACTTGACTGGTCATAGCCCATAGTCTGAACAACAAACCATATTTTTTTCCTTTTTAACTGACTTTTTTTTTCCCCCAAAAATTCGGAATTCGAAATTCGGAAAAAGTCAGAATCGACATTTTTCTTTTTAAAGACTTTTTGACATGGCGTCTTTGCGTTGGTCTCTGACTAAGAAAAGCGCTATATAAATTAACTTGAACTTGAACGTGTTTCGGGAAGTTCTGTGTTAAAACATAACGTCTACTTGGAAAAATGACTCGATTTAGTTTAAAAAAAAAAAAAAAAAATCACCAAATTAGCATTTTTAGCAATTAGCAAGAAAATTCAAGTCCTATTTTCTTGAAATAAGCAAAGTTTTCTCTCACTCTTAATTCTATCATGGCTAATTTATCTTGTAAGAGAAAAAATAAAACAACATTTATTGTCTTTGTTGATTTTTGTTTAGCTAGTCAAGATGTATTTTTTGCGGTGTGGAGATATTCATCTGTAGAGAGAATGAGTGAAGGTCTGTGATGAGCAGTGTAGAGAGTAACGCGTTATTAGATTATATAATTTATATAAATGATTCGATTTTTCTGTAGCGCAGTAGTGCAACGCATTAATAATTGTAGTTTGAGGAATATATCACTCGCTAAACGCTACATGACTTCAAAATGTTCACCCTCAAGACAATAAAACAAAAATGTAATATATCCTGTTCGTGAGTAGACGCGTAAGTCATTGGTCTGAGCTCGCGGCCCGCAGCTATTGGCTCCGCCTTCATTCGCACTGGCCAGTCGCGGCAAATTCGATAAACATGGCAGGCGAAAGTACATTCGCGAGATGGTCATTATTATGGGCTTTATTTCAGTTTCGTATAAGACAAGGACAAGAACATTGTGGTGAAATGCAAACTCTGTGTAAACGCAAAATAATTATTTCTCATATTAAACAAAAAGTCTCTAAATCTGGAAAACTGTATAAAACAAGAGAGGTATTGAACACAAAAGGGCTATATTTGATTTGCTATTCTTTGGTCATGCCAGATTTTTCCTCATTAATCAAATTGCAAAAAAGCTACAAGAATTGTGAGCCGACTAGGAAATTACGAATCAACGAATCAGTTGTTTATTAAGAACAACTGTTTAAAACTAAAAGACATAGTAAATATTAAAACATTATTCCAAAAAAAATTTAATTCCAAAAAGTATACAGAGATTTTTTACGTTAAGTGTTGGTCGATATACTCTTTTTTTTTTTTTTTTTTTTTTTTTTTTTTTTAGAACTAATGTAAAAATGAGGCGTGTTTCAGTTGTTGGTGTAAAGTTATGGAATGAACCGAGTGATGAGTTTAAAAAATGTACTTCTTGTGCAAACTTTAAAAAAAAGTCCTAAAATATGCATTGAACATTATGAATAAAAAAAAAAGAAAGAAAACCAAGGAAAATAAAAACAAGAGTTGTATTCCTGATATTCCTGATCTGTGTTTTGTTGCTGCTTCTGTTATTTCTTGCTGTCGTTTCTTCTGTTGGTTGTAAAACTGATTCAGTTGAATTTAAATACTAGTAAGAGGATAGTCAACAGTAAGTGATGCTTTATTCTATTCCTTTTTTTAAAGCCAAAACATTTTGAAATTACACAATAAATCTCGTTTTTTTTTCCCGCACAAGATAAATTAACTAGCTTAGAAATAAGAGTAAAAGTTAATTTGCTAGTTTTAGGAAAACGTTGTATTTCAGACTAAACATAATTCAGTGGAACTCTTTACACCTCTGTAGGCAACATACGGCTCTCTGTAAATTACGATACGAGTGATTACGTCATTCTAATCGCACAGAAGGGACTAAAAGCGGCTAAAACGAATAACTAACGCGTGTTAATGGCGATGTTCTTGACGCTAGTTCCCCTCGGGCTGACGCTGCGTATTCACCGCTCTCGTAAAGAAGGTTTAGAACTGGACCGTAAAGGCAGGTCAAGGTCGTGTGGGACTGACCCAGCTTGAGTGAGGCTCGTGGGGGGTGGAGGAGGTGAAGTATTCGTCTTTTTTACTCGCCAATCCTTCAAACGCGCTCAGGACTGCTCGTGGCTTACATTCTATTATTACATCCTGTTCTAAATCACTGGCCGGGTCGCGAGGGTCCAGGTAGAGCTGGGCGACTGATCGGAAAAAAGACGTCGCAATAGCAATTCAGAACTTTAGCGATGTGGTGTGTGAAATTCGACTGTCAGTGTGAAATTGTGGAATCAAACGAGTGCCAAAAATAGCAACTACTACTACTTCTCTTTCGGTTTTTACCCTTCTCAGGGGTCGCCACAGCCAATCATCTCTTAATGTATGTTTAAAAAAAAAAAGAATGAAAATACTTAGCATTTGCGTTTCGTTTTTTAAATTTCTTTGCTTGCAATCGTCACAGAACTTTTTCGTTTTGCTGTGTTTCATTTTATCTTTTCCGTAGCATTTCAGATCTTTGCTTTTCGACTTTTGGCACTAGTTTTATGTCTAGGTTTACTCTGATTGGCTGGTGAGATTGCGATTGTTGTTTTACAATCGCAATCTCACCAGCCAATCAGAGTAAACCTAGACATAAAACTAGTGCCAAAGTTTTGTTTACATTTTTGCATTGCCTTCAAAATTTTTGCTTTGAACCAACCTAAATTTTACCCTAACCTTGATTGTTTTAAAACCAAGTAATGTACTCTTAATTAAAAAATCTCTCACTTTTAACAAGTGAGCATATTAATTGTACAAAACGTGTCAGTGAACAATGAGGGCAAAAAAATAAAAAAAATAACAAATGAAATAATCGTTCATTAATCGCAATTCAGAACTTTAGCGATGTGGTGTGTGAAATTCAAGTGTCAGTGTGAAAGTTTGCGTTTTTGTGGAAGCAAACGAGTGCCAAAAACAATAAATGTATGTTAAAAAAAAAGAATGAAAATACTTAACATTTGCGTTTCTTTTTTTTGTTTTTTTGAACTGAAAAAATCCTTTATTAGTCCCACAGCAGGGAAATTTGTTTTTTGCTTGCAATCGTCACAGAACTGTTTTGTTTTGTTTCGTTTCAGTTTTTCTGTTGCAATTCAGATTTTTACTTTTCGACTTTTGGCACTAGTTTTACGTCTACGTTTACTCTGATTGGCTGGTGAGATTGTGATTGTGAAACTTTTTTGTTTTGTTTCGTTTCAGCTTTTTTGTTGCGTTTCAGATTTTTGCTTTTCGACTTCTGGCACTAGTTTTACAACTGCACTTACTCTGATTGGCTGATGAGATTGCGATTGTAAAACTTTTTCGTTTCGTTTTGTTTCGTTTTGTTAAAATTTTAAACCAAGCCAAATTTTACCCTAACCTTGATTATTTTAAAACCAAGTAATGTACTCTTAATTCAAAAATCTCTCACTTTTAATAAGTGAGCAAATTAATTGTACAAAACGTGTCAGTGAACAATAATGGCAAACAAATAAATAAATAAATAAATGAAATAATCGATTGCGTTCATTAATCGCAATCGTGTTAGAATGTTCACATTTAGATTTTAGGAGCGAATCGCCCAGCCTTAGTTCCAGGACCAACCCGGCCATTATTCTATCAACCCGCAAAACGCCCAAGCGCCCGAAATAATGATCCCAACTAGCGTTTATTAAGCTAAATAGTCTTCCGCTTTCGCCGTCGGTTCCATCAACAAGACCAAGGGTGGCTTTGATTTCTGTGAATGTCAGAGGAAATGGAGCGGGAAGGCCAGAGCGAAGTAATGTACAACGCAAACACATGGCTGCCATTATTACAGTGAGTTTAAAGGATGAGGTCTGGAAAGGTGTGGGATTCTTCAGACTGTGGTTAAAAGCCGGGAATAGCTCCGACCACCCACAATCCAACACTGTTCTGGTGCTAAACTTACAACCTTCATTCGCACGTACATTACGGAACTGCTTTTTTCATTTCTGGGTGACGAGGAGCTGGAGCCAATCACTGCCACTCTGGGACTGAGGCGGGACACACCCCCTTTGGGTTGGGCAACCGATCACAGAACGGAGAATTTAAAAGAGATGTCGAATTGCGTTTTTATGGAATCTAACGAGTGCCAAAAATAACAAACGTAAAGTTAATAAAAAAAATAAAACATTCGCATTTTGTTTTTTTTTCTTGAAATTGTCACAAAACCTTTTTTAATTTTGTTAAGTTTCTTTTCAGTTTTTCGTTGCGTTTTAGATATTGGCTTTTCAACTTTTGGCACTAGTTTTACACCTAAACGCACTCTGATTGGTTGGTGAGGTTGTGAAACTTTTTCGTTTTGCTTTCTTTTCAAGTTTTCGGATTTTTGACTTTTGGCACTAGTTTTAGGTCTGCACTTACTCTGATTGGCTGGTGAGATTGTGAACATTTTTCATTTTGTTTGGTTTCGTTTCAATTTTTTCGCTGCATTTCAGATTTTTGCTTTTGGCACTAGTTTTTTACATCGACATTTACTCTGATTGGCTGGTGAGAATGTGATTGTGACACTTTTTGTTTTGTTTTGTTTTGGATTTTTGTGCTTTTGGCACTAAACTCCGATTGGCTAGTGAGATTGTGATTGGCAGCTCTGATACCTTTGATTCTTTTGGCTATTTTATTAAATCTTTTTAATATAACACAAATTCTTTCACAAGGTCAATATGTGAGGCTAGCTTGACGGGTCTGTTCAGGAGGTTACAGAACCAGCCAATCAGTGTAAGTGGGCGGGGCAGCTTTAACTGAACGGGTGAAGATCAAACAATGGCATGTCCAATCAGTGACACTGACTGACCAATCGGATTGACCCCTCATATTACTTTTGCTAATTGATCTGGCAAATTCATATACATTGTATTCTAAATGACACCGTAAAAGTCATGCTTTCTTCTTGTCACAATGCTGCAATTTTGAACAATTTGATTCAAAATTGAGGATAAGATCTTTCTAGACTTTTATGACGTTTATGAAGCCAAGTCATAAAAATTCTGGCACATTATTAAATGTATCGAACGGGATTTGATTCATTAACCAACAATATGTGTATATTTTCCAGATAAATCCACAATTATTTCTTATATATGTGAGCTGAGGATTTCATGTGAAATTTAATTGCAAGTCTGTGGCACATTAAGACTACCATTGGTTTATTTTTTGCTTTGTCTTTTGAAATTATTAAAAGGAAGGGGGGAAAAAAAAGATGCATAGAGAAAACAAAAAGTTCCCTGTCTGGTAATTACCGAGCGAACATATGAAAACCAGAGACTCGGGCTGGAACGCTCTCAAATAAATAATCGAAGAATGCTGCGAACGACAAGGGGAATGACAGGAGCCGGTAATAATGAATCGTGACTAAGAAAACAGGATTGACCAACACTCTCCGTCCAAAAAGGAGGAGGAAAAAAAAAAACCCTGATCCACAGAAACGAGCAAAACGTGGACGGAAGGTGTCACTACCGTTAATAAACCTTTTATTACAAGTTACCGTACATCCATACTGTACGTCCGTTCCTGAAATGCATCTGTATTCCACATGCTTTCCACAAGCAAACTGTCATTTCATTACATATCTGTCTGGAAACGTCGGGCCTCGTTCCGTCGGATGGAGCCAAGTGTACATTGCGGATTTATGGTCTTTAATGCTAGTCTGGGATTCACGTCTTCAAACAAATGATGTTTTTGCAGATCTGAGTAAGAGACATACTAAAACTGTCCATCCGAAGATGAGCGTGTGTGTGTGTGTGTGCGTGTGTGTGTGAGCGTTCACGTACGTTCTCACTGCAAAAAAATCCACGTGAAAAAACAAGAAAAGTAACAAAAATTGAGTAAAAAAAAATTTCAATCAAATAAAATTATCTGCAAATGGGGTGAGAAAATTTGACTTTGTAAGACGACATAAAACCAGACAAAAATTCTTGTTAAACATGGTAGATTTGTTTCTGCATTTCAGTTCTTGTTCTCATTGGCTTTAATGTAAAAAAGTAGCTAGTTTCTTAATTTTGGAAACATTGTGTTCTTGAAATAAGAAAATTTCAGTTGATGTTACTCGTTTCAGGAAGTTCTGTGTTAAAACATAATGTCTACTTGGAAAAATGTCTTGATTTAGTTTAAAATATCATCAAAATTAGCAATAAGCTAGAAAATCAAGTCCTGTTTTCTTGAAATTAGCAAAGTGTTCTCTCACTCTTAATTTATCTATAAAATACCAAGATTTATTGTCTAAATTCAAGATTTTTTTTTAGCTTGTCAAGAATTTATTTGTTGCAGTGCTCCAGGTCAACACACACTGCAAAAAAGTAATTAAAAAAAATTTAAATTTTGAAATTACACAATAATAAAATCTAAATATATAAATCTCTTTTTTTTTTCCCTGCAAGAGATAAATTAAACAGCTTAGAAATAAGAGTAAGAGTTAATTTGCTTGTTTTAGGCAAACTTTGTATTTCAGTATTTCACAAATAAACATAATTCAGGATTTCCAGGGAATCGACTTTGGTGTTATAAACACTAGCTCGTCTGATCAAGCTACTAGAAATATACAGTGTATAAAAAAGTAAAAAAAAAAAAAAAAAAAAAAAAAAAAAAAAATCACAAATTGTATTTCATTACCGATATTTGAAAAATGTAATCAAAAGACCAATTTTGCCTTTAAAAAAAAAAAAAAAAAAAGAAAAGAATGACAATGCTTAACATTTGCGTTTCGTTTTAAAACATTTTTGCTTGCAATCGTCACATAACATTTTTGTTTTTGGCAATAGTTTTATGTCTGCACTTACTCTGATTGGCTGGTGAGATTGTGATTTTGAAATTTTTTCCTTATGTTGTTTTCGTAAAAGTGCAATTCTAAACCAATCCATCTTACGCTCAAGTGTGTGTGTGTGTGTGTGTGTGTGTGTGTGTGTGTGTTATAGTATTGGTTTCAGAGGTCAGAAAGGTCATGATCTGTCCTCTGGGCTTCTGAGTTCCTCTGTGTCTGAACTCGGCATTGACCATGGTAAATACCGTGTATTGATGTATTGAGGTAAATGAGCATGTAAACCGGTTTAATTAGGTAACTAACTAACTAACTAAATAAATATAATAAAAAGTTAGGTTAATGTGAAAATGTAAGTTGAATAAAATTATGATTGAAAAATCAGTCATTTAAAATTCCTTTTAATGAAATTCTACCCCTCATAGCCCAAGTCAAAATGCTGTCGAGCAACGAATATACAAATTGCAAAAATGGAATTGGGAAAGAAACGAAGCTTGAACTTACTGATTATTATTATTAATTGTATGTCTGTATGAACAGGTTTTGTAAACGAAGTAGTTAAATCGAGAAAAACGACTTTAAATAAACTTCCGCTTTCGCAACCTAGAGTCAAAATAGTTTGTTTACTCAACTGAAACAATTTTGCTGAACAAATTGACATTACTACTCCTTATAATACTAATACAGCACTTACAATCAAAATGAAACACTAAGATATATACACATTGAATGTCTTAGATTTTCATTGTGATTGTTCATTCCGTTTTCTTGTCACCTTTATTACGTAATATTGCATCTTTTCAACTCATAACAACCAAACAACGATTTGAGTGTAAAAAAAACAAATAGTGTAAAAAATGTCTTAGATTTTCATTGTGATCGTTCATTCCCTTTTTTGGCCCCTTTATTACGTAATATTGCATCTTTTCAACTCACAAAATAACAACCAAACAACGATTTGAGGGTAAAAAATAAAAATAAATCTCTTCCCGATGGCAGGAATCACACAATCTCGCACTCACAAAGCCGTCTTGTGGTAGGGAGGGCGTGTTCCACCAAGCTGGTGGCTTCAGCACGGGACAATCCATCCTTTCTTCCCCTGGCACGGATGCCACTCTCCGTCTAGCAGGTTCCCGTCCACCGCCAAAACAAACCTACACCAGGAAATTGCTCCAGTCTGAATTTCAGGGTAATTTGCAGTTATGCACGGTAAAAAATGACTTCCAGCACATCCAGCAATGCTTTTAACCCGCCTGTTATGCTCGGGTCAAATTGACCCGGGTTAAAAGGTAATAATTGTTAAAAAAATACAAGCATTTTTTCAAATATATAAATACATATATTTTATTTCACTCGGTGTAATGATCACATGAAAAATATAATGATTCGCTTCATATATTTGTAACACCACGCTACATACGTTGCAAAGAAAGTTGAAGTCAAACTGACCCGGGTTAAAAGTTTAAAATTTTTTTAGAAATACTTGAAACAGTTTTTTCACTTTTAAACCTTCCCTGTTTGGCTTATTTGGTGTAATTATCAAATAAAAAAAATATAATCATTCAGTTCATATATTTGAAACACCACGCTACATGGTTTTGTTACAAAGATAGTTTAGGTTGAGTTGACCTGAGTTAAAAGTAAAAAAAAAACATTTTAAAAATACTCAAAAGTATTTTTTCACTTTGAAACTTCTCCTGCTTGGCTTATTCGGTGTAATTATCATATAAAAATATATAATGACTCAGTTGACATATTTGTAACACCACGCTACATCTTTATATAATAAAGAGACTGTTCGGGTCAAATAGACTCGCGTTAAAAGTTTAAAAATAAAGAAAAATACTTTAAAGTATTTTTTCAAGTTGAAACTTCTCCTGCTTGTCTTAGTGAGTGTAATCTACATATAAACAATGGTTCAGTTGACATATGTGTAACGTCCGCTACACGTTTTTGTTACAATGATAATGTTCGGGTCAGTTTAACCCTTCAGACAAACAGGAAGCTACAAAGAGTCAGAAAGATCAAATACTATTAGTTTCTTTGCAACAATGAGACATAATACACCACTGTCTCTCTCACACACACACACACACTTGGGAAAATGTTTGGTTTCTGACACTTATATGTATAATAAAAGTCCCCCGGGTCAAATTGAAACATTGTAGCTGTTCCTCTGAAACGAACATCACAGGAGGATTAAGAAGCCGTGATTTCACGACAAAGCAAAAGTCCAAGTAGCCTTTACTAAAACACAAAGATCCCGGTCAGTGCCAGACGAGAGTTACGTAAGGCTTCACCATATCGTCTTGTTCATTCTTGGCCTTCACTCGCACGTATGTTCAGTCCTCGAGCGCCGTCTCCGATGCCAAAACCCAAACAGCCCGGCCTGCGCTTCACACAAGCCAGTGACTTCTTCCGCAGTTAAACACGCTTCTCCTCTTCGCCACCGTTTTGGATTGTGATGATGAGTGTCAAAAATATCGATGTTACGTATCGATACTGACAAATCTGAAACTATTCAATACTCTGGCCCAGATTAGAAATATAAAGGGGGAACCTGGTTAAGCCTCTGCCATTTTTAATACAGTATGTGTTTTAAAAGTAGTAGCCCTTTATTTATTAGAGTTTATTCCAAAAATGAGAGAGAAATGGTGAGAAAGAGACAGACAGAGAGAGAGAGAGAGGGATGGAGAGAGAAAGAAAAAGAGAGAGAGACAGAAAGACTGACAGAGACACAGAGAGAGAGAGAGAGAGAAAGAGAAAGAGAGTGAAAGACGGACAGACAGAGAGAGACAGAAAGAGAGAAAGAAAAAGATAGAGACAGTGAAAGAGAGAAAGACACACAGAGAGAGAGAGAGAGAGAGAGAGAGAGAGAGAGAGAGAGAGAG
>CM051498.1:27347712-27383672 GCA_028031935.1 Paedocypris micromegethes | reverse complement strand
TATTATTATTATTATTATTATTATTATTTGTAAATGTTAACAAGTGTAAAAAATGTACATTTTGTTTTCAACATTTTTATGTTTTTTTGTGAAAATTGAGTTTGTTGCTTGTTTAAATGTTGTTTTGTAACATTTAGTTTTAACATTTTGACACTGAAATATTACTTGGAAAAAAAAGTAGTTTTTTACCTTTGTAGGTTGCGTACTACGTTAATTATAACAAAACGTCTCACATTAATCATTAGTTTAATTAATCTGCAATTAATCTAATTGTATTTGCATAATACATAAGACATTTTAATTATTTGTAGTATTTCTCGCAACTGAAAACCATTGAAATATAAAATAGTCAAGTCAAGTCATCTTTATTTATTGCAATTAATAAATTAATACAATTAATACCGTAAAAATTATATTAAAATTAATAAAATAAATAAAACAATAACAGACATTTAAAAGGTAAAGCCAAATTCTCATGCTGGGTTGTACGCCAAAGATAAAAGTTGGGTTTTGAGTCTTGATTTAAATATTATAATAAACAAATAGATAAAAATATAATATTATTTAGACTTGGAATAATAAATCATAAACTGATGGTGTTGGGGTTGAAGTGTGTTCAGACGGTCCAAATATGGAGAGGATCTTCAGAGTCTCTCAGGAAACCACTGCTAAATAATTCAGAGCCGTGTATTTCCTTTACTAGCCACGCGAGGAATGCACCATTCCAACTGGCACGGAATATGTTTCTGATGCTAAAATTAGAATAGAATAGAATGCCTTTATTGTCCATGTATCACAGCGTTACAGTGAATTAAATGAATTACAAATGAATGAATAAGTGATTTTTTTTTAAATTGTTTATTACAGTCTATTGCTTCTATTCTTATTTGTTGTTTTTATTTCTAGATGTTTTATCCTTGTTTTCTGTGTTTTTATATCGACATATGTTTGATGTTTTATTGGTCGTGTACAGCACTTTGGCCAACATTTGATGTTTTTAAGGTGCTTTATAAATAAAGCTGAATTTAATTGAATTAAATGCTGTATTTTAAGTATGTTTTTATTACAATTATATTTTACATAATGTATTTATGAATAAGATAGTTTAATTATATTACATTATTATATTATGCTTTGTGATTTTTTTTATAATTTAGCTGTAATTAATTATTACATTAGCCCATCTATTACGCTTTGATGTGTTGTGAGAATGTTGCTGTGAATTTTCACAATTGTATCCTCCGGGAAAAGAAACATATCACAAAAACGTTACCGATTTGAACCAACAAGTTGGAAAAGGAGAAAACAACTTGTTACCTCGACTTTTTCCAATTAATTTATGAACGAAGTAAACCAATGAACGGACGTTGATCTCCACAAATCGCAGTTGGACTTGTTGTGTACGGGTGGATTAATTCTCACAGTCTACCCTGTAAGGAATAAACCTCTTAAAATTCCATTTAAACCCACTTTCCGCTTTTAAAAAACTATTAAAGCAGGCCAAACGTCTCCCAGACCACTCACCAACACATGCTACTTAAGAGAAGTTGATTTATTAATTGTGGAGAAATTCACAATTGACCCATTGACCCCTGACCCACGTGCCACCCGGAACTGAGCCATTTGTGCCATATTCGGACCAGATGTGACCCGGAACTGAACCACATGGGCCGTACCTCGATTAGAACTGATCCTTCTGTGCCATATCTAACACGGATGGAACTGACTCATATGTGCTTGACGGAACAGAGACTGAAACAAATGTGTCATAACTGGACCAGAACTGAACCAAATGTGTCATAACTGAACTAGAACTGAACCATATGTGTCATATCTGGACCAGAATTCAAACAAACGTTGCATATCTGAACCAGAACAGAAACATACGTGTCATATCTGGACCTGACTTTAGCCATATGTGCCATAAATGGACCAGAACTTGACCATATCTGGACCTAAACGGAAACATATGTGCCATTCCATTTGAACCAAAGCTGAGCTGTACATGCCATATCTGGACCAGAACTGAGCCATACAATATCTGGACCTAAACTGAAAAATATGTGCCATATCTGAACCTGACGTTGGCCATATGTGCCATACATGGACCAGAACTTGACCACATCTGGACCTAAAGTGAAACATAGATGCCATTATTGAACCACAACTGAGCCATAAGTGCCATATATGGACTAGAACTGAGAAATATGTGCCATATCCAAACCTGACATTAGACATCTCTGTCAGAACTTGACCATATCTGGACCTAAACTGAAACATACGGGTCATATGGAAACTAGAACTAAAACATACGTGTCACATCTGGACCAGAACTGAAACATGTGTGTCATATCTGGACCAGAACTGAAACAAATGTGTCATAACTAGACCAGAACTGAAACAATTGTTGCATATTTGGACCAAAAGTGACCCATACGTGCCATATCTGGATAAGAACTGAGCCATACAATATCATAACTGGACCTAAACAGAAACCTATGTGCCATATCTGAATCAGAACCGATCCATAAGTGCCATATATGGACCAGAACTGAGCAATATGTGCCATATCTGAACTAGAACTCAAACATACGTGTCATGTCTGGACCAGAACTGAAACAAACAAACTGAGCCAAACAAGACATATTTGAGCCTGACGTTAGCCATATGTGCCATTAATGGACCAGAACTTGACCATATCTGGACCAGAATCGTGCCATACGTGCCATATCTGAACCAGAACTGCAACATGTGTGGCATATGTGGACCACAATTGAGCCATACAAGCCATATATGAACCTGACATTTATAGACCAGAACTGAGCTATATGGACCAGAACTAAACCTGAACTGAAACATGTATGCCATATCTAAACCAGACCTGGTCCCTACAAGGTATCTGGACCACAACTGAGATACTTAACACTGTTCAGAACTTGAACTTGAACAACTGAGCCATACATGTCATTTCTGGACCACAACTCAGCCATACGTGCCATATCTGGATCATAACTGACCCATACATGCCATTTCTGGACCACAACTGACCCATACGTGCCATTTCTGGACCACAACTGACCCATATGTGCCATTTCTGGACCACAACTGACCCGTACGTGCCATTTCTGGACCACAACTGAGCCATACGTACCATATCTGGACCAGACCTGGTCCCTACAAGGTATCTGGACCAGAACAGAGCCACACAAGCCACATCTGGACCACAACTGAGCCATACGTGTCATATTTGGTCCAGATGTGACCTGGACTGGACCCATAGGTGCCATATTTGACCCGGCAGTGAGACATCTGTCCCAGGTCCGGCCCAGATGTCTCTTCAATCTGGAATGTTGAGGGAAAAAAAATCAACGCACACCTGCTGACCTTAAAAAGCCAATGATGAACTAATCATACACACACACACACACACACACATACCACAGATAAAAACGAGTCAAAAATTGTGTGTGTGTGTGTGTGTGTGTGTGTGTGTGTGTGTGTGTGTGTGAGTCAAGCTCCGTCTCATGTTTGGAGTGTTTCACCTCTGACGGGTCAAACGTCCACTAAGAAAGGAGTGTGTGCGTCACACGAGGAACGCCGGGTTTCCATGACAGGCCTCGGGAAGCTTGAGCTCGGGTCGGTTCTGAGCGGGTTCTGCTGTTTGCTTTATCTCACTTCCGCCCCGTCTGTCTCACAGCTCCTGGGAATCTGCTGGCGATGACAAATAAATCTGACTGGAAACCGTCAGACAGACTTCGGGTCTAAACAGAATAAATCTGCGTGCCTTCGCTCCAGCCGCTGCTTTCTAATGGCCGTTTCCAGCTCTAATGGGAAAAGATTGGCCGGGCCCTTGACCGAGGCATTCGGTGACGTGGAGTCCCACAGCACACGAGGAGAAAAGGACTTTATACGAAAATTAGGATCTTATCTGGACCAGACCTTAGGATAAACCTATGTTTAAACCTAAATGACTGTAATGTATTAATGTAAAGTAAAGTAAAGTGTAAAATAACGTATCAAAACGTAAAGTAATTTAACATAACGTAAAGTAACGTATCGTAAAGTAACATAACGTAAAGTAATTCAACGTAACATAAAGTAACGTATCGTAAAGTAACATAACGTAACGTAAAGTAACATAACATAACAAAGTAATTTAACGTAACATAAAGTAACATAACATAACGTAAAGTAATTTAACATAACGTAAACCTTTGGATAAACGTTTAGTAAAGTAAAGGAAAAGAATGTAAAGTAAATGTAAAGTAAAGTAACAAAGTATCGTAAAGTAACGTGAAATCAAGTAAAGTCAACTAAAGTAAAGTAACGTACAGGAAAAGTAAAGTAAACACCTGTAGACGAGTTTACTTTAGTACAGAGGTGTAAAGAGTGATACCCTGATAACTCTGATAACCACACACGGGTCAAAGTATGGATACCATGCTGTACAAATTACAAGTCACTAATTCCAAGAAGACTTGAGTAAAGTTGCAAAGTATTCAATTTTAAAAGAACTTGAGTATTTTACTCGTACTGATATTAGGCTTTAAAAAACATCAAGTAATGTAAAAAACGAGAAGCTCTTAATTTATGAGGTTTCGTTTCCTAATATATAAGAAATTCAACACCTGAATGTTACAAAACGACAGAACAAAAGAGATTAAAAAAAGAATTAAAAGTCAATCTCTGTCAAACTCAAATGTCCAAAAAAGTGCGACTGCTAATTCTTGTTCATGTTGATAAACAGCATCGAGTATCGCCTCATCAGCCCAAAAAATTAACTTTTAATGAATTAACTTGAAATTAATTAACCTAAGAAATTAACTTTCAACGCACAATCACATTGTAACGAGTAACGGGTAAGTGTCCATTCAAATGTAGTGGAGTAAAAAATGGAGATGCAGATACTCAATCACAAATGTAGTCAAGTACAGAGGAAAAGTTGCTTCTATTTTTGTCAGTACAAGCACAAGTAGTCAAAAAATACTTATGTAAAGCAACAAAGCCCATTTACTCAAGTACTTTACACTACAGCTTTGCTATACACGCCTGCCCTTACTTAACAACCTGGGATTTACGCTAAACTTTAATCAAATACGCTAAACTTTTTTTCAACAAAAAACTATTTCAAACGATTTTTTGACGTTTTAAATCGGTGTGACGGTGCCGCAGTCAGCCTCATTGTTACTCCGGGAATCCTCCGGACCTCTAGCGGACACGCGCGGTACTGCAGCCGCGTCTCAGCATCCTTTCTAGCGGACGCGCGCACCATCCGGAGCAGGAGTGAAGAGCACCTTTACCGGAACACTGATTGGAAACAAGCGTTTTAAACTGAACTAAACGGCCGGAGAAGCGCAGATGAGCGAGTGGAAACACGGCATCATGACTCGCGCTAATAAAACGCCACTAACGGAACTCGCGGTGATGCATTTTGTGGAATGTGCGCGCAGGAATGCGGCGCGTGCGTGGCTCGGTGAGGTAGCGCGCGCGTGCCCGTCCCGTTTCTCCTCCGCGCGTCTGATTGGTGGAGGCGCGCGCTCAGGAATGCGACCGAACTATTTAAATAGCACTTTGTTCTCCTTGCGAGAACTCAGTTCGGACACTGCGCCCGACGCAAAACAGCCCGAGACGTCGCGCATGACGGAGGGAAGTCGCTTGTTTGCGTTTTCAACGGGACGATTTTTTTTGACTCGCGCGTCTTTTTTAGGATTTACCAGGATTTTCTAGGACTTATAAACCGAAGGTGCTTCGCTGTGATTTGTCATGAGCTGTTCGTGCTGTGGGATCGATGAGCTGATTCTTTTTCTTATCGTTTCTTCCGATAGGTGACGAGTTGAATAACAGTAGGATGAATTTATCCGCGATCTTTTTGCTGCTCATGCTCTGGAGCGGCGAGAGCGCGCGAGTCGCAGGTGAGATGATACCAACTTATTCCTAGTGGATGAAAAGGTGGAAACTCAAAGTGTCGATGCAAAAATGTTATAGACAAGTTATTAACCCTCTTATGTTCGGGTCAAATCGAGTCCCGTTTTCAAAGTTTAAAAATGTTTTAAAAATACTTTAAAATGTTTTTTTTCTTTGAATCTTCTCCAGCTTGGCTCAGCCTATTAAAAATAAAATGATTCCGTTGACATATTTCTAACACCACGCTACATGTTTATATCACAAAAATTATGTTCGAGAAAATGCTTAAAAGTATGGTTACACTTTGAAACTTATCCTGCTTGTCTTAGTTAGAGTCATCTACATAAAAACAAAAAATAGTTCAGTTGACATATTTGTAACGCAGTTATATTTTTTTAATTTATTTTTATGTTACAATGAAAATGTTTGGATCAGACAGAAATAGAAGCTAAAATGTGTCAGAATGATCAAATACTATCTGTTGAGACATATTACACAGCTGTATCACACACACGCAAGCACTGTTTTGGGGAACTTTTTGGTTTCTGACACAACATTTTTGATGTTCCACTGAAACTAACATAACAGGAGCATTAACATATTCATTTATACATTTCAGTCAAGCCGCTATTCAAAATATATTCGAACGTCTAGTCAATATTGCCATTTAATATTCCTTGTTT
Organism: Paedocypris micromegethes; assembly: GCA_028031935.1. Taxonomy (NCBI): domain Eukaryota; kingdom Metazoa; phylum Chordata; class Actinopteri; order Cypriniformes; genus Paedocypris; species Paedocypris micromegethes. The sequence continues at coordinate 27,377,085 of CM051498.1, read as the reverse complement.
TAGTATTGCTGGTTGTGATTGGGCAAAAAAAAAAAAAACCCCACCGTATTTTTCACGCATGCTAATGAAACGTGACCCGGACTCTCTCACCCTCCAGAAAGCCGAGACGACAACAGCGTCTACGACCTGTTCGAGCTGATACAGGTGCCGAAGAAGCACCCCGGGGTGAGCCAGGTGAAGGGCGACGACCCCTACAGCCCCGCCTACAAGATCCTCAACCCCGAGCTGATCCCCGCCGTGCCCGAGTACGCCTTCCGGGACCTGGTGGACTCCATCCACGCCGAGCGAGGCTTCCTGCTCCTGGTCAACTTCAAGCAGTTCAAGTACACGCGCGGGAGCCTGCTGACCGTGGAGAAGAAGGACGGCTCGGGGGCCATCTTCGAGATCGTCTCCAACGGCAAAGCCAACACGCTGGACATCGTGCTGTCCACCGAGAGCCGGCAGCAGGTGGTCTCCATCGAGGACGTGGACCTGGCCGTGGGCGAGTGGAAGAACATCACCCTGTTCGTGCAGGACGACCGGGTTCAGTTCTACGTGGGCTGCGAGGAGGTGGACTCGGCCGAGCTGGACGCCTCCATCCAGACCGTCCTCACCCAGGAGACCCCCGGCGTGGCCAGGATGCGCATCGGGAAAGGAGCCGTGAAGGAGCGCTTCATGGTGAGAGCTTTGTTGCTGGGGTTTTTTTTACCTTCCCCTTTGCCGAGTGTGTGAGTGTGTGTGTGTGTGTGTGTGTTGTTTCAGGGAGTGCTGCAAAACGTGCGCTTTGTGTTCGGAACCACCCTGGAAACCATCCTGAGGAACAAAGGCTGCCAGAAGTGTAAGTGTTTACACACGGGAGGAGATCCGAGCGATGACACGCTATACGGTTGTTGTTGTTGCCAGATCTCACTAGAACATCGTTGGGTTAAATCGTTGAAGCTCCAAAGACATGCGATGACTTTCTTTTAGTATGATATTGTTTAACAAAAAGGAAAAAAACATATTGTGCAACAGTTTACCCAATATAGCAAAACTCTGACAATATGGTTCCAGACACGATATTAGTGTACGTTATTATGCAATATTATTATTATATTAATTAGACTATTAGATATATTATCACTTTTTGTGGAATCCTGTAGAAGAAAGTCTCAAAAGTTCATACACTCAAAAACAGTGTCTAAACTATGAAAAAAAAGTCATCTAAACTAGAGTTTATCTATAAAGTCATCTATGAAGTATCTAAACTAGAGTTGTAAACTCAACTCTACTCTACAATACTTGAGTAATAGCACAGATACTGTGAAAAAATTACTTCATTGCAAGTAACAAGTCACCAATTTCAAAAAGACTTGAGTCAAAGTCATGAAGTATCCAATTGTAAAAGAACAAGTCCTTTACTCGCCCTAGTTGAATCTAGGCAACAAAAATAAAAATAAAACATCCAGTACCTTCAGCTCCCCACAGATGGCGACATTGCCTGGTTTCCCAAAGAAATTAATTATAAATCGATGCCGGCCTATCGCGGACAATCACAACGTAACGAGTAACGGCCATTCAAACGAGGTGGAGTAAAGAGTGAAAGTTGCTTTTATTTTTGTACAAAGTTGCAAAAAACATAATTGAGTAAAGTAACAAAGTGTATTTACTCAAGTACTTTACACCCATGATGTAAGCACACACACAGACACTTGTGTGAGACGGTGTAATGTGTATTGTGAGAAAACGTCCAGACAAATGGAAAATGCAGCAATATTTGGGCGGATTCGAGTAACTCAACTGACAAAACCCAGAAGAAAAGCTCAAGTTGCATTCAATCCCGTCAGCCTTTTCCACTCGCTCGCGTTCACAATGGCCTCCTCTTCCCTCTCCAGCCGTCATGACTGATATCATCACCCTCGACAATCCCATAAACGGATCCAGCCCCGCAATCAGGACGGATTTCACTGGCCACAAGTCAAAAGGTAATCATTGCTCCTCATTAACCCGGGCAGAAGAATGCAAGAAGCAACCGGAGAACCCAACGCAGGAAATATAACACGAGGCTTGTGTGGCAGATCTGAAGATGATCTGTGGATTCACGTGCGATGAGCTGGCGACTATGTTCAAGGAGCTGAAGGGACTCGGTGTGGTGGTCCAAGAGCTCTCCAATGAGCTCAACAAAGTGGTAAAGAAACCGTGATACAAAGTCCTAAACATTTATAGTTGTCTTATTACCCAAACAATCCAGTGACATGTTGATTTGTTGGGCGTTTTAGAGGACCGATAATGGCCTGATGCAGAAGCTGATCAAGGACAGAGAGGGCGTCTGTTTTCATAATGGAATTCGCCACCAAAACCACGAGGAATGGACAGTGGACGACTGCACCGAGTGTACATGCCAGGTGAGGACCCAAAATCTACCCAGTCTTGCACCTGTTCAGCTCTTACATGACTTATCGGGACCGTAACCGTGTCCCCACAAGTACGGTCACACAGCCTTACTTGCCAAATAGCCTTAGATGGATCATTTCATATTCTTTGCTATTAAATTTGCGCGCTCTCTTGTAGAACTCTGCCACGCTGTGCCGCAAGATCTCATGCCCCCTGATACCATGCGCTAATGCCACGGTGCCTGATGGCGAGTGCTGCCCCCGGTGTGGAACACGTAAGTGTGAACGTATTCAATTCTGTTATGATTCTACATTCTCGGGTATTTGAATTACATCAGCCGGAAACTTGTTCTGATGAAACTGAACGTGGTGGATCTGGCTCACGTTATTTGTCCCAATTAAGCAGAATTATGTCCTAAATAAGCAAACAATAGCAGGCTTATGTAATAGGCTTCCGTACTTAAATTTGATTAATTTAAGCGGCTGTCCTGATTAACCAGACTTATTGAATTCAACTGTGAAGAAAGATTAAGAGGGAGAACGACCCTACATCATTAATTAATATTGACGATCAACCATGTGTCTAGTTTTTACTGACACTAGAAGACGAAAAACATAAAACCAACACAAAAAGCTTCTCAGAATGAAGTTGGTGCCTTATGGTGAACCCGAGGAAAGCACAGCTGTAGGCCAAAAAAACGTGTTTTAAAAACGTGTTCCTTAAAGCATTTCTTGTGCAAATCCGTCTGTGCAAAACTCGCCTTCGAGATTGAGCCAGATTAGCGGACCGTGTTACGTCAAACGTGCGATAAACCCGACGCTATTGTGAGTTTAGACGCTTTTGTATTGGAACCGCTGTTGCCGCTCGAACCTCCTCAGCCATTCTATCATCTGACACAATGGACTTCAACAGACGTTTAGCTAATGAATGGAACACTGGCGCTTTGTGCATCACTGAATCACTAAATGCCCATAATTGTCTAAATTGGTTAAAGAGAGGTGGAAAATTGGGGCAATTTGGCGGTGACTCAAAAAGCGGCAGTCTCCCCACATCTACCAAGATTATCCACGCGCAGCTCGGGTTTCCATCGGCCGGGCGTGTCTGAGCTTATGGCATAATCAGTCGTGTTTGCAAATACCGGCTGCTCTCAGACGGCACGCATCGAAAAAAGCCCGGCATTCCGAGAGTGCGCTTCGTGCCAAACTTCCCTGGAGCTGCACCGGCTCAATCGAGTCCATTAGGGCCCGCATTAAAAGCGTCTCTTTGGAGAGAAAGAATAGCTCTCCCATTGTCTCCTCCCGCTCTCCCGCAGCAAGCGACTCCGCCGAGGATGGCTGGTCCCCTTGGTCTGAATGGACTCCTTGTTCCACATCCTGTGGAAAGGGCACACAGCAGCGCGGGCGCTCCTGCGACCGCATCAATAACAACTGCGAGGGCACGTCGGTGCAGACGAGGGACTGTTACCTCCAGGAGTGCGACAAGCGCTGTGAGTGATGACCGCATGGAGGAAAAGGCAATTTCGTCCCCTGGCTGTCACCTGACAAACTGCTCCTTGTTCTCTGAAACAGTCAAGCAAGATGGAAGCTGGAGTCACTGGTCACCCTGGTCCTCCTGTTCGGTCACCTGCGGAGGCGGTGTCATCACCCGCATACGTCTCTGCAATTCCCCAACGCCGCAGATGGACGGCAAGACCTGCCTGGGCGAAGGGAGGCAAACCGAGAAGTGTGAGAAATCTCCCTGTCCAAGTGAGTCCGGGCGGAGACGCAAAGCCTCTACCAACGTCACTTCAGCTATAACAGCTATAATAGCTTTGACTTTTATGCTTTAGCTAATGGTTTCAAATGGGACTTGTTTCAGTTAACGGCGGATGGGGACCGTGGTCACTCTGGGATGCTTGTTCGGCGACCTGCGGTGGTGGAGTCCAAACACGCAAGCGACTTTGTAATAATCCGGCGCCAAAGTTTGGCGGTAAGGAATGCATCGGAGACACCAAAGCCACGCAGATCTGCAGCAAGCAAGCTTGTCCCGTCGGTGAGTGACCGAGCGTCTGTCCCTTCATCACCACTCGGCTTTCGACTAAATCGCTCCGACTTCTTCGCAGATGGCTGTCTGTCGAGTCCGTGCTTCGATGGATCGCAGTGCACGAGCTTCCCAGACGGATCCTGGAAGTGCGGAAAATGCCCGAATGGGTACACCGGCAACGGAATCAGCTGCAAAGACATCAACGAGGTAATGACACACAACTTTTTCAAACATTTCATTGCTCAGTCAATGTCTTAAACATGACCAGCAACAACATCCGATAAATCTGACAGCCTTATTGTCCACCAATATCACAAGTCGTGCGCAGATTCCTAATTTGTCTTCTCCTGCTTTCAGTGTAAGGAGGTTCCAGATGCCTGCTTTGAGTTTAATGGAGTCCACAGGTGTGAGAACACTGTGCCCGGGTATAACTGCCTGCCATGCCCCACTCGCTTCAGCGGCCCACAGCCGTTCGGTCGAGGAGTGGAGGACGCGGCTGCCAAAAAGCAGGTAAATGAGAAGCCAGTGAAAGATCTGCAGATTAGCAGGGCACACCTGGTCATGAACCGCCGTGTGATGACGGACGCGCCGCTCATGATCCGCAGGTGTGCACGCCGCGTAATCCCTGCCTCGACGGCAGCCACGACTGCAACAAGAACGCCCGCTGCAACTACCTGGGACACTTCTCCGACCCCATGTTCCGCTGCGAGTGCAAACCGGGCTTCGCTGGAAACGGACACATCTGCGGAGAGGACACAGATCTGGACGGCTGGCCCAACACCGATCTGGTGTGCGTGGAGAACGCAACCTACCACTGCAAAAAGGTAGGACGACAGCACAGGTGTGAATAGACAGGCAGAAGGATGACACTGCACTTTACTCATAACGTGCAAAGTACACTAATTTCTTTCAGTTTCAGTTTAAATATGCAGGTAGCAATCAAATTAACCGATAAATTGCAAAAATTTGAAATCATAAAAACGTATTAATGGTAAATTGACTGATAGCAATCTTGCGCGATTATTTGCCTGATTGTGGCGATTCATTGTGACTATTTAAGGCGATTGGTGGTGATCAATTAAATTATTGTGATGATTCTTTGTATTTAATAGTAATGTTTCGGTCATTGGTTGCGATTAATTGAACAACTGTGGTCATTGGTTGTGATTAGTTGAATAAGTGTGGCGATTAGTTGTGACTAATGGAATGATTGTGGAGATTGGTTGTGATTAATTGAATGATTGTGGTGATTTGTTGTATTTGATTAGAAGATTGTGGCGAGTGGTTGTGAGTACTCATGTGATTGTGGTGATTAGTTGCTATTGATTTGGGGCAAGTAAATACGACTACTCAAATCTTTGCAAGAATTTAAATACTTATATATTCATCACAGACAAAAATGCACTTTATCACTAAATCAACTACAATCAATCTCACTTTTGATTACCAGTATATTCACTTTTTGCTTTTATCAATTGAAATTTTCTAGGACAACTGTCCCAACCTACCAAACTCTGGTCAAGAAGACTATGACAAAGATGGTATTGGCGATGCTTGTGACGACGACGACGATGATGATGGCATCCCTGACGACCGGGTAGGGAAACACATTGCTCTCTTTATACTATCCAGACGCAGTCAAGTGAACAGCTTCACAGTTCCTGAGCAAACGCAGAGACATTTGTAATTCTGATGTGGTGGAGAAAAAAGTCTTGAAGGAAAAACCTCAAATTCCACCGGAGGTACCACTTTCTGAAAGACCTGCAGTATTTCTTGCTGGTCCAATATTATCGTTGGTTCACATCCTAAAATAAGCCTCACTTTCATCATTGCCCTCGTCTTAATGGACCAACATAGCTACAGTGCGAGTACAAATTCACCATCAATGAGCATCGTGTGTACGTTTCCATCTAAACTGTGGCCTCTTTTATACAGGACAACTGCCCATTCATCTTCAACCCGCGGCAGTACGACTATGACCGCGATGAAGTGGGAGATCGCTGCGATAACTGCCCGTACAACAGCAACCCGGACCAGACAGACACCGACAACAACGGCGAAGGAGATGCCTGTGCTATTGACATCGATGGGGACGGTGAGCGCTGAGATTTAGTTTGCCGTTCGTTGGCGAATGAAAGAAGCAAAACTAAAAACCCAATTTCTCTGGCAGGTATTCTGAACGAGAAAGACAACTGCCCGTACCTGTACAACGTGGACCAGAAAGACACAGACCTCGACGGGGTCGGGGACCAGTGTGACAACTGCCCCCTGGAACACAACCCAGACCAGGTGCGTGTGACCCCGCCCACCATTATATACCCCACAGAGACCCCTCACTCTGCCGACACCCAGTGGGGCTTTGCAGAAGCTGTGGAGTAAATCCTCTTCTTCTTGAAGCCAAAGCTGCACAATAAAGCACCAGGGGGCTTTTCAGGCCTTTCAGTCCATCTCAAAAGACATTTCTTTGGGTAAGAAGGGTGCGGGCAGGCAGATCACACCTGTGCCATGGTTAAGCGAGGAGGAGGAATGCAGCCCTCCCGTCCCCATTACACTCAGAAACGCAACTGTTCTGGTGCCAAACATCAGGAACAGGAGACGCTTTCTCACTCAAAGCTCTTCTGTAGCACCTCCATGTTTGGCACGAGTTTGGTTCCCATGGAAAGAGAGAAGGTGAAAGCCACGCAATGTCTGAACGCTTCCGTCTTCTCTTTACCACAGCTCGACTCGGACTCGGACCGTGTGGGAGACAAATGCGACAGCAACCAGGACATCGACGAGGACGGGCACCAAAACAACCTCGACAACTGCCCCTACATCCCCAACGCCAACCAGGCCGATCACGACAAGGATGGCAAAGGAGACGCCTGCGATTACGACGACGACAATGACGGCATCCCTGACGACAAAGACAACTGCAGACTGGCTGCCAATCCAGACCAGCTGGATTCTGATGGTAGGAGAATGTTCCTACTCTGGTTTTTATTTTGCCTACACCAGTGATCTTGAATCCACCGTTGCCTTTTGTAGGAGACGGTCGCGGAGACGCCTGTAAAGATGACTTTGACCAGGACAACGTTCCAGATATTTACGATGTTTGCCCGGAGAACTTTGACATCAGTGAGACCGACTTCCGGAAATTCCAAATGGTGCCTTTGGACCCCAAGGGCACTTCTCAGATCGACCCCAACTGGGTGGTCCGTCATCAGGGCAAGGAACTGGTTCAGACGGTCAACTGTGACCCTGGGATTGCTGTTGGTGAGTTCCAAGAGCAGAAGGCTAATGTAATCTCCATCCAAGCATGGGTTTTAACCCTTATCCCAACCCTGGAAAGGTTTCGATGAGTTCAATGCTGTGGACTTCAGTGGAACGTTCTTCATCAACACCGAGAGGGACGACGACTACGCAGGCTTCGTTTTCGGCTACCAGTCTAGCTCTCGCTTCTACGTGGTGATGTGGAAACAGATCACGCAGACGTATTGGTCCAGCACGCCAACCAAAGCTCAGGGTTACTCGGGACTGTCCATCAAAGTGGTGAACTCCACCACCGGACCCGGAGAACATCTGAGAAACGCTCTCTGGCACACTGGAGACACTCCAGGACAGGTGGGTTTTCGAAGATCCACATGGCCTGAATATCTCGCAAAGCTCAATGCTGTTTGTCCTCCATAGGTGCGCACGCTCTGGCACGACCCTAAGAACGTGGGATGGAAAGACTTCACGGCTTACAGATGGCACCTGACCCACCGGCCGAGAACTGGACACATCAGGTGACTAGAGGAACGAGGGTCTCTGTGCTGGGAGAAGCTTTCTGTGTGCTGACCAAACACTTCCGTTCTCAGGGTGGTCATGTACGAAGGCAAGAAGATCATGGCGGATTCCGGGAGGATTTACGACAAGACGTACGCAGGAGGTCGACTGGGTCTGTTTGTCTTCTCCCAAGAGATGGTGTATTTCTCAGACCTCAAATATGAATGCCGAGGTGAGTCAAGCAATTGCTCATGATCACATCTGAAAGAATGTAGTCGTGAAATCGCACAAGACGGTAATTTTTAACCTAAATGTAACATTTTGAAATATTAATTATAATTCGACCATAACCTTTTGCATAGTTTGTTGATATTTTTTATTACGTTCTTATGGTACAAAATGGGGAACTTTCTGATTTTATTTTTTCCAAAAGTAAATATTTTTAATTGTGATTTTTTTTCCGTTCTTTCGCTTACCGATGACAGATCAATAAACACACTTAGGTCAAACGTCTTGCAATAATGTCACCAGCAAATATAATATTGAAATTGCATTAGCTCTATAGTCTTTGTCAGACAGATCAGATGCTTCCAAAGACACTCATAATAATGATCATAGAAATATTGCATACTTGCGCTATGACATAATTCAAATTTTTCTGACATCATAGGCAGTAAAATATTCCAGGAATGTTGTGTTTTCAAGTACTCATATATTAAATAATTCCACATAAACCATGCACAGACTCCGCAGTGACGTGTTAAGTATTGTAAAGAACAACGTATTTTAAATCCCTTAATTTCCTACGTTTCTCTTCATCTTTCCAGATATGTAATTGCACAAGCAGGAAGTTTGACGAACGCACCTTTCTGTACAAACATGAAGCAAAGTCCAGGGACGGACCTGACGCGGCGTCTTCCCCATCTCTCGCACAACGCTGGATTTTGTGTGTTTTGGTTGGTCTAAAAAAAAAAACTTTCACATGTGGACTTCAGGCCGAGCGGAGTTGAAAGGCCTCACTTGCTTTACTCATCTGGGCCGGCCATTAAAAACCCTCCCAACGTCTGTGGGAAGAGACGAGCTCTTGGAAACCTCTCGTACGGCGAGAGAAGGAACTTTCCCGTATTTGCTGAAGTCAACATCCCGGTTGAGAATCAGTGAAAAGCTCCTTTTAGATTTAGGTTTTTCCGTTTCGCCGCCGTTAGCAACTTAGCACGTCTTAGCGTTTCGCGCCAGAGTTTTCTCAGGGCCAAAGAGTCAAACCATGACAACGAACGCCGCGGAACGGACGGCTGCATGAAGGCGAATTGTACGGGTCGGGTTTGGTATAGTCTCCCGTACCGCGCCGAGCTAGGAAGCGTTTTTCAAGCAAATTGAAGTTGATTTCTAAGGGAAAGCCGATTGAAAGTCTGAGACTTGTGATCGTACACGCCTATGTAGCACTTACAGCATAACTCTAATCATTTGAGCTGCGAGACTTCACTACAAGCACTAGAAATTTCAAGTCCGAGAGAGACACGTGCTGATCCATTTACGCTTCTTCGCCAAATTCAGAAACGCTGTTCTGAACCAGAGATTCGAGAGAGGGATGACGGAAAACGTACAAATATTACCTCATTACTGTCGTGACTGATTGCGCGAAAGCTTCTACGTTCTTTTTTAAAATTTTGTTGTCCTTTGCTTCACGAAAACAAATCTGTCGCTTACACCGCTACGTCGGCGCGAGTTGTAAATAGTTAATTTTTTCGTCCGATAACAAACAGGCCCAAACTTTCTCGCTAAAACACTTCCAACGGGAGACAGATATTTTTGTTATTGTCGTTTTCATTGTTAGGAAAATATTTGTCGGAGCCTCAAATTTCCAGTCTTCCAGATATTCGTCGTCTTCGTATTGACTTGCTAAATTATTGTTTTTAAAATGTTGTTGTCTGTTTGTAAGACTTGTGTGTGCGCGTGTGTGTGTGTGTGTGTAGATAAATGCTATTTAAATAATTTATCTTGGAGTGCGGCCCCAGGCGGCGGCCATTCCATCTGTATAAACGGTTTGCACACTGACGCGAGGATGTCGCTCGTCTTTATCGTATTGTCGTTTTGTACGATTAGTGACGCTTGACTGTAAACGATGTCGCTTAGATAAACGATGCGAAATGTTACTTTTCTGTATAGCCGATATTTTGGTACATACTGATAATAAACACAATAAATGCTGTAAACGATGTGCGGTGGCGTTTTTTTGTTCTGTGTGGAATTTTTGTTTACTAAAAAAAGTTTACTCAAGTACTTTACAACTGTCTACAACTGAGTGTCCTTGATCAAGAAACGAACCCCCGACACCACGACTTAAAACTGCCCACTGTTCCAGATGTGGTTGTGTCTTCACTGGATGGTTAAACGCAGACCACAATATCTATATGTTAAAGTTTACTTATATAGAGATTCTCTTTGAATACCAACGCAAAGTCGCTAGTTCTCTATACTGCCCCTAGTGGACATAATGAGTAATTGTCAGGTTCGCTGGTTAATTTAAATGAGACTTTCCTTTCGCAGAGAGTGTGGTGATATATGGCCGCACATTGACACGAGGATGTCGCACGTCTTTATCGTATTGTCATTTTGTGCGATTAGTGACGCTGGACCATAAACGATGTCGCTTAGCTAAACGCTGCAAAATTTATTCAGATTTTTACTCATAATAAATACAATAGAGGCTGTAAACGATGAGCGCTGAGGTTTTTTTTTCCGTTCTGGTGGCCATCGGGCGGATCCGCAGGCCGCGTGTTCTGTGTGTTTTGACTTGTACTTGAAAGAAACGTACATTGCTTACACGCCTTAAAAGCGCCAGAAATAGACGCGGCAGACCAAGGTCAACGCTGATCCTGGAGATCCAGACCGGCGTCGGAACAGACTCGCGTCTCCTCAGACGTGTGGAATGTCGCGGCCTGATCTTCTGAAGCTGCGCTTGCCCGTGGGTAAAGGGTGAACCTTCCTGACCCACAATGCATCATTCTTGGCTGGCTTGACCCAGATCCGGGTGATTGAGCGGTTCTCCGACAGGTAGGGCTCCACGCCTTCACCTGAGCAAACACAGCGGCGTGGGGCTGGAGATAAGCCCAGCCTGGGGGTCTTTACAGGAAACGCCATCGATTACGGACAACAAAGGCAACGCTTCTTTTCATCCCATCACTCATTGGAGTCACTTTGATGGAGATGAAGGGTGGGCATCACTAGGGTGGGCACGCACCTTTACCCCGTACACCTACTGTCAACTTGACATTATTGACGACGCTGTTTATCGATGTTGTTTCGTGGCTTTTTGATCTTCACTAGGTCCTATTTTTGGGGCTATTTTTTCTTTCTAAGAAAGAAAAGGATGGGGAACCCACGGCCCGGGGGCCACGTTCGGCCCGTTATATGTGTTAATACGGCCTGCCAAGCTTGTAAAAATTAAATGAAGGTCAGATTTTTTTTACGTAAATCTGTTTAATTTGTTATGAAGGGTTATTTGATTTTTTCATGTAACACATTTAAAAAAGCGGAACCATAAACAGAAAATGTACGCAAAAGAATTGAACTAGTATATTTTTTACATTTATTTTTATACTGTCATGGAATCAGATGCCAAAAATATCCAACCTGCATTACTAAGAAACAAACAAAAATCTTCACGTTTTGGGTTGAAAATTGTTTTCCGCTTTAGACTTAGGCACAGGCTTCACTTAGGGGCGGCCCTTAATCTGATTGGCTGGTGAGAATGTGATTGACAGCCGCTTGACCAGGAAGTCCGGTCCGGTCCCTTTGTCAAATGTTAGAACCCAATGTGGCTCGCGAATCAAAAAGTTTGCCCACCCCTGTACTAGGCCATTCCTGATACTGGAAAACCATTGCGTTTCCATCATGACACAATCATCTTCTTACATTTTCATGTTTTCCCACGGTCAGTTTTTTAGAAAAGTTATTGTGACTTGACGAATATTCGAATTGGATTATTTACAAAAATTAGCCGAATAATAACAAGTTGTCACCCTGACAAATAGCGCTAGCGCGTTAGCACGTGCTAATTAAAGATGGTCAATGTGGCCACTAGGGGCAGTATATAAAGTGAAGTAGACACGCCCGGAGCAGTGGGCAGGCTAAGTGTCGGGGGCATGTGGGGGTCCGTGATAAAGGACACTGAGCTGTAGAGCCAGTCTGACCAGGATTCGAACCTGCAACCTCTTATTCAATTTCTGAGTGATGGGGAGCGGAAGCCAATCACAGCAACTCCAATCCAGAAGTGGGACACATATTTTAAATTGCTGACCAACAAATTTGATATTTGAAATTACAGTACGTTGCAAAAAGATCCAACTCCCTTACCACTTATTCCATTTCTGGGTCATGGGGAGTAGAAGCCAATCCCAGCAACTCTGATTCAGAGATGGCACACATTCAAAAAACCTGTAATAGAACGTCACTTCTAGAAGAACGCCCCCTCTATTAGAGCCCCCCACCCCACCCCCCTGACTGAAGAGTTGAATTTAATTGAATTTACACAGCAATGATGTTCTATTAGAGGTTTTACGGTATATTAAATTGGCGACAACAAACAAAATTAAATTTGAAGTAAAAAAAACGAATCACTATACAGTACGTTGCAAAAAGTGTAAATAATAAAGGACACGTCGAGCATTGAAAATGTACTAATTAATTGATTAATTAACTAATTAACATTAATAAAGCGTGTGGGGGGTTCGTGATAAAGGACAAGTCAGACCGCGAATTCGAACCTGCGACCTCTTGGACACAAGTCCAATACCACTTACTCCATTTCTGGGTGGCGGGGAGCGGAAGCCAATCCCAGCAACTTTGATCCGGACACATATTTTAAATTGGTGACCAACAAAATAAAAAAAAAAAAATAAATCACTAAACAGTACGTTGCAGAAAGTGCGAGAAATAAAGAACACTTCCAGCATTGATGAGGCCGTGTGTAGACCTTCAGTGAAGGCTTCTTACATCCGTCTCCGTCGGAAAAACTGAAAAGCCTTTTAGCATCAGTGAGACGGTCCAAAGTAAACGGAGCCGGGAGAAACCAAACATCCTGGATCTAGAAGCCTCTCCGAGCGTGTCAGGAGCTGGACGCAATATTCCTCACATCCGCGTGAGCTACACGTGGCCGTCGTGGTCCAACGCCCGCAATTTGGATCTGTAACTCGAGCATTGCTAGTTCAAAGGAATTAGTACAAGCAGAGGGAGTTTTTGTAAATTGTGTAAATATACAATACGTATAATACAATTGATTCTGGAAAAAAAAAAGACTTTTTTTTCAGTGAGGCTATGACAGAGAACTATAGGGGGATATCAAGAAGTGTGGTGGCAGAAGATTAACTTTTGTTAAGTTTGCAGATGACCAACCATAGTAGACAACCATAGTAGGCCTCATCACTAAAGAGGACGAATCAAATTACAGGTCTGAATGGTGTACAGACTACAACCTCTCTTTGAATGTGGACAAGACAAAGGAGATGGTTGTGGACTTCCGGAGAGCTCACACCCAGCACACCCCTCTCTCCATCAACGGTGCCGCGGTGGAGCAGGTGAGCAGCACCAAATTCCTGGGTGTGCAGATCGCCAATGATCTCACCTGGACCAACAACTCTGCAGCCATATCAAGGAAATCCCAGCAGCGTCTCTACTTTTTCAGAAAGCTCAGCAAAGCCAGAGCGTCACCCTCCATCATGTGCATTTTTTACAGAGGTGCTGTGGAGAGCATCCTAACAGCGGAGAAGATCATCGGCATCCGTCTCCCCCACCTTCAGGAACTCTACAGCACCCGCCTCACCCGAAAAGCAGTCCCCACCCACCCGTCTCACCGTTTCCTTAGTCTTCTGCCGTCAGGGAGAAGACTGAGAAGTCTGCCAGCCCTCACTTACCACGCTACCCCCCGTCCTCCTCACCCTCTAACCAACACTCGGCCACTTTCTTCCAACTTTTGCACAACTCTCGCACATTTCTCATTTCCACTGCATTGTGTTCTTTGTGACTATTGCATTTTTCGGGTACTTTCTGTAAATTGCACATTTTTATCTGTAATTGCAATCGCACAACACTTTTTGTAAAACCTCCGTACTAGTACTTGCTAATTGCACAATTTTTTGGTACTTCTGTAAATTGCACATTTTTAACTGTAATTACAAACCGCACAACATTTTTTGAAAATACTTAGGTACTTGAAAATTGCACATTTTTGTTACTTGTTTTTTGTAAAAATGAACAAAATGCACATTTTATGTTACTTGTTTTTTGTAAAAATGTATGTCTATCTGTAAAGAGCGTGGATGAGTAGAGAAAGCAATTTTGACTCTGCACGTCCAGTTCGTACAGCAGAATTGACAATTGATGACTTTGACTTTGATATAATACAAAAACAGAAATATGGTGCAAATGAACATTAATGAACAAAAACATAGACAAAGTCTAGTAGTGCAGAGAAATGTAAATCGTTGTGTGCAAATATAGATTGTGCAAAAATCGTTGTGTGCAAATATAGATCCAGGAGCATTGGCTGAGGTGAAGCGGAAGCGTCAGACGGATAATTGGCCTTCATTAGGCCGCGGGCTGGAGATGAGAAGCTGCGCGGTTGAAAGGAAGCGGCTCTGGCTTTTAATTTCCCGAAGCCGCCGGGACGCTTTACTCACGCTTTACTCACGATTAGCATCTGTCCTGTAATTCAACACTGACGTCCGACAGCAGGAGCTCCATCAGCCGCCGCTCTTCTGAAAATTCTTCCTACAGCTCAGAATTTCCTACACTTATGACACTGCTCAGCTGTTCCTAGCTAGCGCGTTAAAACACGTCAAAACTGAATACTAATATACATAACTACAATATATTGTAACATGCTACAAATATCGTGTGTAAAGTATCCATGTTCATTTAGTGCATTTATGTTTATTCATTGATTAAACGCTGCAATATCAAAAGTGCATACAACAAAAGTACAGGTAGGATTTTTCTGTAGAAGCAACCGATATACAGTAACGTATTTTTTAAGGCGAATGTAGCACGGAAAGTAGAAAAATCTGAGCAGCTGAGCAGTGACGTATGTTCTAACATGCAGAATAGGAAATTCTGAGCTGTAGGAAGAATTTTCAGATCACAGCCATGAAGTCTCGTGTGTGTGTGTGTGTGTGTGTTAAACTCTGTTCATTGACATAGTAAAGTAAAGTAAAGTGAGTGAGATTGCCAATCCAAATTACCTAAACTCGTTATTCAACACTTTGATCTACGAAGTGAAAGGGGAAACACGAAATTCCAACGAAGAATCAAATTTGGTCAAGTCAGTGTACAGCAATGTGAGTTTTTTTTTTTTTCAAGAAAAGAAAAGAAAAAAAAAAAAAACAGAACGTAAAGTTCAAGTTCAAGTTCTGAGCATTTGTAAGGCGCTTTCACAGTTTATCTCAAAAAATTCCGCACAAAAGAAGATAGGGTGAGCAAGCGTCCTCTTTTCCCCGGAGAAGTCCTCTTTTTACCTCTTTTAACTGGACGGGTTTTAGAAATTTACGAAAATGTTCGGGTTTCATGCTTCTTCAAAGGACCATTACACGTTCGCCAGCCGTGCTTATTTAAGAATGATATTGCGCGTCCCGTATTAAAACAATAACGGGCGGCTACTGTTTCGTATTTTTATATATATATATATATATATATATATATATATATATATATATATATATATTTTAAAGCAGCTCTTATAAAGACTTTTGATAGGGTAATACACAATGTCATCGTTAGTTTGATTGGTCTTTGTAACTGTCTGTGAGGAGGGCGGGGCTTAGAGAGAGCAATAGAATTCAAATGGATGATGCTTCTCCAGGTTAACCCAGGTTTTATTTATATTGTTGTAATGTGTGCATATAAGCACCCCCAAATATTTGAGTATATATTTGCGTAAATATGGCATGTTAATATGGATGCATGCATAAACAAATCCATATACAATCATTACAAATCTAAGACTGTATGTGTATTTTTTTGTTTGTAGAGTATTATTATATTTATTATAATGTTTTTTTTCTGTACAGTAAATCTACGTTTAAAAAAAGTATTTACATATATTACAGAAATAACACATAATAATATGCAATACATTATTATTATTAATTTTTATTTTTATTATTAATCACTGTCTAAACTGTATTATGCTACTGTATTATTACTGTCTAAACATAATTTTTTTACCTAAAATTTAATATGACACATACAAGGATTTTACATATAATTACATAAAAACTTTTACTTTACTTTACTTTACAGTCATTTGGCAGACGCTTTTATCCAAAGCGACTTACAAAAAAAAACATATAATATTAATATGCATACATTGGTATTATTATTATTATTATACTGTATAAACATATTTTTTACCTGTAATATAATACACCATCATATAACTGTAAACTATTATTGATCATACAGAGTACTACTATATATATTGTATATCTAGACTGTATATAGACTAATAAGTCCGTCATCAAAACAGACGAAGCTCTTATAAATCTACACGTCACCTTTCTCAGTCTCAGTAGTTCACGTCTCCGAGGGTCCGCGTGTAAAGTGCACAGGTGGTGGGCGGGGTCTACACGGGGGGGGGGCGGGGGGGGGGCACTGTCACGCGAGTGTGAAATATCAGGCTCCGCTCTCAAGCGCAAACACCCCAGCGCCGCCGCTCATTGCGTGAGAGGGACGTCCCACCGCAGCCGTGTTTACCGCCCGCGGACCCCGCGTAAAAGAAGATATTCATCAGAACAGAACCGCTCTGTGATCTACACTGGGTCAGGCTGAGGTCACGGGTCAAAAGACAAGTCATCTCTCTCAGCAAAACAACCGCCAAGAACATCTCCACGACTTTGCGCTTGACTGTTTGTAGTAAAACGCAAACTATTTGTAAGAATTGTTTTGTATTCAAATCTATACAGTGGTACCCCCAACTAAAAACCCGGGTAACGAAATGCATCGGCACGAAGATTTCATCCCGATTTGCGGAAAAATTAGTCTAGAAGTGTAAAAAACAGTTGTTTAAAATCCTCACGCACATCAAATAAACAAAAAACAACAACAAAACCACTGGTTAGTTTCAAATGTATTGCTTCCAAAATATAAAATGAGCTGGTATTCTCCTAGAATGACTTTTGCGCGTCTGGAGCTCCTAGAGACACACACTCTCCACACACACACACACACACACACACACACACACACTCACACACTTACTCAGCGGGAGTTTGAAACAGTTCAAACTCACTAACACAAAACAAATTTTGTGTTAACAAAATGTAAAACTTACAAATAAGCTGATAGAAATTTTACGCGGGTGCGCTAATCTGGCTGGGTGTTACACTCTATATGGTCCGGGCGGAACATTCTGATGACGTTAGTTCCGTGTCTGTGTGACGTCATTTCAAGATGGCGGTCACTGTTCACATGAGATTGTCCGCTGTATTATTATATACTGAACCTTTACAAACAATCGCCAATGGGCAATTTAAACAATCACTTTGTAACATGTTTTTATTACATTTATTAACAAAAGTTTATCACTTGTAAAAAAAATGTTTGTCTGAATTCACGAACTCATGGCACGGATTAGACAAATTGCATGTAAAATGCAGCTCAGATAAAAAAAAATTCTCGCCCGACGAAACGGCCCTTGGCACGGATTCATTTCGTAAGTCGGAGTAACACTGTATTTTTAATATCTAATATCTTTAATATCTTTAATACTAAAATGTTTAGTCATTGCTTAATCGTCTTAAAGCGAAGTTTCATTTATTATTATTATTATTATTATTATTATTATTATTATTATTACTCCGGCCTGTGAGACCAAGTCAGACCAAGGCTGTTGTTCACAGTGTTTGTTCCTACATCAGATCTACAGAATCCTTCATACTTTTATGATCATACCAACGTCATGTCTCTCTCCAGTCTCTCTGGGCCTTGCGAGGTCTTTCTGATATGGTATCAGAGAGTGAAGTTCCCTGCTAGTTGGAATTAAAAGCCGCTTCAACTGAGATGTAAATTTGGTTACGCTGGTTACGCAGCATCAAAACTCTAACGCTGGTTTCTGCCTCTTTGCATTACTCACGGATCCATTTTCGAGAGAACTGCCTCATGAGAGAGATGTGCACCGCCTCGGTAAGATGAAACATTTGATTTATAATATCAAGAAGCCTCCAATTCTTTCACTATTCTAACTATTCGTAGGAATTTGCACACTTTTTATTTTACACACAGAAATGTAGAATAGTGTTTCGAACTAGACTGCTTTGTGACAAATACGAATATATAAACACTGTAAACATAAATGTGTAATATGTATAGATAACTGGATATAAGAATGTATAAATTGTTCACCTCAACAATTTTGTGTTTTCCATGAAAGTCACACTTTATTTACTACCATGAGTTGTAAAACAATTGGAAAATAAGAAAGGTCTCTATTTCTGGCCATTTTGAGCGTTTGATTGACTCCACAGATGCTCCACATTCTCAACCTGCTGAGAGGAAGGTCCGTTTTATAGCTTCTTTAACCAGCTAAACGGTTTCCAGCAGCGCTAACGTGATCAAACTAGGGTTTTGCAATCACTATCATCTTATGTAGATATGGCATTAAAACCAGACATTTACAGCTAGAATAGTTATTCACCACATTAGCAATGTAGTGAGTGTTTTCATTGAACTTGAACTACTCATCCTTGTTCTAGATCTACAATTAAACTGGTCTTTGTGATGACACGTTGTAAGTGTGATACATGGACATTCTGATAACTCAAGCAAACAAATAAGTGACGAACAAAATAAAGAAACGCATCTGCATAGTTTTACTCCCACCTAGCCACAGAATTCCTGCATCCGGAGAGTTCGAATCAGATCGGATTAGATTAGACTAGATTGGATTAGGATTAGATTAGATTGGAATCAACTTTATTGTCATTGTCATGGCAAGTACAGGAACAAGACAAAGAAATGGCATTAAAAAAGTTCGGGTGAAACGATAGCATGAGTTTGGCGGGTAACGGCGTCCGTCTATACGAACCGACCACAGACACACGAGAGATGTCTCACCGCCACTAGACTTTCCAGATTACAGTTTTCCATATTTGCTACGGGTTTTGATTTGTACTGAGAGATCAAAGAATTGATTTTTTTTTACTCTTACTTGTGACTCTAGGGTTTGCATGACATGAAAAACAACATGAGAAAGACAAAGGTTAAATAACAGGCAGAGAGAGAGAGGGAGAGGGAGACAGAGAGACAAAGGGAGTGAAGGAGAGAGAGAGAGAGTGAGAGAGACAAAGAAGGAGAGGGAAGAGAGAGAAGAAAGTGTTGGAAGGGGAGAGAAAAAAGAGATGTTTGAGAAAAGGAGTGAAACAGACAGAGTGAGAGGGAGAAAAGAATGAGACAGCGGCAGAAAGAAAGAAAGAAAGAATTGAGGGACATGGACAAGCGGAGAGAGAAGTGGGATGAGAAAGAGAGAATGCTAGAATGAGAGACAGAGAGTGAAGTTCAGAAAATTAGTGAAACAGAGAGAGAGAGGATGAGACAAAGCAGAAAGAGAGCAGGACAGATAGGGCGAGAAACAAACAGATCAAGGAAGAGAGAAAAAAAAACAGGGAAAAAGTAAAAAGTTGAGATAGGGACACAGAAAAAGTTGAGATAAAACACAGAGATAGAGAGGGAGAGAAACAGAAGAGAGAGAGAGAGAGAGAGAGAGAGAGAGAGAGAGAGAGAGAGAGAGAGAGAAAAAGAGAGACAGAGATAGAGACACAAACAGAGAGAAAAAGAGACACAAACAGAGAGAAAGTGAGACACAAACAGAGAGAAAGAGAGACACAAACAGAGAGAAAGAGAGACACCCAGACAGATAGAGAGAGAGAGACAGACAGAGAGAAAGTGAAGCAGAATTGTGTGAAAGAGAAAGAGAGATTGTGTGTGTGTGTGTGTGTGTGTGTGTGTGTGTGTGTGTGTTTCCAGTGGCTTTGTTTCTGATCATTCTCCGCCACATTGCAGCCGTTTCATCACAGAGAGGAACATCAGAACAGAGAAGCGCCTGAAAATGAAAAATGCCAGGTAAAGCCACCGGCTACGAGTTTCCCGTGCGCGGGATATTTATGAAGCCATATATTAGACGAGTCCCGCCGTGGCAGGGAAGCTCCTCGACTCGCCAGCGGCTGGAGATGCCTGACATTTCTCCTCCTTCTTCTTCTTCTTCTTCTTCTTCTTCTTCTTCGTCCTTCTACCCAACACGTTCGTTTCGTGCCAGGACTCGCTCAATTCCCAGGGCAACTTAATCTAAATGATATTAAAGGACGGGAACAAACGCGAGGGCCGGGATCGGGTTGCGCCCATCCCGGGCCAGACAAAGGGGAAGGCGAGCCGGAGCGGGATGAATGAGGCCCTCACAGACGAACACCCTGCCAACCTACGTGCCCATCTGATTCACCACGCTCACCTTACAGCAGCGCTTCTCAGATACTGGGGGGGGGGGGGGTGCACAGGTCAGCGCTTTTCATTACCAAAAATAAGGGGGGGATACTGCAGGGGGCGGGACCACAACTGCATCACTTGCAGAAAGAGAGAAAGAACTGAGGGACACGAAGAAGATGGAGGAGTAGAGAGAAGTGGGGTGAGAAAGAAAGAATGTTGGAATGAGAGAGAGAGAGAGAGAGAGAGAGAGAGAGAGAGATAATTTTGAAAAAATGAGTGAAACGGAGAGAGAGAGAGGATGAGACAAAGCAGAAAGAGAGAAGAACAGATGGGGCGAGAAACAAACAGATGGAAGGAGAGATGAAGAAGGTTGAGAGAACAAAACAGGGAAAAAGTTAAAAATTGAGGGAGGCCAAGCCAAGAAGAATACGGAAGAAGATGAAGGAAAAGAAAGACAGGGAGAGGAAGAGAGAGAGACAGAGAAAAAGACATGGACAGAGAGAGAGAGAGAGAGAGAGAGAGAGAGAGAGAGAGACAGAGAAAGAGACATGGACAGAGAGAGAGAGACAGAGAAAGAGACATGGACAGAGAGAGAGAGAGAGAGGTATACTGCAGGGGCGGGGTGATTTGGTAGGGCGGGTCAACGGAGGCGGGGCCACAACGGCATCACTTTGTGATCTTTTCATCCGAAACATTAAATTTCTTTGTTTGAAATACACTTAGTATTTCTCTTTTACAACTCAACAGACTTCTCTAATAATAATGATCGTATTTTATTGGGAGGCTAAAATAATTGTAATTTTTTGCAGTAACAATTATCCAAACGTGGAAACAGCACAAGCCTGAAATAGCTACAAACATGATCTAGTAGAGTTTTAATTGAGCCTATTTCCATTTCAAAATATAGAACGTTGCAATTTACTAGTTTATTTTCTTTACACATGGGCATTACGTTGTATCTATTTACAGAGTATATACATATATATATATATATATATATATATATATATATATATATATATATATATATATATATATTAATGGTAATGTAATAAATTAATGCTTATGTGTCTGTCTTGACAAGCAAATGACAGATTGAATTGTGATCCACTTACTTTGCATTTAAAGAATTTTTTTTTACAAATTACAATTTGTGACAGTGTGTGAAAACCAGACAAAATCTGGACGAAATCAAAAGCGAGATTTTCCTACAGGTTTAAAGGGGGACGCGACCAAAAAAATGAAGAAGCACTGCCTTACTGGAACGTACGTGCCGCCTGATGTTCCGTCTGTCCGTCCACGTTCTCATTGGAGAGACGCGCCTTTGTCCGCCGTGAGAATGATATAAGCCTGGAGACGGAGAAAACCCTGCTTAGTAGTGGAGTAAAGTACTTGAGTAAATGGCTACGAGTAATTTTGGCTACTTTGTACTTGTGCTGAGCATCCAACATGTACGCCACTGTTACTCTCTGCTTGACTGCATTAGTGGTAGAGTATATGCATTATTACTCCACTATAAATGGACACTTACCGTTACTCGTTACATTGCGATTGTGAGGTCGGCGTCTTTTTTCCACCGCGGTGAATTTCTCGGGCGGATGAGGTGATATCGCTCATTACTGGATGCTGTTTATGAGCAAACTACAAGAATAAAGAAAAAAAGGGGACTGAAAACAAGAGTTGGAGGTAAGAAAGACAGACAGGGAGAAAACAGAGAGAGGGAAAGAGAGAAGACGTGGAGAGAACGAGAAGGTTTGGAGGCAGAGACAGAGCAAGAAAAAGAATTGGAGAAGGAAAGAGAGAACGGAGAATTAGAAGGAGAGAGTGAGAGAGAGAGAGAGAGAGAGAGGGAAGAGATACAGAGAGAAAGTAAGAGAGGGAAAAAAGAAAGAGGAAGAGAGAGAGGGAAAAGAGAAAGATGGAGAGAGAGTATGAAAGAGAGATAAATAGAGAGAAAAAAGAGAGAGAGAAAGACTCAGAGAGGGAGAGAGACAAAGCAGGAGAGAAAGAGAGAGATAGAGAGCGTGAGAAAGATAGAGAGAGAGAGTGAGAAAGAAAGAATTAGAGAGAGAGGAGAGAGAAAAAGAGAGAGATAGATAAAGAGAGGGAAGAGATTGAGAGAAGGCAGGAGAGAGACGGAGCGAAAGAGAGAAAATGTAAGAGAGAGAAAAAGAGAAAGAGAGGGCGAGAGAAAATACAGTAGAGAGAGGGAGAGAAGAAGAGAGTCAAAGTCAAAAAGTCACTTAGTCGTTACTCTCAGTCCCTAGATACGAACAGATAACATTTCAACATAAAACTTACAAAAACTACAAAAAGCTCTAATAAAAAAAAATTACTAAAACTAAGGTGTCATGATAATAAAGTGACGTTTGCGTTGCATTTCCAATGTAACAGGATAAAGTGACGTGAGGAATGGAGAGAAGGCAGGAGAAAGAGAGGAGAGAGAGAGAAGGCAGGAGAAAGAGAGATTTTTTTTTTTTTTAACACGCCTTTAATCAAACATTCAGATTAAAACCACCATTAAAATTAGATAAAAAAACAAACAACCATTACAATAAGACATTTCCATAAACCAAAACCCCTTCCACAACAGAGCACAGGACATCTTTCAAACACCATAAATAAATAAATTCTGTCAAGTTGTTTGTACTTTTGTAAAAGTCAAAGTCAATTTTTAACCGCGCTCGGACCATTCTTGTGAACAGCGTGTTAGCGTCAGAGTCGCGCGACCCCTCTGCTCGGCTGCGGCGGCTCATACAAATGGCCATTTTTGCCTGACCCAGAACATAGTTCAGTAATTGACATTTTCCTCTTTGTCTCGTACTGTATTTAAAACCGAAGATAAAATTTCGATCTTTAAACTGAGATCCCAGCATTTGAAACACTCGTCTCAGTTTGTCAAAGAACGGGGTCAGCCGTGAGCACTCCAAAAAACAGTGGAAAACCGTCTCTCTCTCGTCACAGAACACACATTTGTCATTTATGTCTGGGTTGATAGATGAGACAAAAGCGTTTACGGCCACACATCCGTGTAAGATTCGCCACTGCAAGTCCCCAACCTTTTTTGTCAATGGTGGTTTGTAAATTGTCCTCCACACCGGCTTGATCTCCTTGCTCACTTTCAAGTGTGATCTCCATGGAGAGTCAACTCGCTCGTTTAGTTTGTCTCTGTTGAGAACTTTAACTAATAGCTTATATGCGGTTTTCCATTCAATCTGGTCTAATATTGTATTCAGACTTTCACTGTGTTCCAGCAGCGCTCCCGATGAACCTTTCAAATTGGGATACAGATTGATTGGAGGGAACGGAGCATTTTCAAGTGTTTCTTCACTGCTATAACTTCTGAGCAAGGAGACCTCAGCCTGCGTTAAGCCGCCTCTTAACATCTCAAGAATCTGAGTGACGAGTCGAGACGATCTGATCCCTCCGTGAGTGGCCAGAGCGCTCGCATTGGTTAGTTCGGTCCCAGATCGATCGACCACGTCACCCAGCGTCACGACCCCGGCAGCTGAAAACGACCCAACGACAGACACCCCTGCTACCGCCGCAACATTAAGCCGCGTGCCATACACCACTGGCTCTTTCAACAACCACGTTAGAGATGTATTGTTGTCCAGTCTCTTTTTGGAGAACATGCCCCACACAGTCAGTAGTCCTTGATAAAACATGGGCAAGTGGGTCAGTTTTGCAGAATTTGTGTCTGTTAAAAACAAAGATTCAGCCAGTCCTAGGTTCCCGGCTCTGCGCAGGGTGGCCTGAGCGAGGGGTCTCCACACTAGGTCTGCTGGCCCCGTGAGGAATCTTTGGAGGAACTGAAATCTGAAGGTTGAAAGAGAGGAGAGAAAGAGAGGAGAGAGAGACAGAGAGACACAGAGAGAGAGAGTGAGTGAGATAAGAAGAGAGAGAGAGAGAGAGAGAGAGAGAGAAGGCAGGAGAGAGGGAGAGAAAGAGAAGGCCGGAGAAAGAGAGAGAAGGCAGGAGAAAGAGAGAGAGAGAGAGACAGAGAGACACACAGAGAGAGAGTGAGTGAGATAAGAAGAGAGAGAGAGAGAGAGAGAGAGAGAGAAGGCAGGAGAGAGGGAGAGAAGGAGAGAAAGAGAAGGCCGGAGAAAGATAGAGAAGAGAGAGAGAGAGAGAGAGGGAGACACAGAGAGAGAAAGAAAGAAAGAGAGAGAAAATGAGAGATAGAAAACGAGCAAGACAAAGATATTAAAGAAAAGTGAGATGATGACGTTAAAACACGTTTTAAAAATTTTAAAAATTCATATATATTTTGATTACATCCGATTTCTCAATGACTAGGATTATTGACGTTGTTTTATATTTTTGTGAATGAAACAATGCAAATGTTTGTTTACATACCAATGAAAGATTGAACCGGGACATTGTTACTATGCAACAGTTGTTACTATGATTGCGACTGTAAACAAGCCAAAGTCGCCAACGTTAGTTACGCAACAATCTTACGAAACTCTGCTGGGCGAGTGGCAGATGCTCTTCCTCGGGCGTGTTTGTCCTCAGGTGATGCTCCTCAAATCCAGCGTTTGAAGCCCCGCCCGCTTAAGTCTCCGTCGGGCCGCGGACAATATCACAGCTTGATCCGAGACATCTGCCCACATTCCTGCCCAGCGCCGGATCAGAACCGGAGGCCCGCGTGTGCGAGAACGTTGCATAACGCGTGGAATGTTATCACCAGCGTAACATCGTAAACGCGTTTGCTTTACGACACAAATCGTTTTCGCTCTGTGCAATCAAACCAGTGCCAAAAAATATCCAGCCTAAGAGGCCAACAAAAATGCGTTTAATTTACGTTTGGTTTTTAATTTATCATGTTCGTTTTTTTGTTTTTTTTTTGTTCGCAGTGACGTTTGTTTGCTTTTTTAAATGTTTTGCTTTTTTTTATTGCTCATACTTTCGTTTGAAAACTTTTTTTCTGCTTCAGATTTTTTTGCTCTCTTTTTTTTGTCTGGACTTCTGATTGGCTGGTGAGAATGTGATTGGCAGCTGCTTGACCATGAAGTGTGGGAGGAGTTTAGGGAGTGCCTAAACACATTCAGAATCGGAGCATCGTCATCGTCTGAGTATTTATCGGTTTGTAGTGATGAGTTCTGGACCGACTCCTGCGGTATTAGCGTTATAACGACATCGTTATTTACTGCGCACGTACACAGGGTTTCACGTTAAATTCTAGTTAGCGTGGAATGAGGAGAGTTTTTGAGACATTATCAGCATTAATATCATTAATAATATTATGCAATAGCATTACTTTTTTATTGATAATATTATTAACAAAAACAACCATTATACATTTTATTTGTAAGATGCTTTTCGGGACTTTCTCTGCACATGCACAATTTGATAACACAATATTTCTGTGAGTAGAAACAAAAATGTCTACTATTATTCTGGTAAGTATCTAAGTATCGCTCACCACAGCACAACAATTTAGCAATATTGTGCAAAAATAACACTTATCACAATTTATTGTATACTAAACTTCAAAATGCGGTGAATAACACATACGCTCGCTGAGCTCCTCCCACACTTCCTGGTCAAGCAGCTGCCAATTGCATTCTCACCAGCCAATCAGAGTAAGCTCCGCCCCCACGTGAAGCCAGTGCCAGAAGTCTAAACGAAAAAATAAACTAACTAAAAAATCTGAAGCGAACGAAAACGTTTGTTTCTTAGAAGTCTCAGTTGATAATTTCGGCACTAACCTGATTCCATATGTTTGGCCTCAGACATGATAAAAAACAGGAGAAGAACATTTGGATGATGTTGGCTTGGGTCTAGCTAGCTGGAAAAACCAATCCATCAGCATCTGCCCAGCGTCTCACCTCCAGCGGGTGTAAACTTCACCCCGAACAAGATTTGTCGTCTCTCTGACGCGGATCGAGAGGCTGGAATTTACGATTCTTGAAGGCAAACACGTCTGTTCCATTCAGGTTGAAGAACTCTACACTCTCTCTCACACTGACTAGCACTTTAGCCACTAAAGGACACTTTAACCCTCCTGTGATGTACGTTTCAGAGGAACAGCAATAATGTTTGAGGGTTAATTTGACCCGGGGACTTTTATTATGCATATTCGTGTCAGAAACCAAAAACTTCCCCAAAACGTGTGTGTGTGTGTGAGAGTGTGTGTGAGACAGCGTGTATTACTGTGTGTCTCATTGTTGCAAAAAATCTAATAGTATTTGATCTTTCTGACTCTTTGTAGCTTCCTGTTTGTCTGAAGGGTCAAACTGACCGGAACATTATCAATGTAACAAAAACATGTGGCGGACGTTACAAATATGTCAACTGAGACATTGTTAATGTAGATTACACTAACTAAGACAAGCAGGAGAAGTGTAAAAATACTTGTAAGTATTTTTTTTTTTTTACTTTTACTTTTACTTTTAACACGGGTCAATTTGACCCGAACAGTATCTTTGTAACAAAAACATGTAGCATGGCGTTACAAATATGTCAACTGAATCATTATATTTGTTATATGATAATTACAACATATGAGCCAAGCAGAAGTTTCAAAGTGAAAAAATACTTTTAAGTACGTAAAAATTGAAATTATGTAAAAAAATACATATAAATACTTTTAAGTAAGTAACGATACTTATAACTATTTTTAAAATATTTTTAAACTTTGAAAACGGTTTTGACCCAAACATAATAAAGCCACTTTTTTGTGCTTTACTTGTTTTTTTTTATCTTTATTTCACTGTGTTTTATTGTATCTTTATCCTTATTCTTGATCTTCATAGGTTTATTGTACATTCATATTTTGTCTGTATTTTATTGTATTTTTTACTGTATTTAATTGTATTTTCTGCACCCCCCCCATCATGTGTAAATGCTGGACTATTGGAAAAATACACTAGAAATACACAATTTCACTACAGGTTGTACCATGTATCGTGTGTATGTGACAAACAAAATCTGTGACAAACAAAACTCTCATTCCGCTATTAAAGTGTCTCTCTGTTGATCGCTATAGCTGGACGTGTGCTCGACCAATGAGAAGCTTTCGAGGAATTCCGCCACGTCAAAAGCATATATTTCTGGCTCACGCGGAGCTGGAGACAATCCCGGCAACTCTGGGCCTGATGTGGGACACGCCCTGTTTTGCTGACCAATCACAGAGTGGGACACAGGCACACGCCCTCAGACTCTCACTCCCACCTGTGGGCAATCAACAGCACTACACCACCAAAATACAACTAACTGTGCAGAGACACTTTAACTAATTAGTGTGTGTGTGTGTGTGTACAGTATTACACATCTAGAGTAATTTACTAGGTTGTTCTTGCTCCGTGACTCAGGCAGCACAAATATAAACTAGCTGGCCTTCTATTTTTAAATCCGGTGTCATAAATGACATGAAAGCTCCATAATTGCATCTTTTAAACGGCTTCAAATGTTCCTTTTTATCTGCTCATGCGTCCTAAAATTAAACCTTTTATTTAGATCGTCCGACCACAGCGCAGTCGTCTGTTCCTCAGCTGCTCTCGCAAAACTCTCCGACACTGTGTGTGTGTGTGTGTGTGTGTGTGAATAACTAACATACAAATCTCTCGCCAAACTATGAGCAGTTCATTACAGAAATGTAAAGCTTTTACTACAGCTCTGTAGATATCCACCGTGTTTTGCCCTTGTTTACAATTTTTACCGTGTTTTGCCAACTTTATCTTTCAACTTTAAATTTTACAAAAAAAAAAAACCCAAATTGAATTTGTTCATCATCTGCATTTCTTCTATCCGAGGCTCAACCAATAAGATAATATGCATTTCATTATATACTAGTTAATTAAAATGTATAATTAAATTATAATTATAATGTACGTACTGTTTAGTTAAAATTACAATTTAATTGCTATTTTAATATTACTGTACTAATGTATGGTGATAGTTATAAACAGTGAAGTTTTACAGTTTTTTCACAACTGTTGATATATGTATATATTAATTATTAATATATGAAAAAATATATATATTAACAATAAATAAAATGCCCAAACACGCACGCACGCACACTCACAAATAAATAAAAATGTATACACTTGTAATTGCAATTTTCCATAAAAAGCGAGTTAATAATAAAGTAAAATAAATAAGTGTATATGGTACTTGGTTTATTAGTTTATTATTTAGTAAACAACTAACTTTGATAAGAGAAAAAAAATACTTCTATTTTAATATGAATAAAAATGTAATAAATAAAGCTATACATATTAAGTGCAAACTGTTAGTATTTATACTGGCACTAGATACATTTGCACAACACACACACACACACATGCACACAAATAACGACAAACACACGCACACAAACAAGACAAACCTCGTCCAGTCAGGCGTAATAACACGTGTCAGTGATAATTATGATGTATATCGCCTTGTGAACCCGACGCAGATCATTATAATGTACGTTTACCCTAGCAAGGGTCAAAGGTCAAGCCCCGAAACTGTGACTTCCCGCGCAGAGACTGTACAGAGGGCGATCATGTGATCACGTGACCCCGTCCAGTCGCTGAGATGATCACCGTTAGAATTCTGAGCGGAGCCGAACAAACACGGCAAAGAAAAGCGCGGCGAGCGTCATTGTCTGCAGACGTAGAAATCATCGCCGCGCTCTTTGTTCCCGATGAATTCCTCATAGCGAGTCTTAGCAACTGAGCTCTAGAAAGACCAGCGTGTAGACCAGCGCCATCAATGAGATTAATGAGCCTGTGCATCATCCTCTCTGAGTGTGTGTGTGTGTGTGAGTGGGAGGGTGTGTGTGTG
>CM051498.1:27321605-27341869 GCA_028031935.1 Paedocypris micromegethes | reverse complement strand
TTTAATGATGATTCTGGAACGATGTTTCCCTCCTCAATGGGGAAAGAGGCGGCTCCACTGCTCCAAGCCAACAGCGTCATCAGGTCCACAGAGGTCGAGGAAGCACCACCGATGATTCCGAAGCTCTAGGAGATTCCGGTCGTACGACACTTGGCGCTCAGGAGAGGAGGGGAGAAAAAAAAAAAAAAAAATACAAGGCAATTAGAAAAATTCAAGTACTATAGATTTTGACAATTTTCTGAAGGTGCAGGTGTAATTCGGTTCCGAGCACTAACTAGGCAGCCTTTCTATACGATATATTAATATTTTCTGTAAGTTATAATAACAGGTCAATATATGCTTCGTTGAAGAGATGCGTCTTCAGTCTAGACTTAAATTGACTCACTGATTCTGAGTCTCGAATTGGACTCGGCAGAGCATTCCATAGTTTGGGTGCTAAGTATGAAAAGGATCTTCCTCCCTGGTAGATTTTAGAGATTCGCGGTATTATAAGCTGGCCGGAGTTTTGAGAGCGCAGCAGTCGTGTAGGCTCGTAGTAAGTGATGAGCTCACTGAGATATAGAGGAGCTAAACCGTTTAGTGCTTTATAAGTGATTAAGAGAATTTTAAACTGGATGCGATATTTAACAGGTAACCAGTGTAGCGACATTAACACTGGACTAATATGGCTAAATTTTTTTGTTCTGGTTAGTAATCTAGCAGCTGCATTCTGAACCAACTGAAGTTTATCTATTAGTTTAGCAGGAGAACCTCCCAGAAGACCATTACAGTAATCTAACCGTGATGTCATAAACGCATGTATCAGTTTTTCTGCATCCGGTCGGGAGAGCATGTGACGCAGCTTTGAGATATTCCTGAGGTGAAAAAAGGCAGTTTTACAGACGTTGTGCACGTGACTTTCAAAAGAGAGTTTGCTATCTAAAATGACACCTAAGCTTTTCACTTTAGGTGAGGATGAGATTTCAAGCCCATTAAGATTCATACTGTATTCGGGTGCATCAGACTTTAAGTTTGAGTCAACAAGTAATAATTCGGTTTTGTCTGAGTTCAGCATGAGAAAATTACTTGTCATCCAATCACTAATGTCGCTGAAGCAATCTAATATATTTGCAAATTTTGAGATTTCATTAGGCCGTGCCGAGATATAAATTTGTGTGTCATCTGCGTAACAGTGAAAGCTATGACCATGCTTTCTGATTATGTCCCCTAGTGGAAGCATATAAAGTGCAAACAGGATTGGGCCGAGCACTGAGCCTTGTGGAACTCCATATTTAACACTAAATCTGGGTGAAGAGACTCCATTTACATGGACGAAATGAGAGCGATCAGACAGATAGGACCTAAACCATTCTAACGCGTGTCCAGAAATACCAACGTAATGATCAAGTCTATGTATTAAAATATCATGGTCAACAGTGTCGAAAGCAGCACTAAGATCTAACAAAACTAAGAGTGAGACGTTCCCTTTATCTGATGCCATTAGAAGATCGTTGGTGACTCGGATTAGTGCCGTTTCTGTGCTGTGGTGCGATCTAAAGCCGGATTGAAATTTTTCAAATCTGTCGTTCTGTTCCAAAAATTTACAGAGTTGTCCCGAAATAACTTTTTCAAGAATTTTAGATATAAAGGGAAGGTTTGAAATTGGTCTATAATTAGCAATCACGTCGGCATCAAGATGTGGCTTCTTAATAAGCGGTTTTATGACGGCCTGTTTGAACGCTTGTGGCACGTGACCAAGAACTAGTGACGAATTTATAATATTCAAGATTGGTTCGTTAACTAATGGTAGGACTTCTTTAAGTAAAAAAGTTGGTATAGGGTCAAGTAAGCAGGAGGTCGTCTTGGTCTTAGCTATAATCTCAGTGAGCTCATCAGGGCTGACCTGTTTGAAAGTGCTAAGCTTGACAGCGGGTGGGTTTATTTCCGGTATAACCAGTTGAGGGCTAGTATTTGTGGATACAATTTTCATTCTGATATTAGTAATTTTGTCATTAAAGAAGTTGATAAAGTCGACACTAGTGAGCTGTGGGGGGATTGCGGAGTCTACTGTGCCCTTTTTCTTTGTTAACTGAGCTACGGTTTTAAACAGATAACGAGGATTATTTTGATTTGCAGAGATAAGTTTACTAAAATATGTAGATCGTGTGGATATTAGGGCCTGTTTATATGCGATTATACTGTCATTCCAGGCACTGCGAAAAACGTCGAGTTTAGTTTTTCTCCATTTCCTTTCTAACTTTCTACTTGATAATTTTAAGGCTTTTAGGTCATTAGTGTACCATAACACTTTGTTTTTTGTGTTTAGTCTCTTTTCCCTAAGAGGGGCAATAGAGTCAAGGGTACTTGACAAAGTTAGATTTAAGGCTGCAGTCAAATTCTCAAGCTCTTCTGTTCTTTCAGGGGTATAAATGGTAAGATCAGGAAGACGTTTCATAAAATTATCTTTTGTGCTGGAATTAATGAGTCTACAAGAGCGATATTGCGGTGAGATCACAGCTGGGATGTCTATATTTATTAAGCAGGAAACTAGAGAGTGATCAGAAATGCAGTCACTCACCGAAACAATATCTACATCATGAACTACGATACCGTATGAAAGAATCAAATCTAATGTATGGTTAAACTTATGAGTGGAGCCAATAACGTTTTGCTTAAAGCCGGTGGAATTTAGAATATCATAAAAAGAGCGAGTTAGAGAGTCACTAACATTATCTAGGTGAATGTTGAAGTCGCCGAGTATAATCACTTTATCTGCTCTAATGATGAGTTCTGCTAGTAGTTGCCCAAATTCATTTAAAAAGTCAGTATTGTGCTTTGGCGGTCTGTACACTGTCACAATAAGTATTGATTCCCGATTTATATCTGGCTCCATATGTAGTACTAACAGTTCAAAAGAGCAGAATTTAAAGTTTGATTTCCTATTCATCTTGAAATTATTATTATAGATGGTAGCGACGCCTCCACCTCTGGAGGTTAATCGTGCCTCATGTTCGTAAGAGAAATTAGGTGGAGTTGATTCATTTAGGCTAGTGTAGGTGTCTGGCTTTAGCCATGTCTCTGTGAGCGCTAAAACATCAAGCTTATTATCCAAAATCATTTCGTTTATGATAAGAGATTTTTGTGCTAAGGATCTAATGTTTAAGAGACCTAGCTTTAAATATTTGTTTGTATAAGTCTTGGTCTGTTTAATATGATTAAGCACCATTTTTTCTTTGTCTAATGACCGGTTTCTATGGCTAGGCTTATGAGATTGTGATACCGTTTCTATGTTGTGTCTGTTATTACTTTTAGCATTTTTATTATCGATATTGTTGTTGTTATTGGTTTTAATAGAGCTGATAATATTATTATTATTTTTATTATTATTGTTAGGATTGTATCTAGATGCACTAAATGCACTGGGTGACTGTGAGCAGTACGCAGGCGGCTGGTTAAGTGATGCCGCCTGCTCTCTGACCTGGGCAATGGTGGCGAGTCACGATCTAGACGCTAAACTATAGGCTATATTATAAGATAAACGAGCGGCCCCCTTCCACGAGGGATGGAGGCCGTCGGGCTTTAACAGGTCAGGTCTTCCCCGAAAGGATCTCCAATTGTCTATAAAACCTATGCCATTCGAAGGACACCACTCAGACGCCCAGCCATGGAGCGCCCACAGCCTACTGTGAGTCTCATCACCCCGGTAAGCGGGGAGGGGGCCAGAGTAAATTACATTAACGCGCATGGGCTCCTCCAGCCGCTCAGCACCCGCGCGCGCCACAAAAACATCCCGCGCGCGGCTTTTCTCTGCCAATCAGAGCGACGGAAGCCATTCGTCTGGCGAAAAACACGTCTTTTGGCGCGCGTTTATCTACAGCTGATTTACTGTCCAGCAGAACACCAGAGACAAATCAGCGTGCAGACAAACACAAGCAAATCTCTCTCATCTCCAGACGCTCCAGAAGCCACGCTGACGTCTTCACGGTAGCGGCACCATTACCGCATCAAAACGCAGATGACGTGTCGCTTTTAACTGAGGAAATGAGCTCATGAACCTTCTAGAGCGTTCGCCCAGCAGTGGAACCCATGGGTCAGATGCAGTGCTGTCAAAAGTAGTCACTTCCGTTACTTCGTTAGAAGTAGAGATACTAGAGGTAAAAAGTACTTTTGTGAAAGTAAAAGTAAAATGCCCAATATTTTACTAAAGTAAAAGTAGCGTTACTAGTACTGAAGAAAACTACTTCTAAGTATAAAAGTAAAAGTAATGGAAGGAAAAAAATAGCATTATAGAACTATATTGTTCTTTTAAATTGTTGTAATTACACTGAAAATTAATGCACTTTATTACAAAGCTTCTGTGCATTCTGCGCCGCCTCAAGACACTAAATAACACAGGCTTCTCAGAGGTTGATAAATCTGTAAAAACTTGTAACAAAACAGATTCTTTTCAAATACATTTTATGAAATAATGACCTAAATATGAACTCTTACGTTCTAGCTTCCTAGCTTCAAAATTTCAAAGAAAAGAAAATCTTACATTATCCCCTTTATCTTTATTAGTAACGAAAAGAAAGTACAGAAATTTGCTTAAAAAAATAAGAAGTAGAAGTAGAAAGTAAGCGGATAAATAAATACTCTAGTAAAGTAAAAGTAAGCCAAATTTCTACTTTATTAAGGTAACGAAGTAGTATTACTTTGTTACTTGACACCTCTGCTCAGATGGAGGGATGATACTGGGCTTCACGATGGGATGGTGAAGTCGCTCTCAGAATAACTGGATGGCGTGATGAGCGAGGAAACCACAGAAACGATGGATAGATGAGGGAGGAAATGGTTAAAATGAGACGAATTTACTCATTTTCAGATAGAAGGACTTACGGATGAATAGCTGGAGTGGACTAGATGGAGGAAGAACCGTTTAAAGATGGATGGATAGGCAAACAAACACATGGATAGATGAATGGACAGAGAGATAGACAGATGAATAGGTGGATGGATGATGGATAAATAGGTAGATAGATGGATGAATGGATAGATAAAAAGCTAGATCTATATGCAAATAGCTAGATAGATAAACAGACAGAGATAGATTAATAGATGCGTCAATGGATGAGGGATAGACAGATAGACAGATAGATAGATAGATAGATAGATAGATAGATAGATAGATAGATAGATAGATAGATAGATAGATAGATAGATAGATAGATGCATCAATGGATGGATGGAGGGACAGACAGGCAGGCAGAGTGATAGATAGGTAGATGCTTGGATGGAGGGATAGATAGACAGGCAGATGGATGGATGGATGGATGTATAGATAGATGGGGAAAAAACGAAAGAGATAAACAGACAGAAATGCATAAATGAATAGACGAGGAAAAGAACTAGTTTGCAGACAGATAGACGGATAATAATAGGTGGAAGGATACAAAGAAATAGATAGATGGACAGACAGACAAAAATGCATGAATGGATGGACAAATTAATGCAAAAAATACAGACAGACAACGATGGATGGATAGATGGAAGTGCAAATAGACAAATCTAATGCATGGATACAGTATAAAGAAAGAAAAAACAAAATGGACGGACAGAAAGACAGAGAGAGATGGATAGAACAAGACGGCAGACAGACAGAGAGAATCGAATGGATGAACAAAAAGACAGATAGATGAACAGAGAGACAGATAGAGAGATGGATGGATGGATTTCACTCCATGATGAAAGATGGATGGATCTGGCTCAGGTTTAATAGAAGACATAAATATTCCTCTGTTTTACGAAAAGGCGTTTTGAAATAAACTGCGGATGTCGTCATTCCTCCCGGAGCGGCAGAGCCTGGTCCAAAATAGCCCGTCAAACCACACGGACCCACAGTTCTCAAGGGCGTGAGGGCATTAAAAGATGAGCTGGTCGCATTCCAAACGTCGTAGTTTGGTTTATATCAAAAAGGTAATTTACAGATTACAGTAATCGGAAAAGTAATTTACCAACAAAAAGCTGATAAACGATCGGCAGTTACTAACTACACGCGGGAGCTGCTGGAAGCTTATGAATCTTCGCTTCTTGCTGCTCACGGAAGCGGCAGATGTTCTTGTAGAGGAGCGTTAAAGCTCATCATCTTCACCGCGAAAGACGTCCAGGAATCCGCTTTATTACAACATCATCTCTTGCCTGGAACCTCAAGGAGGAGCAGGACGTGCAGCGAGTTAGTGATGTCCGAGGCTTGATCTTCAAAGCGCAGCAGTATTGCTTTCGGACCCTCTGATGGTGCTGGAATGCGCCAGCTAAAAAAAAAATCAAAGCCGCAAAAATCCAGCAACGTGCTGTTTTTTTCCAGGGTGAAAGCAATAAGCGTCTCTCCAGACACGAGCAAGGGTAGAGTTGTGCTGCGGAGATGCCAAACACTTTATTCTTGACAGAGGTGTAAAGTACTTGAGTAACTGGACT
This sequence comes from Paedocypris micromegethes, assembly GCA_028031935.1. NCBI lineage: Eukaryota > Metazoa > Chordata > Actinopteri > Cypriniformes > Paedocypris > Paedocypris micromegethes. The sequence continues at coordinate 27,335,437 of CM051498.1, read as the reverse complement.
TTGTTACTTTAGTCAAGTATGTTTTTTGCTACTTTGTATTTGTAGTGAGTATGAAAAATATAAGCAGCTTTTACTCTCTACTCCACTGCATTTGTGATTGAGTAGCTGTACTTTTCACTGCACTACATTTGAATGGACACTTATCGTTGAATGGACACTCTTTAGGTAGGTAGGTATATACTGTATGAGGGAAATACTTGAATTTACATCATGAATTTACATTTACATTGAATTTACATTGTTACATTGTGATTGTGCGCGACAAGCAGGCATCATTTTTTATCGCGGTTAATTTCTTGGGCTTCATTTTTATCTACTTTGTTCTACCATTTTTGAAACATTGAGGTGTTACATTTTCGTTTTTGTGTTAGAAAACAAAACCTCATGAATAGAGTTTTTCTACACATTTCTTTTTTTGGGGGGTGGGGGGGCTATATTCAGCACGAGTAAAATACTCAAGTTCTTTTAAAATTGGACACTTTGCTACTTTGACTCAAGTCTTTCTGAAATTGGTGACTTGCTACTTGTAATGGAGTAATTTTTTACTCAAGTATGGTTGTCCGGTACTCTTTACACCTCTGTCTCTTTTTGGTCAAGGTCGTCTTTCGGACGCTCGTTGAAATTTGAATTTCGCCTCCTGATCGCACACGTCTTTCGCAGGTGATGGGATAAAGCGGCGTTCTTCTCGGAAGCAGGTCATGGATGAAGAAAACCAGGTGCTTTCGTTGGTACATCCCGAGGAAAAATGCTTTGAAAAACAGTCGTGGTCAAAGTTTTCCTGCTGCGAATGTGCTTCCGTCAGCTGGACTCGACTCTTTCCTCTTCACATTTGGAAAACATGTTATGCCAGCAACTGGAACCGGGCACATTCAAGTAACAACAGCTTATTTTATTAAAACACGTTGTTTTAGAACACACGGAGCGTGCTGATGCTGTGCCCGTCCCAGAAGCCCCTGCAACGAGGAGAGAGCGAGTCACGTGACTCCGTGTGATTGGCTTCTGAGACACTGGCAAACAGCCTCAGTCGTTACCTTTTGTTATCCATCTGTCTATCCATCCATCCATCCATCTATCTGTCTATCTATTTATACAACAATCTCTGTCATTCTATCCATCTCTCTCTCTCTCTCTCTGTCTGACTACCACACGTGATGTAACGCATGTGTTTGTGCATAAGTTAATTGAAAATGGTGGCAGACGCTGGTTTGGGTCGCTAGTTTTGGTTACTAGATTTGAATGTTGCTAGTTTTGGTAGCTAGTTTGACGGATGCTGGTTAAGGTTGCTAGTTTGGCAGATGCTAGTTTGGGTTACTAGATTGAAAGTCGCTGGTTTGCGTTACTAGTTTGGCAGATGCTGGTTTGGGTTACTAGTTTGGCGGACGGTGCTGGTTTGCGTTACTAGTTTGGCAGATACTGGTTTGGGTTACTAGTTCAGCAGATGCTTGTCGGGTTTACTAGTTTGGCAGATGTTAGTTTGGGTTACTAGTTTGGCAGACGCTGGTTTGGGTTACTAGTTTGGCAGACGCTAGTTTGAGTTACTAGTTTGGCGGTCACTGGTTTGGGTTACTAGTTTGGTTGATGCTTGTTTTGGTCGCTAGTTTGGGTTACTAGTTTAGAGGTCGTTGGTTTGGGTTACTAGATTGGAAGTTGCTAGTTTGGGTTACTAGTTTAGTTGATAATGGTTTGGGTCGCTAGTGTGGCAGATGCTGGTTTGGGTTACTAGTTTGGCGGACTGTGCTAGTTTGGGTTACTAATTTGGCAGATGCTGGTTTTGGTTACCAGTTTGGTAAATGCCGATTTGGGTCACTAGTTTAGCGGATACTGGTTTGGGTTACTAGTTTGACAATTCGCTGGTTTATGTTACTAGTTTTGCAGATGCTAGTTTGTGTTGCTAATTTGGCGATTGCTGGTTTGGGTTACTAGTTTGGTCGGATACTGGTTTGGATTACTAGTTTGGTCGGAAACTGGTTTGGGTTACTAGTTTGGTCGGAAACTGGTTTGGGTTACTAGTTTGGCGATTGCTGGTTTGGGTTACTAGTTTTGCAGATGCTGGTTTGGGTTATTAGTTTTGCAGATGCTGGTTTGGTGAATACTGGTTTGTGTTTCAAGTTTGCAAATCGGTGGTTTGCGTTAGTAGTTTTGCAGATGCTGGTTTGGGTTAGTAGTTTTGCTGACAATGGTTTGGGTCGCTAGTTGGCGGATCCTGGTTTGGTTCGCTAGTATGGTGCACGTTGGTTGGACAATCGCTGGTTTGTGTTGCTGTTTTCGCAGATGCTGATTGGTCGGCCGCTGGTTTGGGCCGCTGGTGAGTGGTTGGTGGAGCCCTTTAGGTGTGAAACAGTAAATGCGGAGTAAACGCAGCCCGTCTGAGGTGGCGGAGAGTCCGACGGCGCTTTACAAGAGGTTCACGTGGAGAGAGTGGCCGTGTGATTGGACCAGGAAACTCGACGGCATGGAAAGTTTGACTCACCTAGGTGAAGGAAGTCGGCGGAGGGATCTGAGCCAGGTTTATGAGGAGCTGAGACAGGGAAACGGTAACAACACGAGATGCTTCCTGCCGAGGAGGGAAAGTCGCTTCTGGGAATGAGAAACAGGCCGACGCCGTAAAACTCACGATAAGAAACAAATGTTGACCTATTGAAGAACCACAATGATGAAAACAAAAGGCTGATGTTTAACCGCGGGAATAAAGGATCTATAAAGAAAAGAACTGCTATCTATCTTGTTGTCAGTCCGTATATATGTGTCTGTCTATCCATGTCTATCTATCCATCTCTCTCTGTCTGTGTCTGTCTTCATGTCTATCTGTTAATCTATCTTTTTATCTATCTATCTATCTATCTATCTATCTATCTATCTATCTATCTATCTATCTATCTATCTATCTATCTATCTATCCATCTATCTATGTATCTCTCTCTGCCTATCTAGTACCTGTCTGTCTATCTATCTATCTGTCTATCAATCTATTATCTGTCTGTCTATCTATCTAGTATCTGTCTATCTATCTATCTATCTATCTATCTATCTATCTATCTATCTATATGTCTATCTATCTGTCTATCTGTCTGTCTAGTACCTGTCTGTCTATCTATCCATTCTTCCATGTCTGTGTTTTTTTCTTCCTTTCTGTCTGTGTGTGTCTGTCTAGCAGTCAGTGTTCAATGTTTAAAAAAATTGTACAAAAACAGTGTAAAAAAACTCAACCCAATGATTTGAGTCTAGAATCAACACAACAATTCTGGAAAAAAAAAACATTTAGAAATCAACCATTAATTAATGTTGAATTAATACTGTAGTGTCCTTTCGGTGAATAGTTCCAATTTTATACTGTTCTTTACAAGCATCGTGTAAATCTAAACCAGGAGACGGTCTCCAGTTCATCCAAAGTTTATTTCTCTCACACAGTTCTGTTTTCTAGCCGTTTTCACCTGTTTGCTTGCCCGCTAGTCCAAATCCAAGTGGCTTCGTTAAATTACACCAAAGCGAAACAATTTACATCGCTCTTTCCCGTATTTACACGTTGGGGTGCTGGTGTTGAGTTCAAGGCCTTGAAGACATCGATATGGTGTAATGACTTGGATTCTCCTCAGGACAAGTCGCCTCTTGATCTGTGTGGATTGCAACACAACCGGGCCAATATTTGCATACGCGCCGTTCAAATCGACGAAACGGCAACTCCTGATGTGGGAATGTCGGGATGAAGACAGCATCTCGTCTCGCCCGAACCGACTCGACGCTGATATATATCCTCTTCACCTCGAGCCAAAAGCCTCGCTCGGTTTCCAGCAGAAGAACAGGCCTAAATTGACCCAAATGTGTCATGCGAGTGGATCGGTGTTTTATTGGGCCGCTATTATTGCTTTCTGTTACGAAACCGAGCGTTCAGATGTGTCGTCTGGCTGATTTAAGCGCGATTTCGCAACGCCTCGTACTCTTTTCGTAAGGTGTTTATCTGAGTGAACGCTTGAGCTGGATTCCGTGATTCCAACGTGACAACTGCGTCTTTAAATCATTTCCCGCTTGCGTAAACGCGACCTTCTGGGGTGCACTGCCCTCTAGCGGACATGCTTTGTAATAGTTAGATTTAACATAGTTTTGTAGGTAATGGTGTGTTGATATTGAGAGTAAAAATACCATTGTGCGCAATATTATGATATTAACAAAAAACATTGCAAGAATAGTTACAAGGAAAAAATCCAAGAATAAAAACTACCTTATTACCGTAAGTCGTTTGGTTTACGCATAAGTTCGACGTTATTGCCCTCTGGCGGACACATATGCAATTACTTGGGTCCATCGTTTTTTTTTTTTGTTTTTTTTTGTTTTTTTTTTTTGGCGTTATAAACAGAAAACATTTACGTGTTAAAAATATTATTTTACATTAAGGGAGAAACTGTACTTAAAATAGAACAACGAAAGACAGGTTACTGAAAAAGCGAAACGAAAGACTGAATAAATTAACCTAAAAACAATTGTAATAATTTGTGTAATTTGAAGTTATAATCAAGTATAAAATGATGTGTGTAGTATGTAACAGCGTTATTGCAGTAAATTCTCTTTATGTAGATATAAGAGTCTATAAAAGCTTTTATAGCAGAACTCCGTTATATCCAAAGTTAGGCAGCATATATTTTTCTCACATCCACTACTAAAGTCCTGCCGTGAACGAATGCGCAGCAATTACGATGTCAAGAGGCGTTTTACAGAGAATCTTTCTGTCAGCTTCTGGAAATACGCACATCACGGTTTCCTAGTAACAAACGTCTCCCGGGGTTTTGATGGTCCATTCATGTTGTAGTTCAGAACGTTATGCTGCACATAATAACACATTACATAATTCAAGCCACTTTCGTATATAAATATAAAAATATATGTTTAAAATGTGTGTGTGAGAGAGAGATTTAAGTCTTGACTCTAGTGAAGGTTCCATTATAGGTCAGGTCCGTTATATTTTATGTCTTTACTTCCAGGTCCGTTATATCCTACGTCTTTACTTCCAGGTCCGTTATATTTTATGTCTTTACTTCCAGGTTCGTTATATCCCACGTCTTTACTTCCAGGTCCGTTATATTTTATGTCTTCACTTCCAGGTTCGTTATATCCTGCGCCTTTACTTCCAGGTCCGTTATATCCTGCGCCTTTACTATCCTGTTTGTTGTAGATGAGTCCATTATAACAGGATTTTACAGTAGATGTAACTGAAAGCTGATGAGAGAAAGTGATGAGTTTTATCTTCTGAAAGATAAGACCCTGAAATGATCCTGTGACCCGTTGGCCAGTTGTGCCCTTGGATCCAGTTTGTTGAGATGTACGTAGTGTGTGTTTTTTTGCGCTCTTTGCTAATCTACGTAGAACCAACAACCTAACAAAAATATAAGACATAAAAGGCTCAAACACTTAAGAGATTAAACATTTGTTAAAATGTGACAATAAAAGTGTCACGCTTAAAAGATAACACTTTAAAAATGTAACACTTCAATATGTAACTTTTTTGAAAAAGTAACATTTCAAAAATGTAACATTTGAAAAATTAGCTGCTTAAAAGTGTAACACCAAAATGCATTAATGTATCTTTTAAAATGCTCTCATGGGCTCAATTCCCGGGAAAGAAGAAAACAACATTAACAACGATTTCCTCATAAAGATTATTCATATTTCTGATAAGCCTGTTGTTAGGCAGTTGCCAGGCGACGTGTTATAAACATCTGTGATGTGGCTAAACACGTGTCGTAACACAATATGTCAACATTGTTTTTTTTTTGCTCGACGCCACGTTACGAATATTTGACCTTCTCAAACGTTCAAGGATCAAGAGAACTGCGCCTGCATTGTGGAAACACGCCACATTAATGCCAGAAGCTTCCGGAGGAAATCTTGCACAATCGACGTCCAACCTCACACTTAAAATACAGCCAATAAAAAAATAAAGCCAAAAAAGTGCAAAATTCCAAAAAAAGCCTTATGGTCTTCAATAACTCTAATAGCTGCGACTTTTGCTCGGAAAACAAAACGTGAACAATGTCAGATGCCGATGAAGGAAATGAAAAGGACAATTGTACCAGGCATTTACAGTCACACGCAGAAGCTAATCTTCAGCTCGCGTCACAATAGCCGATTAACTCACAGAAATGCTTCCGCGGATAAAACCAAATCACCAGCCTTCGTGTAAACACTCGTCTCCAGCTACGCGGATAAAACGTCACGATAAAAGATGAATTGAGACACGTGAACGAATCTTGTGATTTTAACGAATGATTTATTGTTTGAGCGGCAGGCAATCGCGAAGTTTGTCGCAAAGAAATGTCTCGACACTTTGGCACGTTTACTCGGTCGGTTTCTTGCTCCGTTCGCACATGCAGACGAATTTACGCGCCCATACATCCGGCGAAACGCCAAAGCAGATGGTTTTCCCGTAGCTCAGCAAGTTCGCAACGGCACGGTGGTGGGTTCGAATCGTAGGGAAAGACAGAAACGTAAACAGAGTCGCTTCTTGTGAAACGAAGAGTTGTAAAGGCGACAAACCAAGAAGAACGGAAAACGGACGGCGAGAAAGAATTTACAGTTGATCGCCACTTTATTGCGATTAGAATTTTGCGGCGTCAGCTTGTCGGAGGTCTTTCGATGGAATCTGATTAGTGCCAAAAACAGCAAATGTAAATTTCGAAGATACGAAGGGAAAATGCTTCTTTTTTTATGTTTTGCTTGCAAACTTCACATTTTTTTGCTTCGGATTTTTCGTTCGTTATTTTTTTCCGTTTGGATTTCTGTTCCAGCTTTCCCCTTCTCTGATTGGCTTGTGAGAATTTGATAGACAGCTTCCTTCACAGTGAGAATGTGATTGACTGGAAGAGGGGGAGGGGTCTAGCGAGCGCTTAAACACATTCATAATCGGAGCACCTTCATCGTCGAGGTATTTATCCGTTTGTAGTGATCCGATTGTCTGGACCGACACTTCTACACAAAAATCTAAGAGGTGACAGAAATCTAAAAAAAAATCTGAAGCGGAAAAAAAAATTTCAAACGAAAAAAAACAAAAAACAAACGTGAACGTGAAGCCTTTTCGTTCGTTTCTTCGAAACTCACGTTTGATATTTTTGGCACCAGTCTGATTCCATAGACTGCACTGTCTTGAATACGGACTTGAAATCTCTTACAAACTTGAGAAATGTCCCAGTCATGTTATCTGAATCTCGGTAACCATTTTGCTGTCCCGCGAACTTTCCGCAACTTACCAAAGCATCGGCTTTCCAAAACCGCGCAAGTAAAAAAGTGGAAAAATGTGTCCGCTGGTTGCCGGGAAACAGGATTGATTATTAATATCATTGGACACATCGTTGGACAAAGTATCAATACAAAAATGCTTGAGTGGGCGGCGACGACAGTCTGACAGCCAATCACCACCCTTCATGCATCCAGTGTAATCAGAGAATTACGCAATCAGGGTTTTGTGGGCGTGGTCTGTTCACGGCAGCGGCTGTGATCTGCTTCCGAGGTCAAGGGTCGACGCTGGGGAAAGTGCTGACTTTGTTGTTCCTGCTGATGCGTCTCTCGGGCCGCGCCCGCGTTGGCTTGCTCTGGATCAGCTCCTCGGGCGTGTTGCCCAGCGGGGGCAGCAGACGCTTCTTGCTGTTCCGGGTCTCGGGGAGCCACTGCGGCGGCAGCTCGAACGGGCCGAACTGGGCGGCGTCCTCCGGGTCAGTGGGCGTGGCCGGGGCCACCTGCGAGGAGGAGGAGTAGGCGCAGGACTGGAGCGGGGAGTGTTTGGGCAGCGCCAGCCCCGCCTCCTCCTCCTTGACCGCCTCCTCCTTTGGCGTGGCGTTGGCGAGGGTGGAGACGTCGTCTTCCTCGTCCTCGCTGGGCTTGAAGATCTGCTGCTGCCCGATGTGGAACATCTCCAGGAGCTGACTGCCCGAGCGCCCCGCCCCCTCGCCGCCCGCCCCGCCCACCTCGCCCAGGCTGACCGTGTTGCGGCGGCTGAGGCGGCGGTGGAGCTGCGCCAGCACGTCCAGCAGGAGGCGCCGCAGCGAGCGGTTGAGGGTCAGCAGGAGCAGGGGGTTGGTGAGGAGAGACACTTTGGGCAGCCACAGGGCGGTCAGCTGGAGCCACACCGAGGCCTCCGCCGGCTCCAGGACGTCCCGACACACCACCAGGGCGCTGTAGGGGGTGCTGCAGAGGGCGAAGACCAGCACCATGGCCAGCAGGGTAGCGTGCAGCTCCGCCTCGCGCTGGGACACGTACGGGATGGCCACGCCGCTCTGGGGGGTGCGCAGGGCGGCGATGATGACCTTCTTCTTCTGGCTGGAGCTCAGCGCCCGGCGGATCAGCGCCATCACCAGGAACACCAGCGCCAGCGGGACGACCAGCGTGGTGGCGCTGTAGGTCAGCGTGTAGATCAGCTGGCCCGGCGAGCGCTGGTCGGAGCAGGAGGCGGCGGCGTACACGTCACTGACGCTGCTGACGGCGAAGACGGGCGCGCTGACCACCGCCGCGTGGACCCAGACGTATATCAGCAGCTCGCGGGACCGGGCGTCTGAGATCTTCCTCTCCAGCGGGTACAGCACAGAGTAGTACCTGAAACACACAGCAGCTCGTCAGCATCAGCAGCAGCATCATCAGTAGCATCATCATTACCATTAGCATCATAATTATCATCAGCATCATCATCATCATCAGTAGCAGCAGCATCAGCAACAACAACAGAATCATCATCAGCAGCATCAGCAGCAGCATCATCAGCAACAAATACAGAATCAGCAGCAGCAACAACAACAACAGAATCAGCAGCAGCAGCAGCATCAGCATCATCAGCAACAAATACAGAATCAGCAGCAGCAGCAACAACAACAACAGATCATCATCACATCAGCAGCAGCAGCAGCAGCATCATCAGCAACAAATACAGAATCAGCAGCAGCAACAACAACAACAGAATCATCATCAGCAGCATCAGCAGCAGCATCAGCAACAAATACAGAATCAGCAGCAGCAACAACAACAACAACAACAGAATCATCATCAGCAGAATCATCAGTAGCATCAGCATCATCATCATCATCATCATCATCAGTAGCAGCAGCAGCAGCAGCAGCAGCAACAACAACAACAGAATCATCAGCAGCAGCATCACCAACAGCAGCATCATCATCAGCAGCAGCAGCAGCAACAACAACAGAATCATCAGCAGCAGCATCAGCATCACCAACAGCAGCATCATCAGCAGCAACATCATCAGCAGCAACAACAGAATCATCATCAGCAGCAGCAACAACAGAATCATCAGCAGCAGCATCAGCAGCAGCATCATCATCATCAGCAGCAGCATCATCAGCAGCATCATCAGCATCAGCATCATTAGCAGTATCAGCATCATCATCAGCAGCAGCATCAGCATCATTAGCAGCATCATTATCAGCATCATCATCAGCATCATCATCAGCAGCAGCATCAGCATCAGTATCAGCATCATCATCAGTAGCAGCATCAGTATCAGCATCATCATCAGTAGCATCATCAGCAGCAGCAGCAGCATCAGCATCATTCACACACGTCAATAAAAAAGCGTTCAATACAATTCAGAAAATAAACAAGTGACATGAATGGACAATCCCTCTATCTGAATTAAGTGTTGTACGATTGATCATGACGTGTGCGACCCATTTATCGCAAACAACTGGTTATAACGGAATCTGTTTATAATGAAATCTGCTTTTAACAGATTCTATCTATAGTGGACTATGGACTGTTAATAACAAACTCTATTTATAATGAACAGTTTATAACAGACACTATTCATAATTAATTTTGTTATAATAAACGGTTTATAACAGATTGTATTTATAATGAACTGTTTACAACAAACTGTTTCTATCAAACTCTATTTATATGAACTCTGTTAATAACAAACCGTTTATAATAGACTGTTTATAACAGACATTCATAATGAATCGTTTATAACGTGCTCTGTTTATAACAGACTGTATTTATAATTAACTCTTTATAGCAAACTGTTTATAAGACACTACTTATAATGAACTCTGTGTATAACAAACTTTATTCACTATGAATTCTGTTGATATAATGTGTGTATAATGGAATCGTTATAAACTGACTATTTATAATGAACTGTTTATGACAAACTGTATTATTGGATTTAGTAAATAATGAAGTTTACTGTGTTTGTACAAGTTTTGTCTTAAAGCTAAATACGACATCCCAGACCACAAACAAACAGGCTTGTGTGTGCAGAGCACAAACGCTTCTTTACGTTAAGCCGCACACTTATAGAAAACACAAACATGTTTAGATTTTTAGCGTTTTAAACGGTTGAATCTTGTAATCTGTAATGCCGAGATTAGTAATCTGTACCGTTAATGTAATGACTCGTTAAATGACTAAAACAACGGCTCTGTGACCGATTCTGACATGAAACAATATTGACCCATTTGAACGTTCTAGAATAGACGATTGTAGAAAAAAAGAAAATCCCATTTCTAACCAGGTCATCGATATTATTACCGTTTCCAGGACTCGTGTGTGTGTGTGTGTGTGTGTGTTTCACTTCAAGCGGAGTGTTGGCATCACGAGCGGCTTTTGTGCTGCCGAGCAAAGATGAATTATTCACTGAGTTGATAAAGGCCGTGGTTTTAAATCAAATTCTAATTAAAATTCAAATTTTGTTTGTCACATCCACAATAATTTTTCAACAACGTGCAGTGAAATGTATTTTGCAATCGTCCAGCGTGTTAACATGTGACGGAACAAAAAATGTAAAAAAGAGATTAAAAAAAAAAACGTGTTTATGTGGTTCAGTTGATTTTCTTTATTTTTTGTGAAATCAAAAGAAAAACTTTCATTTATTAGGAATAAAAAAGTTTTTTTAATTCATAAAAGCCCTTTTTTACCGGAGCGGCTTTTATGGGTTGAGAAGAGTTGTCGTCTCATGCAATCGTCAATCAAAATACTTCACATTTACGTTTGCTTTTGAATTTTTCGCTTGCAATTACGTTTGTTTTATTTTATTTTTCGTTCGTTTTCGTTTGGATCTGATTCCACAGTTTTCCCTCTTAAGTGTTACGTTGATGGGACGTATTTGCGGGCACATCCATAAAATGGCTAGTAAAGTTTTTTCATAATGTTACATGAAATAAAGTAACAATTAAGTGTATAAAACTCCTCCCGGCACAGTTAAAAGAATGACCAATGAAACGGTGATGTTGCGTATTACCCAATCAAAAGTGGCAAATGAGATAAAATGCGTAAAGGATAATTTGTATGAAACGCTGCTTTAAAAATAGCGATTAAAAAAAATACGGGACAAAACCCATCCCGGTCTTCTGAAAATTCTTCCTACAGCTCAGAATTTCCTACACTTACGTCACTGCTCAGCTGTTCCTAGCTAGCGCGTTAAACACGTCAAAACTAATATAAATAACTACAAAATATTGTAACATGTTACGAACATCTTGTGTACTGTTATAAGTGTCCATGTTCATTTAGTGTATTTATGTTTATTCACTGATACAACGCTACAAAATCAAAAGTAAACAGAACAAAAGTACAGGTAGTTTTTTTGTACGATCAACTAGAAGAAGAAACCGATAGATATAACGAATTTTTTAACGCGCATGTAGCGGGAAGAAGAAAAATCTGAGCGGAGAACAGCTGAGCAGTGACGTATGTTCTAACACGCAGTATAGGAAATTCTGAGCTGTAGGAAGAATTTTCAGAACATCGTATTTATTCGACTTTGACGATTCCGCATTTTTGGGGACGGGTGGCAACCCTAATAGGCCCAGAACCGCTCCCAGTGCGTTTGAAAGGGTTAAACCAGCTAGTGTGAAGTAGTGACGGTCAGTCCGGCTCTTTTCAAAGCATCGGCTCTTCTGGCTCCCGAAAAACTCTTATTGTAATATCGCTCTTCTCCATGTATTTTTCGCGTTATTATCACCCTTTACATACAGACACAGTCTCACACGCTCAATCATGCGTTCCCAAAACTTTTTCCAAGTTTTCAAATGTTTACATTAAAAAAAATCGTCCCGACACACATTATCTGATGTGCTTGTTGTTAAGTATTAAGAAGTATTTTATTCGTACTCAATATAGGCCCAAAAAAAAGAAATGTGAAAACAAACTATTGTTTTCCAATACAGAAATAGAATTTAACATCAATGTCTGAAGAAAATGGTAGAACAAAGTAGATAAAAATAACAAAAAGTCAGTCTCCATTATTTAAATTTGCAAGGAGACATAAAATAAAATTCTGATTAGTGAATTAAATATTATATGTATTATATAAAGTTACGTATTAAATAATAACATTTGTAAAACACATTCTTCCTCATCTGAGTAATCAAGGTCAGACTTAAGTAAACATACTTAAGTAAAGTACATTTACTCAAGTACCTTACACTCCTGTTGTTAAGAGAATGCGACAATTTCGACTGACCGGTCCAGAGCGATGAGGGTGAAGCTGAGCACGGTGGCGGAGCAGAAGAGCCGGTGCAGGAACTTGACGGCCTGGCACAGCAGGAGGGGGCGGAGCCACAGGCAGCAGGCGGGGCTGGAGCCCAGGGCCAGGTCAAAGGGCACGCACACCACGCCCGCGCAGATGCCCGCGCACGCCAGGTTCTTGATGAAGAGGTTGGTGGCCGACCTGAAGACGTTGGTGTGGCAGGTGCACCACAGCACGGCGCCGTTGCCTGGGGGAGGAGCCAGGGAGACAGAGGTCAAAGGTCAACACGGGGTCAGACGCGGAAATGAGCGGACAGAAAAAAAAAACTCACATTTGTAGAAAACGCCCACGTTTGTACAGTAAACGGGCAGAGGAAATGATGTGCACATGGTGTAAATCGTACAGAGAGAGAGACTTTTTGACTTTTAAATACCCTGTCCTGTTTATTTCATGTGAAAAATGACAACATTTTTAAAACCAACAAAAACCCAGAGAGAGAGACAATTAAAATCTATTTTTCCTTGGTGGTTTATGCTCACGGGAGCGTCTCTCACAGCCCAGTTCCGTTTGAAATGTTTTTGGTGTGTGTGTGTGTGTGTGTGTGTAGTAGTAGGTGAACTCCATCTTCACCCTCGGCTCCACCAAAGCCTTGAACATTGGCAACAAATTCACTTCTTTCCCTAATTTCTTATAGTAATGGGAGTTTCTGATTGAGAGTGAGAGAGAGAGAGAGAGAGAGAGAGAGAGAGAGAGAGAGAGAGAGAGAGAGAGAGAGAAGCGCTGGACGGTCAGACGAGGCTAAGTGTGGGTGATGATGTCACAGGCTTTGATCTTTCCTCATCACTGCTCCGTGTCATTACCCTGGTGACATCTAAGTGCACCTCCAGCTCTCACGGGATGTCCAGCGGCTTCAGACAAAACACCTCAACATGCTTTGGAGACCTTCTCGCTGATTGAGGTGAAGAGCAACGTCTGGTGGACCACAGTCACGCCACTGCTGCCCTGATTAACACTGTGTGATGATGATGATGATGAGGAGGAGGAGGAGGAGGAGCTCAAAGCATGAACTACACGTCTTCCTGACATATAGTGAACCAACTAAAAAACATTGACTTCAGGCTAAGAAGAAAGCGAGAGATAAGAAGAGCAAAAGAGAGATGGAAAGAGAGAGACAGAGAGAGAAAGGGAAAAAGAGAGAGAGAAAGGGAAAGAGAGAGGGACAAAATAGGAATGAAGGAAAGAAAGGAAAAGAGAACGAAAGAAATAAAGACTTAAAATAAATGACTAAAACCTGTTCATTAAATTAATAAACTATACTATACTATATATAATAAAAATGTAAAATAAAATCAGGTCATCATGTTTGGTTTTGATT
>CM051498.1:27283200-27314485 GCA_028031935.1 Paedocypris micromegethes | reverse complement strand
TGTTCTGTCTGTCTGTCTGCTCGTCTGTCCTGTCTCTCTGTCTGTCCTGCTCACCCTGTCTGTCTGTCTGTCTGTCTGCTCACCTGTCTGTCTGTCTGTCTGTCTGTCTGTCTGTCTGCTCACCTGTCTGTCTGTCTGCTCTGTCTGTCTGGCTGCCTCTGTCTGTCTGTCTGTCTGCTCACCTGTCTGTCTTGGTCTCCCTGTCCCCTGCTCCCTGTCTGTCACCTGTCTGTCTGTTCCCTGTCTGTCTGTCTGTCTGCTCCCCTGTCTGTCTGTCTGCTCGTCTGTCTCTCTGCTCACCTGTCTGCTGTCCTGTCTGTCTTCTGCTGCTCACCTGTCTTCTGTCTGTCTGTCTGCTCACTGTCTGTCTGTCTGTCTGTCTGTCTGTCCTGTCTGTCTCTGTCACTGTCTGTCTGTCTGCTCACCCTGTCTGTCTGTCTGCTCACCTGTCTGTCTGTCTGTCTGTCTGTCTGTCTCACCTGTCTGTCTGTCTGTCTGCACCTGTCCTGTCTGTCTGTCCTGCTGCTCACCTGTCTGTTCTGTCTGTCTGCTCACCTGTCTGTCTGTCTGTCTGTCTGCTCAGTCTGTCTGTCTGTCACTCCTTCCTGTCTGTTCCTGTCACCTGTCTGTCTGTCTGCTCACCTGTCTGTCTGTCCCTGTCTGTCTGTCTGTCTGTCTCACCTGTCCTGTCTGTCTGTCTTGCTCACCTGTCTGTCTGTCTGTCTGCTCACCTGTCTGTCTGTCTGTCTCGTCCTGTCTGTCTGTCTGTCCTGTCTGCTCACTGTCTGTCTGTCTGCTCGTCTGTCTCTGTGCTCACCTGTCTGTCTGCTCTCCTGTCTGTCTGTCTGCTCACCTGTCTGTCTGTCTGCTCACCTGTCTGTCTGTCTGTCTGTCTCACCTGTCTGTCTGTCTGTCTGCTCCGTCCTGTCTGTCTGTCTGTCTGTCTCAGCTCTCTCTGTCTGTCTGTTCTGTCTGCTCCTGTCTCTGCTCCTGTCTGTCTGTCTGTCTGCTGTCACCTGTCTGTCTGTCTGTCTCGTCTGTCTCCTGTCTGTCTGTCTGTCTGCCTCTGTCTGTCTCTGTCTGTCTGTCTCCTGTCTGTCCTGTCTGTCTGTCCTGCTCACCTGTCTCCTGTCTGTCTGTCTGTCTGTCTCCCTGTCCCTGTCTGCTCCCTGTCTGTCTGTCTGTCTGTCTGCTCCTCTGTCTGTCAGTCTGTCTGTCTGTCTGTCTGTCTGCTCACCTGTCTGTCTGTCTGTCTGTCTGTCTGCTCCCTGTCACTCTGTCTGTCGTCCTCCAGGTGAGCAGACAGACAGGCAGACAGACAGGTGAGCAGACAGACACACGAGTAGACAGACAGACGAGCAGACAGACAGACAGACAGACCTGAGGCTGCTGTCGGAGGAAGTTGATCCCCTCCTCGAAGTATTCCAGGTGAAACTCCTCTGCTCGCTTGGGCAGGTCCTGGTAACCCTGGAAGGCCAAGGCGAGCACGGCGAATCCCCTCCTGGCCAGCAGGGCGGCGCGCAGCTCAAACGGACCGCCGCGGAACACATACGTGTCCAGGATCCCCGGGAACGGACCCTCACCTGAGGAACACACACACACACATGCTCACGGACCGGTGGAGAGAGGGAGGGATGGGTGATGAAGGGATGGATAGATTCATTCATGTAAGTGAGGTCAACGGATGGATGGCCACACAGATGGACTGAGGGATGAATTGATGGACAGACTGTCAACTATATAGAGCGACTGATGGGCTGATGAATGAAAAGATAGATAGATAGACAGATAGAAAGACAAGCATGTTGATACGTTTGTTGGACAGATAAACAGATTTCACAATAACAACTGTGATGTTGAAAAATGCAAAATATGTAGATAGATAGATAGACAGACAGACAGATTAGATAGATCTCTTAGTCCATCTATCTATTCATCCATCCATCTCTAAGAGACAGTTAGGCAGATAGACTAATAGACAGAATTGATGGACAGATAGCCAACTATATAGAGTGACTTGTGGGTTGATGAATGAGAAGATGGATAGAGATAAGGACAGATTGATGAGTGGATAACCAGACAAGAGGTAGATAGATAGACGGACAGTTACATGGACAGAGAGACGGATAGTTTTGTGTGATAGATAGATAGATAAATATAGTTTAGTGGGATAGAGAGATGGATAATTTTGTGGGATGGATAGATATATAGATTTTAGTGGGATAGAGAGATGGTTAGTTTAGTGGGGTAGATATAGTTTAGTGGGATAGAGAGATGGATAGTTTTGTGGGATAGATATAGTTTAGTGGGATAGAGAGATGGATAGTTTTGTGGGATAGATATAGTTTAGTGGGATAGAGAGATGGATAGTTTTGTGGGATAGATATAGTTTAGTGTCGATAGAGAGACGGATAGTTTTGTGGGATAGAGAGATGGATAGTTTTGTGGGATAGATAGATGGATAGTTTTGTGGGATAGATAGATGGATAGTTTAGTGGGATAGAGAGATGGGACAGTTTTGTGGGATAGATAGATACATAGAAGGATAAATAAAAATAATGATAGACAGACAGACAAAAATTATGATAGACAGACAGACAGTGTGATAGACATATTTTTGTACAAATGTAAAATTGCTGTAAACTACCATGCTCCACCGCGAGGGGGCGCAGATGGACAAAAACACGTCCAGTCGCTTGATTGTTGTCATTTGCGTGACCTTGCACTACATCTGCACGTGTTGCGCTTATGCGGATGTCTAACGCGTCACGTTTCCTCTCTAATGTGTTTCAATCTTTCAAACAGCAGGTTAAACCGGAACTAACCAGGAGGCAGAAACAGAGTCCCCCGGATGCGGCCCTCAGCGACCGGGACCCTCCTCACCCCGTCCGGCAGGCACAGCCGCTCGTTGGTCACTCTGGCCAGCACCGCGTCATCATCACCCACCACCTCAATGTCCACCAGCGCGGGCCGCGTGACGTCACTGTGCGTGAAGCGGCCGCTGGTGACGTCAGCATTCAGCGCCCAGAACAGCCCCATCGGCTCGAGCCCGGTGAAACTCCCGCCCACGGACGGGTCGCGACCCAGGTCCAGCTCGCCGTCGCCGTCCGCGTGGTACCGGGCGGAAGCTTTGAAGAGCAGGCCGGTCTGGTCCGTGACGTGGGCGCGCAGCTCCACGCGCTGCCGCGGCTTCAGCCCGCTCACCTTCACCTGCACCGGCTCCTCGAACGAGCACGTGCTGCTGGGCAACAGTCTGACCCGCACGGCGGAACTGTGGCGCATTTTGGACAAAGTCCGTCCTGCGTGAGGGACAATCGACCGCCTGAGGAGCGAAATCATGTCGCCGGACTCGCGCGCAAACACACAATGCCGCCCCCTAGCGGAAAGAGGAGTGGTGAGGGGCGGGGCGTGGCGGCGCGAAAGCGAGGCTGGGGGTGGAATAGAATAGGGTTTTTTTTTAGAATAGCATTGAATTGAATTAATTGAAAAAGCCTTTATTAGTCCCACAGCGGGGAAATTTCACAACAACAACAACAGCAGGAACAAATGTATATAATTTAAATAAATCTACGATCGTAGTCTACGATCTGAGAACGAACGTCGACTAGTCGTCTGGAACGCGGCTTGAAATCACTCACAAAAACCTGTTCGGCGACTGTCTGGTGGAACAAATTACCTGTTCCTCTAAGAAAGTCTGCAACCTTCTCAACGTTTAAAAAAAGCAGTTAAAAACTGAGCTCTTTCACCAGCATCTTAACACTGATTTAAAAAAAAATCCTTTGTCTTGTGTTCACTGTTGTTGTTGACTGTGATGCTGTTTTGTCTAGTAGGTTTCTTTCTATAGTCTGTGTAGACATCTACTGCAGCCTATTGTAGACAAATTGCTTCACTTGCTCCTCTTTTTGTAAGTCGCTTTGGATAAACGCATCTGCCAAATGACTGTAAAGTAAATAAATGTAAATAAATAAACAAACATGACCAAAACCAGAGGTGTAAGGTACTTAAGTAAATGTACTTCGTTACTTTACTTAAGAATGTTTTCGGGTACTTCTCACTTGTACTGAGTATCAAATATATAATTTACTCTCTACTCCAATTTATTTCTGGTTGAGTAACTGTACTTCTCACTCCACTACTTTTGAATTGACTCTTATCGTTAACCATAATTGATTTTTATCGCGGTTAATTTCTTGGGCGAACGAGACGATATGCCATCTGTAGTCTGCTGAAGATACTGGAAACTTTTTGTTATTTATTTATTTTGTTTTACCATTTTTGAAACATGGAGGTGTTACAGTTTGTTTCTGTATTAGAAAATAAAACCTCATGAATAGAGTTTTTTTCCACATTTATTTGTTTTATTTTAGCCTAGTATAATAAGTTCTTATAAAAATCGATACTTTGCTACTTTTATAGTGGTGACTTTTTACTTGTATTGGAGTAACTTATACAGTACGTTTCTGTACTTTTACTTAAGTATGGTGGTCTGGTACTCATTACAACTCTGACAATAACACACTGCACACATCATAATAAAAATGTCTGACCTGTAATATATTATTATATTATTTATATAATGCCTTTATTGTCATTGTATCACAAGGTTACAATGCAATTCGTGATTTATTGGTGTTTTATTTTATTAGTATTTATCAGTATTTTATGGGTGAATAGCAGATCAGATAATTAGGACTTTATTTATCCCACTAGGGTAAATTGTTGTGTTCTACAGCAAAAAAACAGAGAAAGAAGTTTTTTTAACAGAAACGAAATAAAATAAATATTATCAATTTACCAATATATTGTCAATTAATCAACATTCACAGATTTATCAATGATAAGTAGAGTGGTATACAGTGTTATTTATGTCTATTGTCATGCATGTTTATTTACGTATTTGTTTTTATGCATGTTTTTTTTTTCTGTTTTTCCTGTTCTTAATTTTTTTAGTATTATTCTTGCAATGCATGTGATGTTTATATCAATAATATATTTTTTTCATGTTGGAATATGTACTGTTTTTGTTAGTTTTTACACATGTCTAACAGGCACTATTAGAGCAGAGTTGTACAGTACTTGAGTAAACTTTAGGAATTTTTGTACATTTTGTAAATATACATTATGTATACATAAAGTTTAATACAGTTGATTCTAATGCGTAAAAAGAAATCGAAAAAAAATCTTTAGACATTGAAACACCGAGCATAGTATTTGTTGAGACTGCGTGAATTTGAAAGTCGCTTATAGTTGTGATACTCAGTACAAGTACAAAGTAGCCAAAAATACTAAGTAAAAAATGATTTACAAAATGTACAAAAATGCCTCAGGTTTACTCAAGTACTTAGTCTAAGAGTGAATCATATCACAAATCACAAATGTATTCAGAATGAGCAAAATGATGCCATCACGTAATAAATTGTGACATCCCCCACATGCAAGAAAGTATATGTGATTTATATTGTGTGCTAAAAAACAATAAAATATCGGTATCTGCGATGTTGGCCTGCATTTACTTGGTGTCGGATCGATATAAAATTTTACGGTATCGCCCACCACTAACAATTTCCAAATATTGGGACAAATATTAGTCCAAATTTCCAAATATTGAGACAAATATTGGTCGTTTGAGCCACAAACCCACAATGCCGCCCCCTAGCGCGCGGAGGAGTGGTGAGCGGCGGGGCGTGGCGGCGCGAAAGCGAGGCTGGGGGTGGATCGCTTTTAGCTCGTCAGAAGGGGCGTGGCCTCGAGCTCTCGTCGCCGCCCATAGACGGATGATCAGATCCACAACCACAAAGGCTGCTCGGTCTCTCCGTCTGTTTCACGCCGCATTTCACCTCCGCCTTCCCCGCAGCTCTGGACCTACACACGCTCGACGCAGCTCGATGGTTCCCGGGTACTAGCTGTTAAACAGGAGGGCATTCACTGGTAAGCCGCGTACGCCGATTCTCTTCGCTACGGTTCGTCAGGCGAGCTAACGAGGCTAGCCACACGGAGGCTATTGTGCCCAAACCGCAAGAAAGTCACGTTAAAAAACAACAACCTCGACAGTCAAATATTCGTAAAGATTTATAAACGTATATCACCACTCTTGTGGTTTCGGCTCGTTGGGTGTCGGCGAGCCGGGACATGAGGAGAATTAATCCACTCAGGATCGGTTCCGATTAGTCGCCGTTACCGAATCTCGCGTGGATTATTCGCGGTCTATTGTTTGCGCGTGAGGCGATTATTCGCTGCGGACAAAGTCGTCGTTGCTTTTATTTTATACACATGGGCTGCCATTTTTTTTTTTAAATAACGCCAACCCGGATGGAACAAGTCGAATTCTGGCACCGACGTGTTGTTTTGTTTTTTGTTTATTTTACGTACGACGCGTCGCGTGTTTTTCCTCGCGCGGTCACTTCCGCGCTAATGGTGTTTGTTGTTTGTCAACACACGGAACACACGGGCGACCTGTTCCGTCGCGATGCCCGAATCTCAAAGTTCAAGGAGAGTAAACACGGGATCCTCGTGCACGCGCGCGCCGTCACGTGACGTCGAGATCAGATTCGCGATCTGAAACTTTGCAACCGGAAATCGCGCTTTGTCGCCTCGTGCGGTTTATTGAGGTGTTTGTTGAGCTGTGTGTGTGTGTTTGAGACAGGTCGGTCACACGCTGTTCGCTCTCTTTCTCGCGGGCGCGCGCTCTGTTGTGCACGTGTCGGCGCGTGTGACTTTCTTCTTCTCCGGCACAGTGGGCTTCGTGTGAAGTGATGACTGGTGTCTCACGCTTGACGTGACGTGAGACGGGTGTTGCCGTGTTTGGTTCAGCTCTGTTCCACAGGAGCGGCTCTGGTGTTGAAACCGGATCGGGAGAGTGTGTCAGAAGCCGTGTGCTGTTTCCAGGATGAGATCACCGTCTCCCAGTCTGGACCGGGATTCCCACTGCTGGAATGTTCTCTCTGATTCCAGCTGTTGCTTGAAGAAAGTCTCGCGCTTTTGTCGTCTGTGGTGTGATGGAGTTGAGCTGGCGGGCAGACATGTTGGCAGACTGAATGATTGACAGACAGATATGTTTATGATAATAGAACCTTTATTAGTCCCTCATGTTGATGGATATATCGATAAAGATTCACCTACAGCGTCTGAAGCTGATTTGACGATTAACGAAATGATAATAAAATAGACAGATATTTGTGAACACACACTTGTTTACAGGCAGATATAATGATAAATAAACAGACTGAATAATTGACAGACAGATATGTTGATGGATAGACAGATATATCGATAAAGATTCACAACTGAAGCTGATTTGACAAAACAAAAAATAGACAGATATTGGTAAATACACACGTGTTTACCGGTAGATACATCGATAAATAGACAGACAGTTCAGACGCTTATATTGATAAGTAGACACAAATATTTTGTTAAATGTGCATGATTTATCAATGCATTTATCCCTAACCCTAATTTACCAATATATCAACAAATTATCGGTTCTTAAATATTCATAGATTTATTAATCACTTGTACAGTGTTAATTACGAATGTGCTCATGCACGTTTGTTTACTTGTATATTTTTATGTTATTTCTTTTTATATTCTCTATTCTTGTTTATATCTTTTCTGCTGTTGTAAAAATCCCCGCTGTGGGACAAATAAAGGCATTTCAATTCAATATATACTGTACACATGACTGTATAGATGGACTGTGACAGACACTTAAATCAAAATAGATCATTAATGTCATAAATAGACAGACATGTCTAAACAGAGAGACAGTTTTATCAATAAATATACGGGCAGGTGAATTTATGGACAGAGACGTGTTGACCAACAGATTATATACTGATGGATAGACAGGCAAATATGATTATATATGATGAGATTGTCAGACAGACAGATATATTGATACATAGACAGTCAAATATATGTTAATATATTGACAGACAGCTATGTTGCAGGTCAGACAGACAGACAGATATATTGATAATTAGACAGACAGTTATATATTAATAGATTATAGACAGCTACGTTGCAGGTCAGACAGACAGATATATTGATAATTAGACAGACAGTTATATATTAATAGATTATAGACAGCTATGTTACAGGTCAGACAGACAGATATATTGATAATTAGACAGTTATAGACAGCTATGTTACAGGTCAGACAGACAGATATATTGATAATTAGACAGACAGATACACGTATATTAATAGACTGACAGACAGCTATGTTACAGGTCAGACAGACATGCTGACTGTTATTTTGCTCAAACGACAGACGTGTTGACAAGCGGATCTACAGACAGACACGGAGAGAGAAAGACAGGAATGTTGATAAATCTGACATTTTTTTGCGTCTTGATTTTGCGTGCTCGTCGTAAAAAATTTGCCGCGCGGGAAACTTTTAGGAAACGGCCAGAAACCAACCATCGTTATCCAGCGGGTTGCAGCGGTGGCACTGCCCGGTTAATCCCAGAGGTGGCGCTGTAATCCGGACGCTTTAGCGATCTGGGTTGGCACCGGACGCTGGGTTCTGGGACGTTCTGTCCGCGGGCAGACGGCTGGTCCTGTGGCGAGGACAGCAGGGCGTGGCCGCGTGGCAGATTGGAGGGATGCTCGTGCCAGGAGAGATTACTAATGTGTTTATCATCATTTGTGTGCGCGCGTTTCAGCCATCGACCAATCAGAGTCGCTCCTGGATTGAGATTATGAGCTTGAAAAAAAAAAGCTTGAACAAAAAAACAACAGAATAGACTAATAGACAGAAAAAAATACTGATAGACAGATATATGGACAGACAAAAAGAGTGATGGACAGATAGGCAGACAAAAGAATGAGACACTGATGAGACAGACAAAAAAAAAGAAAGACAGATAAAACAGACAAAAAGAATGATAGACAGATAGACTAATAGACAGACAAAAAGAATGATAGAGAGAATTATTGATAGACAGACAGACAAAAAACGAGACAGACAGACAAAAAAATGATCGACAGAGAAATAGACTAATAGACAGACAGCATTATTGACAGACAGACAAAAAAATGAACGACAGACTAATAGACAGATAGAAATATTGATAAGACGGATAGAAAGAAAGACAAAACAACTTGACATTTGATAGACAAAAACATGAACGACAGATAGACAAATAGAATTATAGACTAATAGACAAAAATCATGATTGACAGACTGATAGAGAAATAGAATTATAGATAGAAAGACAGACCAAAATATTGATAGACGTACAAAAAAATGAACGACAGATCACAGATGGACACAAATAGAATGATAGATTAATAGACAGATTGGTGGTAGACGGACAAAAATAATGATAGACGGAGGAATAGACTGATGGACAGATAGGTGGTAGACGGACAAAAACAATGATAGACAGAGGAATGGAATGATAGACTGATGGACAGATAGGTGGTAGACGGACAAAAACAATGATAGACGGAGGAAGAGAATGATAGACTGCTAGTAATGTGAGCTTTCTGCTGTGTTTGGGATTATGTATTATCTATACGTTACACCGCGTGTCTGGATGGCAGGTTCCGCCGGAGAGCACGGTCGCGGCTGAAAGATGAGCGATGGAATGGCAGCGTGTGAGACGAGAGCCTCGGTGGTCTTCAGCCCCCTGCTGGTCCTCCTCTTCAGTCTGATGCCCACGGGCCACGCCTCAGGTAAGACACGCCCACACTGACACGTCAACGGCAGATTGTGTTCATCTTATTTGGTTGTTGTGATCTCTAAGATGATTCGGAACCTAAGCGTTGTATATCACATTTTGCGATGGTTTGACTTCTCGTGGGTTTTTAGCAGCTTGACCTGGTTGTTCAGTCCTCGTTTTCGTTTATCGTAGACTTTTACAGCACCGTGTGACTGCTTTATTTCACAGATTGCCTGAAATAATCTCGGAGTTCCGTTCTGCGAAACAATCTCTAATCTCAATCTACTTTTGCGTTTATCGTGGACTTTTACAACGCCACTTTTTTCACGAATTACCCAGGTTCACCTTGATATGAAAGGGGCTAATCTGACCCGATGTGTCATGTACCAGAAGCTTCCGTGTGTGTGGAACTTCCCCTGCTTCTCGATGTCCGTGTAACCGCTTGAACCTGAGATGTTGATCTGGAAGACAAAGGCGCCGGTGCTTTTGTCCGCAGCGTGGAGACGGAGATAGCGGGAAGCTACGGGACGGACGGATGGCGCGGGTTCTTTTGTTTCCCGCGGAGCATCTGGAGGTGTGAGTGGGGGGATGGTTCCTCTTCTGGCGCGGCGCGTCACGTGACACCAGAACAAAGGCGGACGTGCCTTCACAGGAGCACTTCCTCCATCCGCGTCTTGCTCAACGTGGGATCTTCTGGCGTGGTTCTGATGACCACGTGTGTGTGTGTGTGTGTGTAATCCAGTCTGAACGCTGCTTAACTCGCCGACACGTGACCTCGGCTCTTATGTAATAGCCGAGCAGCGCAGATGGAGAGGCGGAGATCACGAGGCCGTACGACTATCGTCAACTATTACGACTTTTTTTGNNGGGTCACGGCAGAAGCCACGCCTCTTTTAGCGCTCTGAGCGGAGTCGTCTTCCGGGTTTCTGCTGAGACACGCGTCTGACGCCGTTTGGAATGTCTGTAGAAGCTTCTGGATCTTTGATGACTTAGCGAATCGTTGTCCGTATTTCAGCACGATTCATCGGTAAAATAACGCGATCTTGATTCTTAATCTTAATCCAGCATTCGGCCAAACTTTCTGATCTAAGACGGGCTTCTGTCAGCTCGTGTGTGTGTGTGTGTGTGTGTGCGCAATCATTTATATATTATAAAAGAAAGATGAGTCAGGCTTTATTCACGTTTAAAAAAAAACAACCATTAAATAAACAGGGAGAATGAGTGCGGAAACGGTAAAGTAAGTCGGACATTTTACTACCTGAAAAAGTGTTTTATTCTGAAGTTTGTGTGTAACTGTTGTCATGTTTGTGCCGTTAGTTGTATTATTTAATATTGTGCCGCGTTTGTTCTTCACATATTATTAATTATCTTGTGTTATGAAAGTGTTTTATTTCGTTTAAGTCTCATTAGTGTCTCGGAAGGAGGATAGGAAACTTTCTTTTTTTTGTGTGGGTTTGCTTCGTGTGGCGAACGTGTGTTTAAGAAAGTTTGTGAAGGACGATTTGAAGACTAATTTGTTCCTTTTGAGTTATGAAGGCCAACGAGGTTTGTGTTTGTCATGTTGTTTGTTTGTATTATTGCATTTCGTTAATTTATCGTTTATTCTGATAAATTGGGTTGGGTCTGCGGAGTTTACGGTCGAAAAGAGCAACATTGTGTGTGTGTGTGTGTGTGTGTGTGGTTTAAAACCAGAAGACGACACTCAGCAAACTTTCTGCAGGTTTAAGATGTCGACCAATCAGAGTCGTTAATAATTGGCCAATCGGGAAAGCAAAGCGACGTGTTCGGTTCGCTAAAGTCGCAGTTGTTCAGAAGGATCATGTCGGTGTTTTAATAGTTTCTAGTTTCTCTGTGGAATAATTTACTCCTATCTGCAACTCATCATAAACAAACGTGACACGACGTGAAGTAAAGACGGAAGGAGAGAGTCTGTCCATCCGTGACCCTTTCAGCCCCCCCCCCCACTCTCTCTCTCACTCTCTCTCTCTCTCTCGCCCGCCCGCTGCTTGTAGCTGTCAGATGCACAATGGAGGTCAGCAGCTGCTCCTCAGTGTGAAGAGTCTGTTCCCCTCACACTCCACTCCAGCAGAGACCCCGCCCCCTCTCTATCTCTGTATCTCCCTCTATCTATCTATCTCTTTCTCACTGTCTCTATCTCAGTCTCTCTCTCTTTTTCTGTCTCTCTCTCTCTCTCTCTCTGAGAGAGTGACTTTTTAAACACCACGTGACTGCCTAATTCTCACTCTCTCAATGTTTCTCTCTTTCTCTCTCTCTGCCTGTCTCTCTCTCAGTCTCTCTCTCTCTCTCTCTCTCTCTCTCTCTCTCTCTCTCAATGTCTCTCTCAATCTCTCTCTCTCACTTTCAATGTGTCTCTCTCACACTCTCTCTCTCACTCTCAATGTGTCTCTCTCTCACTCTCAATGTGTCTCTCTCACACTCTCTCTCTCACTCTCTCAATGTCTCTCTCTCTCTCTCAATGTCTCTCTCACTCTCAATGTGTCTCTCTCACACTCTCTCTCACTCTCTCAATGTCTCTCTTTCTCTCTCTCTCAATGTCTCCTCTCTCCCACACACTCTGTGTGTCTCTCTCTCTCTCTCTCTTTCACACATGCTCTTCGTCTCACACTCTTTCTCTGTCTGTCTCGCACTCTCTCGGTCTCTCACACTTTCTCTCTCTCTATCTCGCTCACACTCTATCTGTGTCTCTCTGTTTCACACTCTATCTGTGTTTCTCACACACACTTTGTGTCTCTCGCACTCTCTCTCTCTCTCTCTCACACACTCTGTCTCGCACTCTTTCTCTGTCTCTCACACACTCTCTTTCTCTCTCTCTCTCTCTCTGTGAATTTGTCTGTCTCACTCACTCTTTCCCTCTCTCTCCCTCTCCCTCTTTTTCTGTCACAACTGTCGTGTTCACTGTTTGACTCTTTGGTTCTGCTGTGTGTGTGCGGCGCTCCAGCTGTCCGCGTCTAATGCCGGACACATGTTCACAATCCCCCACGATGCACTGCCGGCCACACAAGCCCCGCCCACACCGGGACACACACACACACACACACAAGGCAGCAAGTGTGGATCAGTGTCAGTTGTTGATCCATCACTTCGGCTTTGGTTTCAGTAACGGCTCCAAGAAATAAACGCTGCCTTTTTTGGTTTGGTCGGCCATTTTTGTAAGGTCAAGTAAGGTGAGGCACGTACGTGCGTGTGTGTGTGTGTGTGTGTGTGTGTGCACAGAAACATGACCCGGTTTGACACTCGAACAACTCGCCGTTTAGGATCTCACGCGTCAAAAACTCGTTTTATTTACCGTTTTCAAATTCAAAATTTCAAATTCAAATGTTTTACTGATAGGCTATGTATTGTTTTTACCCCGATTATCTGTTTTTTGTTTGCCATTGGGGGTTTCGACCAATCAGCTTTCTGCTTGCTTTGTTCTTGCAATAGAAGCAGTGTGTGTGTGTGTGTGTGTGTGTGTGTGTGTGTGTTTCATTTTTTATTTGTTTTTCAAAAAAATTGACACAGGTAAAAACGTCTAAAGTTATTAATGTAGCAATTTGTGCTAGACAAATGTTGGTTAATTGCTACACGCACATCTATACAGAACATTTTTGCTCTTAACTGATATGGAATCTCCCAAAATTCTTAAACGTGATTGATAAAGTTATATATTATATAAGGTTATGGTTATATCTTATGATAAACTTATTTTATATCTTAATTTACTGTATTTACACTGAAAATACTTTACAGTCATTTAGCAGGCACTTTTATATAAAGCGACTTACAAGTCATTTTTAAAGTTTTTTTTTTTTAAGTTTTAAAGTACTTTTAAAGCTGTGTAGCTCTAAAGTTACAAAATATATACACACTATATGTATTATACGTACATGTATATGTGCGTGTCAATAATATACAGTACTAGTGTTTTAAAGATTTTCATTACATTTTACCACCACTAGAATATAAGATTGTGTACAAAAAAAACGGCAAATGAATGAATGATGTGATTGGTTAATGCTAGGAATGCCGAATCCGGAAGAGTCGGAATAATCACGAGGGAAGACCCCGACTCGCTTTAAATCACCAGGATTAGAATTACGAGGGAAAACAACAGTTTGACAAAAACACATCAGCCCGTGTAATAATGAGATCTGGGATGAAAACACATTTACCAGCGGGATTAGCGTTGTTGTGCAGGCGGGCGGGGCTAATCCGGGCACCGCTGTGGGTGGTTTTGGTTATTAAATGGGACGTTTCTTTCTTCTCATTGGAGCTTAGAAGACTAGATCAGGATTTACAGTGTTTACCTGCAAAATAAATCTGCTTTGTTTGTTTGTTTGTCCCCAAGTGACACAGATACAAATATTGTATTATAGATTTTTATCATCTAAATGGAAATGTTTTGTTTTTTTTTAATATTTTAAAATATTTTTGATTTTTTATCTGTGGCTAAATACTTACAGAAGCATTTTCTGTTTTCGAATATAAGAGCGTCATTTAAAAAAAGAAAAAAAATGTTTCATCACACTTTTCATTTTGTGATTATTTATTTTTTGTGACTAGGCTAATAATCACCAGGTCTTGAGTATTTTTTTTCTTTTCTCTTCTTAATCACTAGGTCTTATTTTGTGACTTTTGGCTAATAATCACTAAGTCTTGCGTGTATTTTTAGGCTAATAACCACTAGGTCTTATTTTGGTAATTTTCTTTTTTTCTCATATAATCAATAGGTCTTATTTTATGATTAGGCTAAAAATCACTAGGTCTTATTTTGGTTATTTTCTTTTTTTCCCTTATAATCACCAAATTTTATTTTGTGACTAGGCTAAAAATCACTAGGTCTTATTTTGGTTATTTTCTATTTTTTCCCCTTATAAGCACTAGGTCTTATTTTGTGACTAGTCTAATAATCACTAGGTCTTATATTGTGACTACAGGCTAATAAGAGCGGCTTCTAATCATCACTAGGTGTTATTTTCATGTTAATGGTGTCCTGAATGACGAGAACGGGTCGAATTAAACCGGTTTTCACACTGTTGCCGGCTGAACTGGTTGGTTGGTTCTAGATGTTTCTCCTCTGACGCTCCTGAATTCCTCTGTGGGTTCTTGTCACGACAGGCCTCGGATTCTCCAGTCGTGAAGTCAGTCTGTTGTTTTCCTCGTGTGCAGCCGCGAGGAATAAAAATTAAAATTCCCCGTAAAAGGAAGTAAAATTCCCATTTGAGAATTTCGGTTGGTTAATGAACGGTGGCGATCTACGAGAAATTTGGGAACCGTGGGCGAGGAAATGGTCAAGAGGCGGGGCTTCTGAAGTGCTGCTGTGATTGGCCGGTTTTTATATTTTTTTAGGTTTCCTGTTCTTTTTTTATGATTATTGAAAGGCAGTAGTTTAATGGGACCGGTTGCGCTAGACCAATTTACCACGCCCGGATGGGGCGTGGCTTATGTACAGTGTACATATGTTGTTTAAACTGTAAATGTAATAATAAAGGCGAATCCGCTACTCGCAAGCAACTGCAACGTTTGAGTTGTTGCAACATTCAGGAACAAACATTAACCTTCTCGGAGGTGTCATAGTGGTGTTTAATACTTTCGATTTGCCTATTTTTAAAAATATAATTATTACATATTTGGGTCAGTTTGTTAATAATGAATGAATTATTCAAATTAATTATTATGTGTGAGTTAAATGAGTGTTTCGATGGTATTAATAATCATAAATAAAGGATTGTTCAGACTCCGATGATGAATAAACGAAAGTAATGAGTGATTTCTTCACGGTCTGGTAACCATTAACCAGTGCAAACCCACAGCACCAGGAACCAGTTCATATATGTAATGATTATATATTTCCATTCTGAAACTGAAGACTGAGCGAAACTACCAGCAAATGAACTAGGGCCTGGCGGGTAATAAAAATTATAATCCCGTTCCCACATTTTTCACGGTCAGTTATTTCTATAACGCAATTTTTTTCTTGTTTTTTTTTTCTTGGTTTTTTTCGCACAATACGGTATTTTTGTTTCCAAATGTGCAAGTTATTTATATTTGGGGAATGTTTGCTTTTCATTTCAGTTGTTGATATTCAAATTAAAAAATTCAAATTGTATTTGTCACATACAAATTATACGTGACACAACATGTAGTGAAATGTGTTTGATGCTCAATAAATAATGTGTGTTGTGTGTGGTGTGTGTGTGCTACAGATATTTTAAAATCATGTCAATGAACTTGAATGAAAAATGAAAATCAGACAATTGTTAATGAATCGTAAGTGTTAAATAATAATAATTAATAATAATAATGATTAAAAATAAATGATTGTGCTGACGCGGTGTTTGTGTGGCGCAGGCTGCCCGCGTCCGGCGGCGGTGTCTCACGGCTACGGGAACCTGACGGAGAGTAATCGCGGCTGGTTTCCCCCCGGCACCGTGCTGCAGTACAGCTGCGACGCGGGCTACACGCTGGATGGCCCCGCCCTCATCGCCTGCACCGGCTCCGCCCACTGGTCCTCAGACCCGCCCCTCTGCGTCAAGAGCGACGGTAACGGCCACTCACGTTTCCACGCCGACGAGGAATTCTCTCACTCTGTCTCACTCTCTCATTGACTCATTCTCTCGTTCTATCTCCTCCTCTCTTTTTCTCATTCTATCACTCGGTCTCATTCTCTCACTCTCTCATTCTCTTTCCGTCTCATTCTCTCTCTATCGTTCTATCTCGCTCTCTCTCTAAATGTCTCTCTCTCATTCTCTCACTTTGTCTTACTCGCTCATTCAGTCACTCTCTCGTTTTATCTAATTCTCCCACTCTGTCTCATTGTCTCATTCTCTCACTTTGTCTCTCTCTCTCTTGTTCTATCTCACTCTCATTCTATCTCAATCTATCACTCGGTCTCATTCTCTCACTCTCTCGTTCTATTTAATTTTCTCATTCTCTGTCTGTCTCATTTACTCACTCTCTTTCTATCTCACTCTCTCTCTCTAAATGTCTCACTCTCTCATTCTCTCACTCTGTTTCATTCTCTCACTTTCTCATTCCATCTCATTCTCTCAATCTGTCTCACTCATTCACTAACTCATTTGTTCTGTCTCATTCTCTTTGTCATATTTTTCTGTCTCATTCCTTCACTCTCTTGTTCTGTCTCATTCTCTCACTCTGTCTCACTCGAGAGAACGTGCTGAGCTTTGTTTTTGTCGTTTGTGGTTTGCAGTCTGTCAGCCGCCCAGCGAGCCGGAAAACGGCGGGTACAACTGCCACCCGTCGCCGTGCCAGCGCCTGAGCCAGGGCACCGTGATCGAGTACTTCTGTGACGAGGGCTTCGTGCTGAAGGGAGGATACCAGTTCCGCACCTGTGAGAGCGGCGAGTGGAAGTCAGCCATGCAGATCAGCTGCCACCCCGTGCAGGGTCCGTGTCCCGCCCGCCACGCCCACTCTATCTCGCTCTATCACTCGCTCTCATTCTGTCTCATTCTCTCGCTCAGTCTCATTGTCTTACTCTCTCATTCTCCCACTTTGTCTCACTCTCTCGTTCTATCTCACTCTCTCATTCTCTCGGTCCATCTCATTCTATCACTCCGTCTCATTCTCTCACTCTCAATCTATCTCATTCTCTCGTTCTATCTCATTTTCTCACTTTCTCATTCTATCACTCTTGTCTCATTCCCTCACTCTCTCGTTCTATCTCATTCTCTCACTCTTGTTCTATCTCACTCTCTCATTCTCCCGTTCTATCTCATTCTCTCACTTTCTCATTCTATCACTTGGTCTCACTGTCTCGTTCTATTTCATTTTCTCATTCTCTTTCTGTCTCATTCTCTCACTTGTTCTATCTCACACCCTCTCTAAACCTCTCACTCTCTCAATCTCCCATTTTGTCTCTCTCATTCTAGATTATTCTCTCACTCTCATTCTATCTCATTCTATCACTCTGTCTCATTCTCTCACTCTCGTTCTATTTAATTTTCTCATTCTCTTTCCGTCTCATTCTTTCACTTTGTCTCCCTCTCTCATTCAGTCACTTTCTTGTTTTATCTTATTCTCTCACCCTGTCTCATTCTGTTACTTTCGTTATGTCTCACTTTCTCATTCCCTCACTCTCTCGTTCTATCTCATTCTCTCACTCTTGTTCTATCTCTCACTTTCTCATTCTATCACTTGGTCTCACTCTGTCTCGTTCTATTTCATTTTCTCATTCTCTTTCTGTCTCATGCTCTCACTCTCATTCTATATCACTCTCTCTCTAAACCTCTCACTCTCTCAATCTCCCATTTTGTCTCACTCTCATTCTAGATTATTCTCTCACTCTCATTCTATCTCATTCTATCACTCTGTCTCATTCTCTCACTCTCGTTCTATTTAATTTTCTCATTCTCTTTCCGTCCCATTCTCTCACACTGTCTCATTCTGTTACTTTCGTTATGTCTCACTTTCTCATTCTCTCACTCTCTTGTTCTATATCATTCTCTCACTCTGTTTCAGTCTCTCATTCACTCACTCTCTTGTTCTATCGCATTCTCTCACTCCGTCTCAGTCTCCCGTTCACTCACTCTCTTGTTCTATCGCATTCTCTCACTCTGTCTCATTCTCTCTCGCTGTCTCTCTCTTCATCCCTGTGATCTAGACTGTTGTTTTCTTGCAGGTGAGGAGCAGCGTTCGGCTCTGCCCATGCCCGCTCTGTCCATCGTGGCGTCCACTGCCAGCTCGGTGGTCCTCATCCTGCTGCTGGTGGTCCTGTTCGTCCTGCTCCAGCCCAAACTCAAATCCTTCCATCACAACCGGTGTGTGTGTGTGTAAAGAGTAGCTGTAAACCATACTTGAGTAAAACTGAATTACTGTAAAAATGACTTGGCTATAAGTTACAAGTCACTAATTCCGAGAAGACTTCAGTAAAAGTCGTAAAATATCCAATTTTAAATGAACTTAAGTATTTTTACTCCTACTGAATTTAGTCTCAGAAAATGCAATGAAATGTGAAAAATGAAAAACTCTTTAATTACGAGGTTAATTCATCTAGAAATGAAATTTAACACCTTTGTGTTTCAAAATGGCAGAACAAAATAGATGGAAAAAAAGAACAAAAAGTCAGTTTCAATTAAACTCAAATGTGCAAAAAAAAAAAAATAAGGTAAAAAGTGTGTGTGTATAGGTGTGTGTGTGTGTGTGTGTGATTGTGTATAATTGAGAGTGTGTGTGTGATGTATAATTGTGTGTGTGTGTGTGATTGTGTATAATTGTGTGTGATTGTGTATAATTGTGTGTGATTGTGTATAATTGTGAGAGTGTGTGAGTAGCTCTGTTTCCAGCAGCAGTGCTAATCTTACAGTGTTGATGTTGTGATTATATAAGTGTTAATAGATATATATTATATTATTATTATAAGAGAGATATAATGTTGTGGTGATTCGGTGCGCTCCTCTGAGCTGTGGTGTCTCCTCAGCAGCCGCGAGCAGGACGTGTCGGGTCAGCCGGGCTCTGTGGTGGTGGAGGGCGTCCAGGTGGCGCTGCCCTCCTACGAGGAGGCGGTGTACGGCAGCGGGGGCGTGGCCTCCGGGCCCCTCCCAGAGTCGCGGGTGCAGATCGTGCTGTCTGAGGAGCCGGACGCGGAGAACTACAGCTTCCCCTCCACTTCCTCCTGCCGCTCGGAGGCGGTCCTGCTGCAGCAGACTCCGCCCCCCGGCCCCTCCTCCTCCTCCTCCTCTCAGTGCTGGGCCGCTGAGCAGCCCGGAGCCGCGGCCCCGCCCTCTTACCGCCGCCAGAGCAGCGACCAGCACAGTCTGCTCTCCAGCGCCTCCGCGGACGAGTACGGAGACGGTACGTCAGACTCCGCCCACACACTTCCTGTCAGGCCCGAGGATGCTGGGAAGGTGTTTCATGTCTTCACACACACACACTCACACTCTCTTCTTTTCTTCTGTTTTGATAGATATTCCACTACTAAAGGAAGCCTGAGACACGCCCACCCCGACTGTCTCTCACTCTATCTCATTCTCTCACTCTGTCTCTTTCTCTCTTTGTCACGTTCTCTCACTCTGTCTCGTTCTCTCACTCTGTCTCGTTCTCTCACTCTCTCCATCTCTCTCACTCTGTCATTCTGTTTCTCTCTCTCAGTTTCATTTTATCCCATTTTCTCACGCTGTCTCGTTCTCTCAATCTCTCATTCTCTCAGTCTCTCATTTATCTCACTCTCACTTTTTCATTCTCTCACTCTGTCTCACTATCACTGTCTCATACTTTCTCGTTTTCTTTCTGTCTTATTCTCTCACTCTCTTGTTCTATCTCATTCTCTCACTCGGTCTCATTCTCTCACTTTCTCATTCTCTTTCTGTCTCATTCTCTCTCTCACTCTGTCTCACTCTCTCTCACTCTGTTATTCTCACTGTCTCTCTCTCTCCATCCCCAAGACCTGAAACCCCAAAAGCTTCTTGCCAAACAGCCCACCGCAGCAAAACCATTGTCCAGCTGCTGAACAAACCTCCGAGAGCCCATCATCATCATCATCATCACCGGACACGCCTCCTCTGCACTCCGCCCTCAGGACCCCCCCCCCCCCCCCGCCGCCCCAACGCTTGCCTTGTGTGTGTGTGTGTGTGTGTGTTCAGCCGCTGTTTTCCAGTCCCGGGCTGGACCTCGTGGCCTTCAGGACTCAAACTGTGTCGAGGTGACAGAACGAATCCCATTACGACGACCCGCCGCGCAAAAAAGGCCTACGTGTTTTTTTTTTTTTTTTTTTTTTTTTTTTCGTTTTTTTTTGGAATCCGTGTCCGGTGAGTCCTGCATAAAGCACACTGCGGATGAGACGGGAGCGGCGGAAGGTTCTCGCGCTCTCCTCGCTCCGTGCGGCCTTACGTTTTAGTTTCCTATGCATAACGACTGAGTTGGTTTCCGGGGGCGACGCGACACACGATTGTCCATTTGCAGTTGTTCCCTCGGGTGGTTTTTACAGTGAAAACGAGCGTGGTTTTTATTTTTGTTGTTATTTACCGCTTTTATCGAGATGATGTCGGAACAGAGCTTGAAACGCTGTTGTACGGTGTTTGCGGCCATTTTAATTTAAGACGACTCGAGCACCCACTCCCTTTCTTCTTCTTCGGTTCTCCACCTGTACATCGCCGTGGGTGTTAAGATAGTATTTTAATATTTGTATAAAGTTTAATTTAATTCTACAGTGTGTATATAACTATTTCTAATTAAAGCTTTCATTTGAAGTGCACGAGTGCTTGTTTGTGTCCTTTAATGATTTAATCCATTAGCGATTGACCTTTCGAGGTCAAAGTGCAGCGGCGCCATCTAGTGGTCGAGTCAAGACCTGGAAAATGAATTGTTCTCACTTGTGTCAGTTCCTTTCAAACCATTTTAGAAAAAATGATTTATTTATGCGAAATGTTTGCGTTGTTGATGTCATCGCTTACTTTAGATGTTTCTATTTTTATTTTTTTTCCCCTCACAGGGAGATTTACCCTGTTTCGACTCGACTATAATGTTTTATTCATGAATAATTGTGTTTCTGAATTGAGGAACTAAAACGTTGATGGCACTTACATTGGGGACAAGGGGATGGAGGGGGTGAAAGAGCTAGAGAGGCAAGGAGAGAGAGAGAGAGAGAGAGAGATGGAAAGAAAGAGGGAGAGACGGTGAGAGACCAAATTACAGAGAGAAAGAGTGAGCGAGAAAAGGGAGGGAGAGACAGTGAAAGAGAGAAGGGGTGAGAAAGAGGTGGAAAGAGTGAGCAAGAAAATGGAGGGAGAGAGACAGAAAGATAGTGAGTGAGAGAAGGGAGGGAGTGGTGAGAGAGAGAGACAGCTAGAGTAAGGTAGGGAAAGAGAGAGACTAAATTAAAGAGAGAATCTGAAAGATTGAGCAAGAAAAGAGAGAGAGAGAGAGAGAGGGGCAGGGAAAGAGAGCAAGTTAACGAGAGTCATAGAGACAGTGAGAACGAGAGAAAAGAGAGAGACCTAAAAACAGAGAGTGAGCGAGAAAAGGGAAGGAGAGACAGTGAAAGAGAGGGAAGTGGTGAGAGAAACTGCTAGAGAAGGGTTGGGAAAGAGAGAGAGAGAGAGACCAAATTAAAGAGAGAATTTGAAAGAACGGGTGAGCGAATAAAGGAGAGAATTAAACTAAAGAGAATTAGAGAGACTGTGAAGGAGAGGGAGGGAGGTGAGACAAAATTAAAGAGGGAATCAGAAAGAGAGCAAATTAAAGAGAAAGAGAGAGAAAGGGAGAATGAGCGAAAAAGAGAGACTGATTTAAAGAGAGAATCAGAGAACGAGAGAAAAAGAGTGACTGAATTAAAGAGTGAGTCAGACACACAGAAAGAAAGAGAGTGAGTGAAAAAAGGGATGCAGGGAGAGGTAGACCAAATTAAATCGGAAAGGGACAGAAAGAAAGAAAGAGTGAGCAAGAAAAGGAAGGGAAAGAGAGTGAGAGTAAATTAACGAGAGAGCCAGAAAAGGGAGGGAGAGAGGGTGAAAAAGGGGGTGAGAGTGAGAATGAGACCAAATAAAAGAATACATAGGGGAGAGGGACAGACAGAAAGAGAGAGAGAAAGACACCACACTATTCCCATTCAAGAGAGAATAAGAGAGAGAGAACTTGATGAAACTTCAGCTCCTGGAACATTTAACACGACGTAAAGTTGTATTTAATTACGTATATTCACCGTTTTTTCTTTCTTTCGCTGACACAGATGCTGCTGATCACAAATATTTGAATCTGGACAACAGATGCAGATTTACACACACACACACACACACACACACACACACACACACACACACACACACACACACACACTTCTCTGTGATGAATGTAAATGAGGCGTACAGTAAACCAGGGGCCGATCTACAGGGTCTGAAGCTGAAGTTACTGTGGTGACGAGTGTGTGGAACTGTTGAATCTCTACTTGTAAACACACTCAACCTGTTTGTGTGTGTGTGTGTGTGTGTGTGCTGAGGCGGAGCTCTTTGAGACGGACACTTCTTTGGGGTTTCGGACTGGGATTTGAACAGTCCAGCGCCCGAAACTACATTTTTGTTTTTCGAATTTTCGACGCTCAAAAACTTGCGTTGTGCTTATAATCGCCGGTTTCAAATATGCGCATAAGAAATTCTCCCGTGTTGGAAAAAATGTAAAAACACTGTTAATGTGGAACAACCTGTAATCATGGCTACAAAACTCACACCTTGGGTGGCCTGTGATTGGTCGGTCACTGATGATGACATCAGCGCTCAGCAGCTTTCAGCTCTCCCAATCCAATTTTTCTAAAATTGCAGTTTCATTTTTCAGAATGTAATTTTTATGCTTTTTATTTTTATTTAAAAAAAAAAAGTTAACGAGTTAACGCACTCGTTAAATTTTAAGTGCTTAATAGTGTCAATTATTTTTAACACCATCAATATCTAATATTACAAGCTTCAGTCATTTAATCAAAATTAATCGCGATTAATTTGGTCATGGAAGTGCGATAAATAAAATTAATCGTTTGACAGCCCATATATATATAACTATTATATAACTTATATAATTATATTTTCTGCTAAAATATTTACATTTTCGGCTTCAGAGTTGCCGTTTTATTCCTGTGTGTTTGCCACATGGCCTGGTTTCGAATGTCAGGAATCGTACGTTATTCCGAACGCTCCTGGTTTGAATTGCAGTTTCTCCGAAGGCCAGGATTTGTAACTCTTGCACGTTGTGGTTGTTTTTTGCTGTGCTTTTAAACAAACTCTGAGAAATGGCAGATGAGAAATCAACTTTGCTCGTGACGTGACAGTGGAAGCCACTTTGCTGTTACAAACGCAGTGATCTACGGAGCCGCTCCCAGCGCCGACACAATCGCACTGTTGTTTGGATGCAAAGACAGTTGGATGGATGTTCTTTCCCGGGGCCCCTGGATCTTTTACATCACGGGGCCCCAAAGTCCTGGAGATATTCCACTGATGAAGTTCAGTTTCTTCAGCTGCTCTTTCCACAGTGTGTGTGTGTGTGTGTGTGTGTGTGTGTTTTTGTAGCTGGATCTCCACAGGGTGAGGAGGACCAATGAAGAAGAAGGATAAAAGGTGGGCGGGGCATATCAATACCTCCTTCATGTTTATTCATCAACAGACTAGTGATGAGTAGTTCGATTTTTTTTTTAAATTGATTCGGATCTTTAATTCTCGAACATTAAAGTGAACGAATAATTTCGAGTCGTTTGTCCATTTTGCTCATTTCCAGCAGGCGGCGCTACACAATATATACACAAAAGACACGATTTGCTTCAGCGGACAACAAATAATACATAAATTTCCACAAAACTATTCGAATGTCACTGACGAGACTCGTTCATTCCGAGTCATATGAAAGATTCGTTCGTTTTGGTTCTTCGTATCGTTTCTGTTCTTTAGAGTGGAAGAAGTGACGACGGGGGCGAGATTAAAGATTTTATTATGACATGTTTACCGTTACACTGAAATGATGCTGTACAGGACAGAACAATGAGCTCGTCTGGTTATTGCGTTCTGAGATATTAATCGTATCTACATTTTTATCCATTTAGGACCTCGTCGGATTCACGTCCGGCCGTTCCTCTGTGCTTGGAGATTGTTGACTGGTTGAGGATGTGGTTTCCTTTCACCGTTTTCATCTTTGGTGATTCTGTGTGGGAAAAAAAAAACGTTTTTTGTGGTTAGTTTAATTGTTAATGTGATGGGGCCAGTCCGAGTCCTTTTTGGAATCTTGCTGGGGTTTTAAGCCCATTTTTGGGGACCAATATTCAAAAATATCTGTGTATGAATTAAACACCCCAATGTCATTCATATTGTTTTGCTGTAAATTGCTGACTTCTATGTGATGTTTTCTGAATATCTCATAATGTGAACATGTTTGTCCAGGTAAGATCGTCAAAAAAAAAAAAAATTCAATGTGACTCTTGAGCGCCCACTGGTGGTTACATGCTGTAAATCTTAGAGAGTGAGATATTCAATGTGGCCACTAGGGGTCGTATGTAAATTCTGCTCTGCATTTAATCATCCAGAAGTCACAGAAACCCGGAGCAGTGGGCAGTCTTGTCAGTGCCTTGCTCAAGGTCCTATTCCGGAACCCTGGACCACTTATGCTTCAGTCATGTGATGATATTTTACATGAAATGTTGTGAGACTCAACAGTTTACCTTCTCAAGTCTGCCACAGCCTCTGGTAGCACCTGAACAAGCACACGATGAGAATTCCCTCCGTCAGCTGGAACGCCACGTAGACGACGGGAAAGAGGTAGAGGTGACCTATGACCTCGGGAGGAAAGGCCACCTTCAGGATGGTTGCGCACAGCTGAATGTTCTGACAGCCGACCTCCATCGAGACGGTCCGTCGGCAGCTGTGGACAGACACGCCCGCTTTGGCCTTGAGCACGGGTGAGCGTTGGATAGGCGTGGTGCACGTACCGGTCGTTCATGCCAAACAGCGAGGCCAGGATGTATCCGCACGTGTATCCCATCAGTGGCATCAGAGCGGCGATTGCCAGGAGTTTGGAGGACGTGACTCTGAAAACCGTGGCTCCTTCAGTGATGCCAGCGAGGATTCCGATGACCACAAAGAACACCGTCATCAACCCGATGCCAACCTAGACCAGAGAGAAGATCCCGTGTTATCCCCTATGTAACTGTCCTGACAGTTAAAAAGAGTGAGAGTTGAGGATGGAAGGAGGGGCAGCAAGTAAGAGAAAGGAGATGGAATGAGGGGAAAGGAAGAGGAAGCAAGCAACTGGAAGTTTAAGAAAGGAGGAAACCCTTGGCTTGGGGAAAAAAGAAATGTCTTGGGGAAAAAGGAAATGTCTTGGAGGGGAAAGGAAATGTCTTGGGAAAAAGGAAAGGTCTTGGGAAAAAGGAATTGCCTTGGTTGAAAAGGAAATGTCTTGGGTGAAAAGGAAATGTCTGGGGGGGAGGTGTTTTGGGGAAAAGGAAATGTCTTGCGGGGTGTCTTGGGGGAAAAGGAAATGTCCTGGGAAAGGGAAATGGCTTGGGGGAAAAGGAAATATCCTGGGAAAAAGAAAATGTCTTGGGTGAAAAGGAAATGTCTTAAGGGGGGTGTTTTGGGAAAAGGAAATGTCTTGCGGGGTGTCTTGGGGGAAAAGGAAATTGCTTGGGGGAAAAGGAAATGTCTTGGGGAAAAGAAATGTCTTGGGGGGTGTTTTGGGGAAAAGGAAATGTCTTGCGGGGTGTCTTGGGGGAAAAGGAAATTGCTTGGGGGAAAAGGAAATGTCTTGGGAAAAGGAAATGTCTTGGAGGGAAAAGGAAATTTCTTGCGGGAGAGGAAATTACTTGGGGGGGGGGTTGTCTTGGGAAAAGGAAATGACTTGGGGGGGGGGGGTAAAAATGACTTGGGGAAAAATAATTGTCTTGGGGGGAAAAAGAAATGTCTTGGGGGGGGGTGAAGGAGTCCCCTTTGGGGAAGAGGAAACGTCTTGAGAAAAATGAAATGTCTTGAGGAAAAAGAAACGTCTTGGGAAGAAAGAACTGGGAAATGGTTTGTAGTAAAAAAAAAAAAACAAATGTCTTAAGGAAAGGAAATGGCTTGGGGAAAAGGAAATGTTTTGTGGGGAAAACATGTATTGGGGAAAAGGAAATGGGGAAAAGACGGGGGGTGTCTTGGAGGGGAAAAGGAAATGACTTGGGGGGGGGGGGTGGGGGGGGGGGTGAAGCATCTTGCGGAAAACTAAATGACTTGGGTAAAAAAAGAAATGTCTTGGGGGGAATAGGAAATGACTTGGGGAAAAAGGAAAGGGCATAGGGAAAAATATAAATGTCTTGTAGAAAAGGAAATGGTTTGGAGTAAATAAATAAATGTCTTAGGGAAAAGCAAACGGCTTGGGGAAAAGGAAATATCTTGAAGAGGAAGAAATGAAGCCATTGTGTCGGAGATCAAGGACACTCAGGTGCAGAACCAGCAAGAGTGGGATTGGAATCTGCATCTTCTAGGACACAAGTCCAAATCCCATCCACTGGACCACTACGACCACAGGAAATGGAAGAGTTGGAACACAAGGAAAGGTTTCTCACCCGGACGATGTTCTTGGAATACTTGGGCGCCCTGTAGTTGATGAAGATGCCGATGGCACAGGGAACGAGGGTCAGCGCCAGTGCCACGGTGATGTTGGTGTAGGGCACCAGATGCTCCAGCTTGGCAAATCCTTTGCAGTAGAGGTAGAGCAGCAGCGGCATCATGGCCAGAGCCAGCGCCGTGGAGCAGGTGGTCATCAGGATACTGACAAACACAGTCCCATCATCTGACCGCTTTAGTGGTCACCTGACTTAGCTGCAAGAGAGTTGGACTGCAAAAGGACTTGCAGGCTCCACTACTGATCCACCTTGAGCAAGACCCACTTTTGTCTGTCTGTCTGTCTATTTTTTGCGTGTAGTTTTGCATATTTTACGTGATGTAAAGTACTTGACTAGAGGGACTTTGCTACTTAACCTGAATATTTTTTATCTACTTTGTCCTTGTACTGAGTATCAAAAATGTACGCAACTTATACTCTCTACTTGACTACATTTGTGATCTCTCTCTGTCGCTCTCTCTCTCTCTTTCTCTCTCTCTCTCTCTCTGTCTCAGACACACCCTCTCTGTTTCACTCTCTCTTTATTTCTGTCTTTCTCTTTTTCTCTCTGTCTCATACTCTCTCTCTGTCTCAGACACACTATCTCTGTCTCCCTCTCTCTCAAACACACTTTGTCTCACTCTCTTTCTCTTTTCTGTCTCAGACACACCCTCTCTGTCTCACTCTCTTTATCTCTCTGTCTTTCTCTCTTTCTTTCTCTCTCTGTCTCAGAAACACTGTCTCGCTCGCTCACTCACTCACTCTCTCACTCACTCATCTCTTTTTCTCTCTGTCTCATACACTCTCTCTCTCTCAC
Organism: Paedocypris micromegethes; assembly: GCA_028031935.1. Taxonomy (NCBI): domain Eukaryota; kingdom Metazoa; phylum Chordata; class Actinopteri; order Cypriniformes; genus Paedocypris; species Paedocypris micromegethes. Next base: position 27,286,936 of record CM051498.1, on the reverse strand, counting down.
ACTATCCGTCTCACTCTCTCAAACACACTTTGTCTCAGTCTCTTTCTCTTTTCTGTCTCAGACACACCACTGACTCTTTTTTTTTTTTTTAGCATCAACGATTATTTTATTTATTTTTTCAATCTGTCTCAAAACTGATCAACTCCTGCTATCTCAACTACTAACACTACAGCCTGAGTTATCATTTTCATTGGCACTCTTTGGAAAAAACAACAGGTGATGAAGCGTGTCTAACATGGAACGGTAGGGCATTATAAAGGGTGGGAGAATGAATATTACAATTAATCATTGAAATTTAATCATGTAAAATACAATTCTGTTAATTTAATTCCACGTAATTGTACTGCACAATTATATTGGGATCCCAATATGGAAGGATGTACTTCCTGATTCTGTATCTACTTTGTTCTCTTGCAGAGTTGCACAATGTGGCTGAACCCCAGTCTCACTGTCTCTTTATCTCTGTCTTTCTCTTTTTCTCTCACATACTTCTCACATACATCTGTCACATACACTCACTCTCTCTCTCTCTCTCTCTCTCTCTCTCTCTCTCTCTCTCTCTCTCTCTGTCTCAGACACACTATCTCTGTCTCTCTCTCTCTTTCTCTCTCAAACACACTTTGTCTCACTCTTTCTCTTTTCTGTCTCAGACACACTCTCTGTCTCACTCTCTCTTTATCTCTCTGTCTTTCTCTCTTTCTTTCTCTCTCTGTCTCAGAAACACTCTGTCTCGCTCACTCGCTCACACACTCACTCACTCACTCACTCTCTTTCTCTCTATCTCTCTCTCTTTCTTAGACAGCCCTGTCTCAGACACACTCTGTCTCACTCACTCTCTCTCTCTCTCTCTCTCTCTCTCTCTCTCTCTGCCTCACTATCTCTTTCTCTCTTTATCTCTACTGTGTGTGTGTGTGTGTGTGTGTGTGTGTGTTCGCTTTGGATAAAAGCGTCTGCCAAATGACTGTAAAGTAAGTAAAGTGTGTGTGTGTGTCACCTGAGGTTCATGTCTCCTCTCAGAGCCAGTGAGAAGATATTAGAGACGTTTCCTCCTGGGCAGCATCCACAGATCAGCACGGCGATGCTCTCCAGAAGCCCGAGGTGGAAGAGCTTGGCCAGACAGAAGCCAGTCAGCGGCATGATCCCGTACTGGCCGGCGATGGCGATCAGAACGCCTTTGGGCTTCATCACGTGCTCCTTGATCCGGGAGATCTCCAGTGTGCAGCCCAGGGACACCATGGTGATGAAGACCACCAGGATGAGGGACAGGCGCACCACCAGGTCCACCGTCTGGTCCAGACCCGGCTCGCTCGCCCCGGTGCCGTTCACCGTCTGACCCGAGAGGGTGGAGTTCGGCTGAGAAGTGGAGAACATGTTCTCCAGTGGAACAGTGGTGAGGAGCATCTGACGTTCTGTGATCGTCTCAGCCGTGTGAGCAGAGGAGGCCAGTTTAGCACGTTTTTCTTCTCCTCCAGTGTTAACCCTGTCCTGACCGAGCTGAGCTACAGCTGAACTTACACGTGTCACACACACACACACACACACACACACACACTTCACGTTAGTTACATTCAAGAGTAGTCCTCTCTCTCTTTATCTTTCTTTCTCACTGTCTCTCTTTTTCTTTTTCTCTCTCACTCTCTCTTGCTCTCTCTCTTTTTCTTTCTTTCTCTCTGTCTCTCTCTCTTTCTTTCTCTCTCTCTCTCTCTCTGTCTCACTCACTCTCTTTCACACACACTGCCCCAATCTCTCTCTCTTTCACTCACTCTCTCTTTCTCTCTTTCACTCACTCTCTCTCTTTCTCTCTTTCGCTCACTCTCTCTCTTTCACTCACTCACTCACTCACTCACTCTCTCTCTCTCTCTCTCTTTTACTCAATCTCTTTCTGTCTTTCACTCACTCTCTCTCTTTCTCTTTTTTTCTCACTCTCTCTCTCCTACTCTCTTTCACTCTCTCTCTTTCACTCACTCTATCTCTCTTTCGCTCACTCTCTCTCTCTTTCACTCACTCTCTCTCACTCACTCTCTCTCTTTCTCTCTTTCACTCACTCTATCTCTCTTTCGCTCACTCTCTTTCTCTCTCTCTCTCTCTCTCTCTCACACACTCACTCTCTCTCTTTCTCTCTTTCGCTCACTCTCTCTCTCTTTTTTTACTCACTCACTCTCTCTCTCTTTCACTCACCCTCTCTCTCACACTCTCTCTCTCCCTCTTTCTCTCTCTCACACACTCACTCTCTCTCTAAGACGGGCTGCATATGGCCTCCGGGTCTGACTTGGAGCATGTAAAGACGAGACGGTGGAGGACATCACACTGTTCCTTAAGTGCATGAAAAACGAGTGAGGTGTGGAGATCCAGTACTATTTTGAGGATCTGAGTCTGTTTGTGCAAATGTGTAAAGCCTATATGTCTAAAAACTGGTTTACAGACACACGCTATTTTTTTTTTTGAAAAAATTAACAAAAAGCAAAGGATATTACTTTTCACTCTCTCTCACTCTCTCTCTCCACCCCCATGACAGTTTTTTTTTCTATATTTCCGATGTTGATTTTAGTTTATTATTACGCATTCTGCTTTCTCTGACAATAATTGCTCACTTTCTAGTTAAGTTCTGGCAGAAACAGCGCAGAATAACTGTGTGAATTTGGTTTTCGAAAGTAGGCTATATGTCATGTCGACTAAGGATTATAATCACAGTTTAGAGAAGACGTGGGATATCATTTTTATTTTCTTTTTCTAATCACATTCTAAAAATTATATACTGTTTGCCATACTGTTTTTCTCTAAGTCTCTATCTCGTCTCTAAGTAAAAAAGCATAATTTTCTATTTTATGTATCTACTTTGTTGTTAGTTTACAAAGCACTATTTTGCTTTTCTTATTTTACTCTTGATTTATTTACCGGTTCCCATTGTGGCAAATTATGGATGGGAGGAGGCGTGGGTGGGGTTGTTGTAGCAAAAACAATATATGTTATTTTTTGTCGGACTATTTGATGAAAAAAAACAAACAAAAAGCACGTAATGTTTTTTACGTGCTGACTTGTGTACTCCTACCTCCGCTCTTGTATGTCACTCTGTGTTCCTCTCTTTTCTGGAAGTAAGTGTTGACTACAGCCATTTCCAACCTCTTTGCAAAGTCTACCACCATCTGTCCTTTCATATTCCTTTCCTTCACACCAAACCTGCCCATCACATCCTCATCACCTCTGTTCCCCTCACCAACATGACCATTGAAGTCTGCTCCAACAACCAGTCTCTCCCCTCTGGGAATACTCTCTATGACCTCATCAAACTCACTCCAGAAACTCTCCTCTTCTAATTCACAGGCCACTTGTGGAGCATACCCACTGACTACATTCACCATCACCCCATCAACGTCCAGCTTTAAGCTCATCACCCTGTCTCTTTTCACCTCTAGCACATTGCTCCCCAGCTCCTTCTTCAGGATCACTCCTACCCCGTTTCTCTTCCCATCCACACCATGGTAGTACAGCTTGTATCCTCCTCCAACACACAGTACATCTACCCTCCTTCTCTCCATCATGTCTGCCAGCACTCTGCCCTTCCCTGTCATTGTGCCAACGTTAAGAGTCCCTATTCTCATCCTCTTCTCTCTCTGTTCACGCACCCTCCTGCCTCCTCTCCTTCTTTGACCAGCAGTAGCCCAATTTCCACCGGCACCCTGTAAGTCAACAGTACCGGTGGCGGTCGTTGTTAACCCGGGCCTCGACCGATCCGGTA
>CM051498.1:27248837-27282339 GCA_028031935.1 Paedocypris micromegethes | reverse complement strand
GGGTCAGTGTGGGAGAGTTAAGGAGAGAGAGAGAGAGAGAGAGAGGTGGAGTGGAGTGGGGTGGTGTGATGTGGGGGAGGGGCTCTGGTGGTTCATATAGATTGTTGTGAGCTGCCACATACACACAGCTCGCTCGCTCCTCACCTCCGCCTCACACTTCTCCTCTTCCTCTTCCTCTTCTCTCGTCTGGAGTGTCTTCCAGTAATGACGCCGCCTGCTTTCAGTTTGACCAAAAGAAAAAAACTAGATTTACAAACCAAATGTGGCAATGAGGTTCTGTCTCTAATGATGGACCTCCTCTTCTTCTTCTTCTTCTTCTCCACCTCTCTCTACCTCCATCTTCCTTCTCTTTTTCTCTCTCTCTCTGTTTTTTATTTATATTTGACCTACGTATAATGTCCATCTGTCTCTTCACTTTGCTCTCTCTCTCTTTCTCTCTGTCTCACCCTCTCTCTTTCCCTTCTTTATCTCTCTCTCTCTCTCTCTATCTATCTATCTATCTATCTATCTATCTATCTCCATCTTCCTCTTCTGTCTGTACATTATTTATATTTGACCTGCGTAAAATGTCCATCTGTCTCACCCTTTCACATTTTTCTCTCATTTTTTCACCCTCTCTCTTTCCCTTCTTCCCATCTCTCTCTTTCTCTATCAATCTGTCTTTCTTCTCTCATTCTGTCTCTCTCTGTTCAATATTTATATTTGACCTGCGTAAAATGTCCATCTGTCTCACCCTTTAACATTTTTCTCTTCTTTTTTCAATCTCTGTCTTCTCTCTCACTCTCTCTCTCTATCAACCTGTCTCTCTTTTCTCATTCTGTCTCTCTCTGTTCAATACTTATATTTGACCTGCGTAAAATGTCCTTCTGTCCCTTTTCACCTTGTTCTCTCTCTTTCTCTCTCTTCCTCTTTCCCTTCTTCCTCTTTGTTCATTATTCATATTTGACCGGAAATGTCCATCTGTCTCACTCTTTCGTTTCTCTCTCTCTCTCTCTATACCTCCATCTTCCTGTTATCCCATCTCTCCCTTTATTCCCACTCTCTCTATTTTCCCTTCTCTCTTTCTATATGTTTCACTCTGTTTTTTATTTTCTTACTATTTGACCTATAATGCACATCTCTTTCACATCCCCCTCTCTCTAACTCTCTCTTCTCCCTCTCTCTCTCGTCCCGTCTTTATGTTTGACCTGTTCTGTGTTTTGAAAGTGGGGCTTTGGCGAGGGGTCAGTGACGGTGTTTGTGTGTTGTGGGGGTGTAAATACGAGCAGGACCGTGTTTACATCGCTTGACTGATCCACTGCCTCCTATAATCCAGCATTTAAGCTTCTTATGGCTCGCGCAATTTGAGGAGAAAAAGTAAAATACATGATCTCAATGGTTTTCTATATAGGCAACTGGACGTGGTGCATGTTATTTACATTATCTAAATACAGTATGTATATACTTTATGGTAAATATTTTATTGTAGCTAAATTATTATTGTTTGTTTTGTTAGTAGGCAAGTAAATATTTCATGCTTCAAAAATAATTCATAAAATTCAAAATAGCTATCTATCTGTCTGTCTGTCTGTCTATCTACCTATCTATCCACCTCTCTGTCTATTTATAAATCTGTCTCTCTGTCGTTCAATCAATCTTTAAATAGCATTTTCTATCTATCTATGTGTCTGTCTGTCTGTCTGTCTATCTATCACGTGTATTTCACGTGACAATTTCTAATTAGACAGCGTTTACACGTAGCAATTAGTTAAAAAAAATTCCATGTATTAATTCCGAAACGGCTCTGACTCGTTTCCACGTGTCTAGTAGGAAAACACAAAACGAACTACATTTACCAAGCCACTTCAGACGCGGGAAGGGCGGTCCTCCCACGCAAAGCGCAAAAAACGCCGACGGTACTTGTAGTTTAATAACCAACGGACGCTCGTTCACTTCTATGACCAAGCGCGCTCAAAGAACTACAAGTCCCGTGATGCTCCGCAGCGAGTCCCTGGCGTAACACGCCACGCTAGATGTCCGTGTGTAGGCGAGTCACGTGTGGAGAGTCCGTTGATCTCGTTTCGTGTAAGCAGTGAATCTCCCCTGTTTGTTCGTTAGTCTCGGGCCCCGTTTCATGTTTTCGAAACGACGTTTCGTGTAGATTTCTCGCGCTTCACCGAAGAATGAGCGACAACGATGACATCGAGGTCGACAGCGATGTGAGTATCGGCGCTCGTTTCACTCCGACAGCCGCTCGCGTTTTGTCGATAGTTTGCGCCTCAGTGCGAGGCTAGCGCGTTAGCCAGTTAGCCAGCTAGCGACTGGGATCGTTCTCGGCGAGCCTTCACGCCAACGAACCCAGTCCGGCCGGCCGCTGCGCCGGGTTCGAGTCCCGACTCGGCCCGGTTCTGTCCACACTAGCGTTGAATGTGTTTTGAGGTGTCACTCTTTTCAGCTGGAGCTACAAATCGTACTTTCTGTTCTGCTCTCTTTCAGGAAGAATCGCCGAGCTTTCACTGTGTGGTGCGTAAATAAGCGGAGCGATTAATCCACGTTAGCCTTTAATGCCCAAAATATCGTCTCGTTTTCGAGATTAGCCAGGGTTTATTTCCGGGTAGGTACAGAGTGTGCTTCTGCGGAGGGGGACGCCGCTAGAGGCGGGAGGCGCGCGCCAGACGTGCTGGATTTGACGTTTGTGAGAAGAAGATCGGACGCTCGACAGCAGGTCGCTGCTGCAGGAGGGGGGGTGCGACGTGAGCGAGCACGCGCACGCTCTCACTCACGCACGCGCGCGCGCACCCGCTCCCTCCGCATCTGCACGCGACGCTGCCGAACGCTCGCGATAACTCGCGAATGTGTCGCAGCGACGAGACCGTTCGTTTGTTTATAAGGGCGAATGATTCGCTGAATTATACATCGGTTTTTTCCCCCCGATTCATATTTTAAGCCATATTTCAGTGCCAGTGTTTGCTAAAAAAATCCAAACATTTTTTTTATTTGAAGCATTTTGAACATAATAGGATAGAATGTCTTGAATGAATGAAGACTTTATTTATCCCACTAGGGGACATTTATTTGTTTACAGCAGCAACATTTAAACAAATAAAAACAGTAGAAATTGTGCAAAAATCTTAGATAAGAATAAATAAACAAGAGGTGCAAAAATACAAAACAGTAAGTAAAACAAAATGTGCAAAAATACAAACAGTCTTTATTGTCATTGTATCACTGGGTTACAATGCGATTAGTTAATTAATTACTCCATTTGCTGCATAAAGAAAGATGAGATGATGGTAAAATGTACACACTAAATAACCAGTATAAATAACTACTTAAGACTAAACATAAAAAACGATACAATTGTATATAATTAATACAATACTGTATATAATGAATACAAAAACGTTTTTTGATTGAATTCATCAATTCACTACACAATATCTTTATTACTGGATAAATTAACCCGTAAATAATTAGGGTTTTTTTTTTTATTTAACCACTTTCAAGTGTCATGATCGTTTTTCTCCTAGAAGGAAATTAAATTTTTAACATTTACACTTCAAACATTTAGAGATTCAAAAGTTCAGTTATCGTGAATAAAATTGTTGATTTTATTGTACAATCCTTTTTTTCCGGTCCAAGATGAATGGGATGCGCAGTTTTCAATATAATATTGATAATGAAAACGGTGTGAAACTATAAATGTAACAAAACCGTAGGGGTGTGTGTGTTTGAAAATGAACAAATAAAAAAAAGCTCTTTATTAAAGTTAAATCCCATTTTAAGTTGCTCATGACAGAACTTTCTAGATATAATCTTTGTAGATCTATTTCTACACACATTTATATATATGTGTGTGTGTGTGTGTGTGTGTGTGGGTTGTATTTATTTACCCAGCATGCTTTTATTTGTACCAAATGTATTTTAGAGCTTTGCAAACTGTAGGATTTCGAGAGACAATTCTTCAGTTTGTCCATGTTTTAGATGGTTTTGGCCTTTTTCAGGATGTCAGTGTAGACACGACGTCTGTCCCGGCAAGGCCACGTAAAGCCTCGCTATCAAACACACAAGATATCAAACCGACATTAATGCAGATGAACTCATCTTATCGAGGTCCGTCAAGGTTTCGCTTCCCTGTCTGACGGCGTCTTCTGCTCAGTAGAAGTCTAGGATTGGCCGAATACCTGTAAACCACCAATGATACGGTAAACCCTGCTTCTGTCACTTCATTAGCCGCCTCAAAGCTCTCGGCTGTAGAAGACCAATCATACGCCACTTACCTGCTTGCCTGTCGCCGCCTCACGCGTTTAGTCTGTGGTTAGCAGCAGGGCTCGGTCTTCGGCCCCTTTGCGTTTTTTCGCCCTGATGTAGCGGTATTAACGTGAATAGCGGTATTGAGATGTGCCACGATATGGATTTTGCCGTGGATATCGTGATAATTCATGAATTTGATTTTTATATAAGTCTATTAACACCTTAATACAGTATTACACGTTAGTTTCGTTACAAGCTGTAACTTACAACTACCAATGACGGCACAGACATTACTAATCGAACACAGAAAGCAGTGTAACAGACTGAATTAATAGATCACACACGCGCCGCTCCGTTTCCTGCGCTGTGCCTTTAAGAGAAGAGCGGCTGGTTTAGTTTTAAAGAGGCGCGCGAGAAAATCTGCTTGTTTTACTTTGAACAAAGTCTGTTTTCGTTTGGAAATCATGGTTTCAAAAAAGAAAAAGCGACAAAGACCAGAAACAAAGCCTACCGTAGGTCTCTCTCTCTCTCTGTCTCTCTCTCTCTCTCTCTGTGTCCCTCTTTCTCTCTCTATCTCTGTGTCTGTCTCTCTCTCTCTCTCTCTGTTTCTCTCTTTCTCTCTCTCTCTGTCATATTTTGCCAATTATTTTTATACGGTTTACTAAAATGTAATGCCCCCCACAATACCGCGATAAAATACCGATACCGTCTGTACAGTAGAAAATACCGTGATATGATTTTTTTTGCTGCTGTCGCCCAGCCGTACCCTGATGCTGTCACTGCTCCACAGAAGGCGTCTCTTTAATCTAAACATCTGCACGGGACGTTTCTCAAGATGCGATCCATTGTCAAAAAGTAGAAGGCAGTGCAATTCGGTGAGATAAGAAGCGGCGTGACGGTGCTCGTCCTTCACTTCCTGCGCTGGTATTTACCTGGCACTTTGATGTCTGCGAAGAGCTTTTGTTTCCAGTCTTGATCCGTCAAAGGCGCGTGTTATTGAGTCGCTGCGTTCGGAACGGGTTTGACTGTCATCGGACTCCGGCGGCCATGTTGGCATCTCAGGCCGCGCTTAATCCCAGTCTGAGGTCCACCAACCAGCGGCGAATCACCACAGTGGATTTGGAATCGTAAACTTTTGTGAATGTCAATACTCGTATTGTAAAATAGCTTTTGTGAGCTAATGAAGTCTTTTAAAAATGGATAAATTCATTTATTGTAAATATTTTGAGTCTTTACATGCTTATTAGAGCGACACGCAAAGTAATCCTTTCTACTTTTGTTTGACATATTTGTGAAATTCCTGCATTTTAAATACAAAGGGCCGACGCAAATATGCTTTATGTGACGGTTAAATATGCTTTTGATTTGATTTTGAAAACTGTCTTTCCCCAAAAAATGCTTTTTTCACGTTTTTTTATTTACCGTGGAAACGTGTGTTTGTTTAAAAATAGTTAATTATAATAGTTAATGACCCCCCACGAATTAAAAACGGACATTGTTACAGCAGCCACCACAAAAACAAAACGAAACGAATTAGTGAACACAATAAATAAAGCAGCAATATTAATAAAAATAATAATAATAATAATGACACGGACGAAGAAACGTTAGATCGTATATAAATACTTCACGTGGCGTTTTATTGACAGATGAAAAGCTCGTCGGTGGCTTCTTCAGGTTTCAGTCGTTCTCAAATATCAACACGATCCAAACGATCATTATAGTGGCGCGATAATTGTGTGTTTGAGCACAAAACAAGCGGAAATTGACAGACGTTGTGGTCAGCGTGGGCGGAGTCTGAGTGAACGCATCACAAGGTCAGCAGATCACATGACACGTGCAGATGTAAGATTCCACCGCTGCGTGTAAAGTGTGTGTAAATGTGTATGTACAGTACAGTCAGATTTACTAGTTCATTTAGTCTCTCTCTCCAGTTGCAGGCCTAGTTAATAATAACGTTAATCACATGATTTATACATGTTGGTGTAAATAAAGCACAGAATCGCTGCAATTGGCGAATTGTAACGCTGCCGCTCGTTGGCGTCATTTCTGTTTCAATGTAATTGGTTCATTGTAATAAAGTAGCAAATGTTGTGCTTTTTATCCACTATTTACATTTTGTTTTAGATGTATCGAGCAGTGTGACGTTATGAGCCACAAACGAGGGTTTGTTTTGACGTGCTAATTCACGGTTTAGTTTTATTTTTAAAGCTGTTGTCAAATTTGTGACGCACTAATAACACCATTTCATGATTTCATTTAATAAACAATCATTTTAGTGTATAATCTGGAAATTTTAGCAAAGACGACTATATAAACGCAGCAGTATTTACACGGGAACCAAAATGACCGTAAAACCTCTATTAGAAGGCCACCACGGCCAAAGAGTTGAAAAGACGAGTATAAACGCAGCAGTATTTACACGAGTATCAAAATGGCCGTAAAACCTCTATTAGAAGGGCCTTCTATTTTTCAACTCTTTCACCATGGTGGCCTTCTAATAGAGGTTTTACGGCCATTTTTGCTAATTGGTTGTAATTTGTCAGTTCCGTCCTAGACTCGTTTATTCGCCTCGAGTAAATGATCTGCCGCGATACAATGTAAAGTGAATGTTTTCTCATTGGCGTTCACATTCCGGGCGTTTCCGATGTCTCTGGTTTCGATTGCAGTAGGTGTGGTTTAGCCGTGGCGCGCGTCCTGAAGCCCCCTGTCCTCTGTTTTCCAGGCAGACAAACGTGCCCACCACAACGCGCTGGAGCGCAAACGCAGGGACCACATCAAAGACAGCTTCCACAGCCTCCGCGACTCCGTTCCCGCCCTGCAGGGGGAAAAGGTTAGCCGCCTGCTCCTGGGCTGAGTGCTGAGCGGTTAGCCGTCGGTTTAGCCTTCCGCGCGATTAGCGTCGGCTGAGGTTGGCGGACTGCGCGGAGACAGGAAGTCATCAGTTTGATGTTCAAGTTCCATTTATATAGCGCTTTTGTTAGTTCAAGACCAACGCAAAGATGCTATGCTAACTAGGGGGAAAAAATTGTCTTTAAAAAGGAAAATGTCCATTGTTTTTCTGTGTTCAAAAATGAGAGAATTGTCCATCGTCCAGTTTGACGTGGAAAAAGGTTTGACGTTGGTACATCGGTTTACAAACGGCTTGTTTCTTACAGCTGTACGTTTACTACATCTTTTAATGCAGTGGTACCTCGATTTACAATTCCGTAAGTCGTTATTCCGTTAGCTTTGGAAAATTTCGTTAGCTGAGGCGCATCTTGCATGTAATCCATCTAATCCGTGCCATGACTTTATACATTTAGACAAAAATGTTTATGCAAGTTAGAAAATTGTCACTAAATGTAATGAAAACTCGTTAGACAGTTGTTTAGCTTGCTGTTTGCGGGTGTTCTTGTCTCCATGCACACTAGCGGTAAGAAAAACACGCGCTCCTTTCCTGTAGCCAAAACTATTCGGAACTCAGGACGACATTTTTTCGTAATCAGGACATTCGTAAGTTGCGGTACCACTGTTTATACAATTTTGAGTGGTTCAACTGTATATAAGTGGTTGTTTAATTGTGTGTTTTTATATATATATTTAGGAGTTGTGTGATATTGGTGACAATTAACACGACAGTACTTGTCTAACTAGGATGTCTAAATGTTATTGTCATGATTGTGTAGAAGCGACTTGTGCGTCTCTATACGCCTCATCGCAGATCTAGCCGCCAATCAGACGTCTGTAGAACGTAAAGCCGATGCTCTCGGCGCTTTCTAGTCGTTTCCACGTTTGGCTGCAGGAATAAATCAAAGACGGTGTTTCTGTTAGCGATTACTCATGTCTGTCCGGGAAGGCGTGGCGCTGTAGATTAGCGTAACGATGTTGCGATGGGATATTCCGCGGGACAGTCGCGCGTGACTTCTGCTGTGACCGTAGCCGTTGGCGCGGGATCGTGGAGCGAGTGAATGAAGCTTTTTCAATGCTGTGATTGCATGATGAAAACAGAATTCCTAAATGCGTCAAATTCTAGCTTTTCATTTGTTGCTGACAGCAGTCTATCAAACAGGCTTCCCGAGCTCAAATCCTAGACAAAGCCACAGAATACATCCAGTACATGCGGCGAAAAAACCACACGCACCAGCAGGACATCGACGACCTGAAGCGGCAGAACGCGCTGCTGGAGCAACAAGGTGCGCGCTGCTGTGTCACGTTTACTGCTATACACGATAGGAGTCTAGTATTCATATTACCGTATAATTACCATGTAATAATAATCATCATCATGATGCGTTTTATTTAGTGGCGCCTTTCTAAGCACTCAAGGACACCTTACAGACTATATACATGTACAAATTGTAAAATCAAATAGTAAAAATGGGGAAATTCCACTGAAATATAGACATAAAAAGGCTAAGAGAATAAAATCATAAGTGATATACAGTAAAAAGATGACCATAAAAATGCATTATAACTATCATCATAATACATTTATATTGTAATTGTTATAATAACATGAGTAACACATTTATATTACTATTAAACGCTATTATAATAATAACATACAAGTATTTTATTATGCTGTGTAGTATCTCTATTACAATATAATAATAGTTGTCATGTTTTTTACATGTGTGTTGTAATTGTTGTAATAATAACATATTATTAATAATACTATAAAATATTATTGTTGGAATATTACACTATTATTCTATTATGCTGTCAAGTATTTAAATTACAATATAGAAATAACAATAACTATATTACTTTTTACATTACGTTATTTTTTTCACATTTTTATTTTACACGATAAAACAAATCTGTGTTAAAAAAAAATAAAGTATAAAATGACACAGAAAATAACACTATTTTTTTTAACAATTGTTTACAATGACGAATTTTTGGCGTTGCAAAATGTGATTCATAGTTTTTAAAATTGTGATTTATGATTCATATTTTCTGTAGGACGTGTCCTTTATGTTAGTGTTTTAAAATTATACGTGACAGGAAACCAGAATAATTGCAAATGTTTTTTTGTCTTGCAATAATCGTTAAAAATAGTGAAATCATGCTGGAAACTTTCAGCGCTGGTGATTCACAGGACATGAAGCATTATTTCTGTCTATTATACTATTGTTATAATATTATCATTATTTTTATAATATTTATATCATCAATGTTATAAACTATTAATAACTTAATAATAATAATAATAATGGTACTGTTAACACTGAAAATCTGTTTTTTTCTCACACTGCTCAAAACAAAAAACAAAACAAATGGAAAAATTAACACGTAAAATATCAAAGTACATACAAAATTAAAAACAAAAAGTAACACAGATTTTTATCGTGACAACATTTTGATAAATTTGACTTTTTTTTGCACAATTGTGGAAAGATGCATTGAAACAACACTTGAAATTGTCCCATTGTCATGTTTCAATTCATAAAATAATTATTTAACATTTGGGCTGGAAACCAGCGCCTTATAATGACCGATTCACAGAAAAAGTGTGAGATATTTAGTGACGCAAGGAAGCTTTTCTGGATTAAAGTTCTTAAAACCACGATTTATGATCCATGACAAGAAACCAGAATAATTTGAAATGTTTTTATTGTCATGCAATAATAACAAAAAACTGTGAAGTCCTGCTGGAAATAATGAAGTATTAAGTATGTGTTTATAATGCGTGTAGTGCTATTACCGTATATCTTCCAGTAGTAGCTTGACGTATATATGTGTGTGTGTGCAAACAGATGTTATTATATTTAGAATAACATCTGTTTGCACAGGCATTTAGGAGACGGGCGTTTTGTAATTAAATAACAATAATAATAATAATAAGTTAAATGTAATATATAGTAAATTTATTTTATAATCACATAGTATTAATGCTAATAAATGTTATATTGTAATTTTATGCTGTCTAGTATTTATATTACAGTATAGTGATAAGAATGATCACATTACACTTATATTGTAACTGTTATAGTATGATTAATAACATATTAAAAATACTATTAAATATTATTATTGTACTATTCTATTATGCTGTCTAGTATTTATAACACAATGTAACAATAGCCATCATATTAATTGCAATTATATTGTAATTATTACAATACCATTAGCAACATAGTATAGTACTACATATTATTATTGTAAAATTGTACTACTATTCTATTATGCTGTCTAGTATTTATAATACAATATGTAAAATCATATTTATTACATTTATATTGTAATTATTGTAATACCATTAACAACATGTTAATAATATTATTAAATATTATTGTACAATTATTCTATTATGCTGTCTCGTATTTATATTAGAATACAATAACAGTTATCATATTTACTACATTTATATTGTAATTATTCTAATACCAATAACAACAAATTAATACAATGAAATATAATTGTACGATTATTCTATTATGCTGTATGGTACTTTAGTTACACTACATTTCTAGTTCAGAAGTAAATGAGTTGGTGTGTGTGTGTGGGTTCCAGTGCGGGCGCTGGAGAAGGTGAAGGGCACCACGCAGCTCCAGAGTAACTACTCGTCGTCCGACAGCAGCCTGTACACCAACCCCAAGGGCAGCGCCGTGTCGGCCTTCGACGGCGGATCCGACTCCAGCTCCGAGTCCGAGCCGGAGGAGACGCGCTCCCGGAAGAAGCATCGCGGGGAGGACAGCTAAGAAGCCCCGCCCCCTGCGCTCCACAGGGAGAGATCCGGAAGAGAGTGAGAGTGTGTGTGTGTGTGTGTCCACTCCCCCATCACCCCCCCCCCCCCCCCCCGCCCCCCCCCCCCGGCCTGGAAAAGTCACGTGTCACCACCTCACCAGCTTCACGGACGGCCATGACAGTACCCCCCCCCCTCCCCGACTCTTGATTCGTCCAACAAACGATCGTTTGAATCCGAAATGTGGCAGCTTTGCAACTTAAGGACTCGATGCTTTCTTTATTATTATTATTATTATTATATTGTCGTTTTTTTGTTTGTTGGGCTCCTAGCACTGCTAATCGTCCCCCTGTCGAGTATCTCAAGCCTGCGTAGACCCCTGACTCCGCCCCCCTAGGCCAAATGTGTCCAGAGTGGTTTGCCTTTGGAAATCTTTGTAGTTTTTGATAAAGGAATGTTGAAGCGCTTGGGAACCGGCGACACCTTTGATATGTTCTCGATGATAAACGAGTCCCGGCGGCGGCGGCGAAACGTGTGTGGTGTTTGTCGTTTTTAGCCTGACGTGTGGTTTAGACGTTTACCACCCCCCGTTTCTTCTCTCTCTCTCTCTCTTTTTTTTTTTTTTTTTAAACGGGCGCATGAAAACATTTAAAGGAAAAGTGATGATAACCGAGTTCTTTCCGTCACCCGAGCCTCCCGACGACGTATTTTATGTGTTTCACTCCGTAGCGGGAATACAGAGCGCTGACCCCCCCGCCGCGCCGCGATGCTAGTCCGTATCTCCCGCGTAGATGTTGTGGATTTTAAGGTGAATGTTCTAAATGTTCATTGGCGATTCGGCACCACTAAACGATGCATTTTGATTGGCTAGGAGACGCGAGAGTGTGTGCGCGCGTGTGTTTCTCTTACCGTATTTTTCACATAGGACATTTAGTCGAACGGATTAGGTCTTTGTCTGATTCCATTCCATGGATATTACAGGTATGTTGTACATACTGCCAACAGTTGTCTTGCAAGTTGAGGCCTACCTTTACAATGAGAATATAAATAAAATATTTTATCCTTTAACACACCGTCGTAAAGTCCCGTTTGTTCGTAATAGCACAATGATTTTCTGGCGCTTTTTGAAGGAAAACAAGAAGTTGCTGTATGGAATCAGATTAGAGCCAAAAATATCAAACGTCAATTTCTAACGGACGAACATGCTTCACGTTTACGTTTGTTTTTTTGCTTTGCATTCTTCACATTTTTGCTTGAAATTTTTTTTCGGCTTTTTGTACATTCGCTGAACTCCTCCCACACTTCCTGGTCATTCTCACCAGCCAATCAGAGTAAGGGCCGCCCCCACGTGAAACCTGGGACCGAAATGCAAATGGGGGAAAAAAAAGCCCGAAGCGAAAAAAGTTTCAAGCGAAAATGTGACTATTGCAGGCAAAAAAAAACAAACATAAATGTGAAGCATTTCCGTTTCGTTTATTAGAAATGTACGTTTGATATGTGACGTCGACCTGCTGGTTTTCGTCGGACAATCTTTGTGGATCGAACCGTTTCCGACGTCGTTACGCTTATTCACGACCACGAAAGTGTCCGATAACAAACGCACTCCAAAAATAGAAAAAAAAACAAGCTTTATTTCTTAATTTGCGTACATGATCTACAGCAAAAAACCAAGCTCTCCACTGAACCGTTCAATACTGGTTTTCTCGATACCAAAAGTCACGGTATAAAAAAAAAAAAAACAACAAAGAAAGAACAAATAAAGAGCTACGATTGGTCCATGGCGGCGGCGTTGGCGGCGTCTTCGCTCTGGACCGGGACTGACAACAGGTGGAAGTGCTCCACAGCTCTGGCCACCTTCTCCGGACAGATGTTGTACACCGGATGAGTCGCCGCCTGCGTGTCCAGAAGAACAAAAAACCCCGTGATGGAGATGATGAGGAAGATGATGAAGAGCGAGGCGGTCTCACCAGCCGGTTCTCCTCTCGGCCGAGCACCACCTCGTTGTGGAGATCCTTGCTCCCGAAGTGCTGCGCCACGGAGAGTCCGCTCAGACAGTAGCACGTGTGGTAGAAGTCCCGGGACCTGTGGAGAAGCAGCGAAGGAGCTCAGGCGCGCTCCTGCTGGACCGGGGTGCACTCACTTCCCGGGCTTGTCCAGGAGGCCACCGCCGGGGTTCTGACAGCACAGGAGGACGTATTCCTGCAGAGCTCTCCTGGCAAACATCCAGCTGCTCACGCTCAACGTCGAGTCCCCTGCACGCACGCACACACACACACACACAATCAAAACGTGAATCAAACGAACGGCGAACGAATCACGAACGTCCCGAGTGCTGCTGCGCGACACTGGTGTTCACGAATCGTTCCCCGAGAAGATCCGTTCATTCGGAGTCACATGAAAGATCCGTTCATTTTGAACGCATCGCGAGCGACACATCACTAACACACATCTACTGTAACACTACAGAAACACTTTAAATCTACTGTAACACTTCAAATTAGTGCTGTCAAATGATTCATTTATTTTTCGACTATTTAATCGCACTTCCCCGTCCAAACGAATCACGATTAAAAGACTGAAGCGCGTAATTGAGGCGTAATATGTAAATGACTGTAAACTCAACACTAAATAAACACTAACATTAACGTCGCTGTAAATTTGAACACTCCAATAGTGCAACACTTCAAGTGTAGTGCAACAATGTAACGTTCACATTTCCTCCACCAATGTAACATTTCAATTACAATTACACTTTCAATACAATTACATTTCAAATAGTGTAACGTTTCAAATGGACTGTAACAATGTAATGTTAGTGTAACACTTCACATTTAACGTCAATCTTCACATTTACCGTAACAATCTGTAAAAGTGACACGTCAAATCTACTGTAAACTCTGGACATGGGTGTTTTGAATCTTCTCACACGTGTAACACTTGCGGTTGAGTGTGCTGTCGTGTAGAAGCACGTCTAGAGTGAATCACCTTCTTTGAAGAGCGCTCGGTGCAGGAGCGGTAACAGTCCGGCCTGCCAGAAGGAGTAACACCCGTCCACCAGCTTGTTACACCGACCCTGAAATCCTCCTTCAAACCGCATCTGTCTGCTGGTCACCCAGCTCTGGTCAACACAACGCCATTAACATCTAGCCTCCAACGTGTCGTTACAGTGTAAAGCCTCAAATGTAATGTAACGTTATAGTGTAGTTTCAGATGTAGCGTAACGTTAGTGTAAAACCTCAAAAGTATAACAATGTAACTTTTTAGTGTAGAGCTTAAAATGTAGCGTAACATTATATAGCCTAAAGCTTCAAACGTCTCTTAACAATCTCACGTTATAGTGTAAAGCTTCAAATGTGATGTAATAATGTAACGTAATGTAATGTAACAATGTAACGTTATAGTTAAAGCTTCAAATGTAATGTAATAATGTAACGTAATGTAATAATGTAACGTAATGTAATGTAACAATGTAACGTTATAGTTAAAGCTTCAAATGTAATGTAATAATGAACAGCCGCAGAAACACGGAAGCAAATGTGTTAAAACCAAAGGACCAGCAGTGGAGCACCAGTCTCACCAGCAGGGCCTTGAGGTCCAGCATATGTTCTTTGCCCAGTATGACGAGGGCGGCGGTGCCACAGAAGGTGTACCCGCCGTGAGCCTCCAGGCCTGGCACGCCCCCCAGACCGCCCTCCCAGTTCTGACAGCTGCACCACAACACACCACCACCATCATCATCAGCTCCACCCTCCCCTCCTCCATCATCCACTCATCCCTTCTGCAGTTCTATCCACAAACCAAAGTTATTGACACACACACACACACACCCATCCCTCCTTCCATCTATAGTTCTGTCCATACACACACACACACCCACAAACCATATATTTTTTATTTATTTCTATCCATCCATTAATCTACAGTTCTATCCATCCACACACCTTATTATATTTATTTATTTCTATATCCATCTATCCATTCACACACCCACAAACTATATGTATTTTTTTTTTATTTATTTCTATCCATCCATCTATAGTTCTATCCACACACCCCAAAACCATATTTCTTTCCATCCATCCATTGATCTATAGTTTTATCCATCCACACACCCAAAAGTATATTTATTTCTATCCATTCATTCATTAATCTTTAGTTCTATCCATCCACACAACCACAAAACTATATTTCTTTCTATCCATCTATTGAATTATCCATCTATAATTCTATCCATACACACACCAACAAACCTTTTTGTTTTATTTCCATCCATCCACACACCTTTATTTGTTTATTTTTTTAAATCTTCATCCATCCATCTATAGTTCTATCCATCCACACAACCACAAAACTAGATTTCTTTCCATCCATCTATTGAATTATCCATCTATAATTCTATCCATACACACACACACACACACACACACACACACCAACAAACCAATTATTTTTTTTATTTCCATCCACACACCTTTATTTTTTTAATTTCCATCCATCCATCTATAGTTCTATCCATCCACACAACCACAAAACTATATTTTTTCTATCCATCTATAATTCTATCCATACACACACCAACAAACCTTTTTTTTTTTCATTTCCATCCATCCACACACCTTTATTTTTTTAATTTCCATCCATCCATCCATCCATCTATAGTTCTATCCATCCACACATCCCTCCATCCAGTGTGTTGGCGTGCGCTGTGTACCTCAGGATCCAGTTGTGTGTGCCGTGGAACAGCGCCGGCGTGATGATGTTGGTGAGGGACGCCACAGACGCGGCGCAGTAGGCGCTTCTACACACACACACACACACACACACACGCACGCGCGCGCGGGGTCAGAGGTCATCAGCAGCAGCAGCGCCGTCACGCCTCAGCGAGGGTCACCTGACGTCCACCTCGCCGCCCACGTGCATCACGAAAGAGCCGTCGGGCTGCTTGACGGAGAACAGGAAGTCCAGGAGCTTCTCTCTGCGGGAGGACACGTGTAAGGCTTCCTCACTTTGTTTTAAGTCTCATTTGAGTCGACTAAATTACAGTATAGATTTAGTCAACGGAAATATACGTGCTACATTCTAAATGTTTACTAAAGTGGCTACGTCTTTAAGAAATCTGAATGCGTAGTGAACTATGAACATATCACATATATACAAAGATCTCATTCGGAAAAAACGTTTGTTTTTCTTTGACTTACTTAAAATACATTTTCTTTCAATCCAAATAAATGCATTCTCATAAAGGAAACCAAATCAACAAAGAGAAAAATGAATGCAGTAAAATAAAAAGTTATAATTGCATTGTTAATTGCAATTGCACGTTATAAGTAACAAATGATTACACAGTGAACAAGAAAGGTTTGAGTCGCTTCAGGTGTGTTGCGTTTCTGCTGGTGATTTATTGTGATATTTAAGGTGGCGCTGAATGTAAAACGAATCTACATATCCGAGCGCTTTTTACCGCCGGAGAAGACGCTATTGACGTGATTTTTTTCGGGCAGCGGATTGCGTTTGCACCCGCCTTTCCCCACGAGCTGGGATTCTGATTGGACGTCGTCACGAAAGGCATTTTTGTTTCGTTGTTATTCGCGGACGAAAGTGTCGATAAATGTAGTTGGAGTTTTTATACAGTCGTCGTTTGGTTTTGGCGCAGGAGGCCACGCCCACCGCCTCACCTGTTGATGACCTTGTAGGCCTCCTCCGTTCCCAGAATGCACAGGGCGTTGACGGCGGCGTAGGTTGGCGCCAGGTGGGCGTGTTGACCCGGGCCGCCACCGAACCCCCCCGACACACACTGGCACCTCGACAGGAAGTGGCAAACGCTGCCCAACATGGATGGATGGAACAGAGAGATGAAGGTACAACTGCATGACTTATGGAACATTATATGGATTTATGAGGATTTAATGTGACTAATGGAAAGGTTTCTGTTTAGATGGTTGGGATAAATTTTTTGCTTGGAATAGATCACGATTCTATTCACGATTTCATCTGGATATTTTATTATTTTAAATATTTATAACCCTCAAAACAGCTTGTCAATCAGCATTATATAAAATACGTATTACTCTTTGCTTTAAATTTTAATATTTATGTATTTATTTATTTGTTTGATTTTTTTTACAGCATAGCTTCAATGGTTATATTAATGGCAACAAGGTATTTTACACTTCAAAACATCGATTAAAAAGCAATAAATATACTAGGATTTCAATAAATTAGACAAACTCATGTTGATTTCTGTTAAAAATAGCAAAATCTTTTGTGGTAAAACATTCTCAAAAACATCCGTTAAAACATTTTCTGGATAAAACCGTCGTCTAATATCATACAATTGATCACGGTCAATTAAAAATGTACTTTACAGACAAGGTCTTTACATTTAAATGAATAGACTGAAAAATTCAATGTAATGTAAAAGGAAGGTTGTAAAGGAAAAAAAAAAATCACCATTAAACGTAATAAAAATAAACATTGCGGACAAAATGATTAGCTCTGTTTAAAAGCACTTATGAGATACTTTTCAAACGATGATTATTTTGTAGGCGGGGCTAATAATATTCTCCTCAACTGTAGATGTTTGCTGTATGTGGTTTGCTTAGTGTAAACACACACACTTCAAAGTAAAATCCGTTTCCAAGTAGTAAAATGTCGGAGTTGATACTCTACCGTTGTGTTTAATCATTCATTCTCCCCGTTTATTTATTAATTTTTTCTTTTCTTTTAAACTCGACTGCTGCTCGACTCACACACACTAGTGCAGGTGATTAGCGAATTAGAATCGACAGGTGATAAACAGACAGACAGACAGGATGTGGGCGGGGCACGTGGGCGGGACTCACTCTGAGGACACGGCCGCTGGCACCGGTTCCTCCAGCAGCTCCAGGCTGTGCAGGATCCAGTAGCAGAGCCAAGGCCGGCTGGCATCCAGACACTGAACACACACACACACACACACTTTCCATCTGTGTGTGTCACTCGCTCCACTTCTTATCTGAGCCTCTCGCGTTCTTCACTTCCTTCCATCTCTCAGACTCCGTCCATCATCTACCTCACGTGAAGCCGCTCACCTCGTACGCGTCGGAGAGATGGCGCAATCCTTTCTTCAGATAGTGGTAGTGTTGTTCTCGCAGGAGCGTCGGCCTGGAAACAAAACAGAGAGAGAGAGAGAGTCAAACTCCATCCATCTACAGACAGACGTGTTCTTAAACCAGTCTGCTGGCTTCTACAACTGACTGCCCACTGCTCCGGGTCTGTGTGTGTGTGTGTGTGTGTGTGTGTGTGTGTCACTCCCAGAGCTGTAGAGAGTAGCAGACTTGAGTAAAAGTACCTTACTGTAAAAATTACTCCATTACAAGTCACCAATTCCAGGAAGACTTGAGTGAAGTGTTAACATTTTTAAAAAGAAACCGAGGCTCAAAAGCACCAAGAAATGTGAAGAACGAGAATTTATGAGATTTATATCCTAATATAGATAGGAAAGTTAACCTCTCAACATTTCATAATGGCAGAACAAAGTAGATTAAAAAAAAAAAAGAACAAAAAGTCAGTCCCAGTCAAACTCACATGTGCAAAAAACAAGTGCAGCCCCTAATAAACAGCATCCAGTACCTTCAGCATCCTGCAGATGGCGACATCACCTCATCCGCCCGAGAAATTACGGAGCAATTTAGACGACCGCGGTAGAAAAATATGCTGACGTGCACAATCACAATGTAACGAGTAACGATAACTATTGTAGTGGTAAAACAAATATAAATAAAAATGTAGTGGAGTAAAGACACAGAGAGTCAATCACAAACAGAGTCAAGTAGAGAGTAACAGTTGTTTCTGTTTTTAAAATACAAAGTAGCCCAAAATACTTCATCAGTCCTTTCGCTGACGTACTTTACACGTCTGACTGCAGGCTACAATTTTGACACGACCCCTTGTGGCCATATCCATCAACTCACCTTTACACGGTTTTACTTTTGCACACAATCTTTTTATTGTTGTTTCTTTCTTTTTTCCTCTTTGCCATTTGCCTCCACTGATGTAATTTAAATTGTCTTTATTTGTTTCTGTTAAAAACATCTTTCTTTCTCGGTTTTTTGCTGCTGTAGAACACAAACATTTCCCCTCGTGGGATTAACACTTATCTTATCTCTTATCTCATCTCATCTCAGACTTCACCAGCTCAAGCTTGAGGAACGCTCACGGCTCTTTTTTACACCCTGCCGTACTACAAACAGCGTTTAACCCCGCACTATAATGAGCCGCTGAAGAGCAGCAGAGACGGAGCAGAAGTGGTTTGTTGTAATCACAGTCCTGGCTCTGAGCTGGTTTCCTCCAATTATCCCGATGAAAGGAAGTGCCAGCGTGACGCGCCAAAAACACGCCCGAGTCTTTCCTCTTCCTGCTCCTGCTCCTGCCAGGACGTCCCTGTTCCGAACCCCAGTGACGCGCTTCCACAGAATGTGTTGGAAGATTCTCAATTCAAGCTTAATGTGCTCAGTCTTTAGCTGAGAGCAAAACAAATATTAAACTATTAAGAATATAAGAAAACGGCAATAAAAGTTATCAGGAGGAAATGAACTAGGAGGAAAAAAGTGCAAATATGTCGTTTGACGCTGTGCATTTAATGTAACGACGTAAAAAGAACAGGGTAGAATGAGTTTTTATATTTGGGAAACAGCAGTGGACCCAGCACTGAGCCTTGGGGATCACCACTGGTCAGCAAATGATTTCACACAATTTGAAAACACACACAAAAAAAGTCTTGTAAAGTAACTTTTAAAAGTAACTTTTGCTGTTTGAATTTGAAATTCGGGAAGAAAAAAAAAATCTAAAAAAAAAAAAAGATAATGAATATAATGCAATAAGGCATTTTGGACATTCTTAGATATAATTTAAAAATGCAAAAATAAATAAATAAAAAAAGTAACATTTCAAGTGCAGTATTAATGTTCTTTGTTTAGGCCTTAATAGCGGCTCAGAGTATTTCCTCGCACAAGAATTTTTAATCTAATCTAAATTTTATTTAATCTAATCAATTTATATGAGAAACGTGACAATGTTTGGGGCTTATTATTCTATTTTTATCTCTTATTTCATGACATATTGGCTTTAAAAATAAATGAAACAACTCAAATGATTATTTTATAACTGTAACTGCATTAAGTATTAAGTTTAATTTAGAAAAATCAATCTAAAATTGATTAAAGATTTCAGATTAAAATAAATAGACACCATACAACAAAATTTTAGTCTTGTGAATTTGCCAAAACAGTTTTTTTTGTTCAAATCCGCCGTATTACAGTAAAACAGAACAGATGGTGGTTCCGGTCCTGGTGGTCTCGCCCGGAGGAACGGATCAGTACTCACTGTGGTGGTGTGGTGTGCATCTGCTGGTAAACACTGATGACTTCTTGAATGCTTCTTTCAACTTTTCTCTGATTAAACGACAAAACAAGGGAAGAAAAAAACACAAGTGAGACAGCAAAGTCTTCACGCGTGTGTCGATGACATCACATCCTGTTCACTGGGACATGTAGCATTTCACGTTTCTCTTTCCTTCAGTTGTAGCGGTGTCCCGTGGCCCTCTAGTGGGGGAGAGGAACATCGTCATCCGTACAATGGCAATTCAATTCAATACAAATTCAATTGAAAAAGACTTTATTCATCCCCGGGGGGAAATTGCTTTTCCGGTCACAGTTGCTCTCCAGACAAAGATGGACATCAACAGAATTAAACAAAATGCACATCTGCAGAAATGTACACAATAATAATAATAATAATAATAATAATATGAGTATTTGTAGGGCGCTTTTCACAGTTTTAACTGTCTCAAAGCGCACAAATAGAATAATATTAACAGTATAATACAATACAATTGGTTGTACTATCAAAAGCGGTGATTATATGTCATTAAATAATAAATAAATAAATTGAACCTTTATTAGTCCCTCAACATTAACCGTGTGATCATCTTTACCAGTGGAAAAAGCAGGACGTCAGAGAGGCTCGTGACTCTGACTTCTTGAAATTTTTTACCACCAATCGGGTAAAAATTATGTCATATATTTGACATACAAACCAGAAGATTTGAGTGGCAAACACTGATCAGTAATAACAAAAACTATAAATAAATGTGTTCGTGTCTAATATATGTGTGGTGTATGTGCACATATACAGTATACATATGTCCAATACATTAGAGTGTGTGTCTAATATACGTGTGGTGTATGTGTACATGTGTATACAGTATACATATGTCCAATATATTAGTGTGTGTGTGTGTCTAATATATGTGTGGTGTATGTGTACATGTGTATACAGTATACATATGTCCAATATATTAGTGTGTGTGTCTAATATACGTGTGGTGTATGTGCACATGTGTATACAGTATACATATGTCCAATATATTAGTGTGTGTGTGTCTAATATATGTGTGGTGTATGTGCATATGTGTATATATGTCCAATATATTACTGTGTGTGTGTGTGTGTGTGTGTGTGTGTCTAATATATGTGCACGTATATATGTCAAATATATCAGTGTGTGTGTGTGTGTGTATGCACTGTATAAGTGTACATACAAACCTGTGTATGTATACACTTGTACACAACTTGTAGACAGTTACTTTGTTTACTATACTGTCTATATAAAGTGGTAAACAATCATATTTGCATAAAGAGATCATCATCAGTGTAAATTACATTATGAAAACTGCATTCATGAAGGACCAAACTGTCAATCAAATACATTATATTATTTGCATTTGAAGAAAGTGTGAACGTTGAATCGAGCTGGTAAAAAAAACAAAACAAAAACACGCTCCGTTCAGAAAATCACAAACTCGTTGTCAAAAAGCCAAACGCTTAAACACGGCAAAAACGGTTCTAGATCAGGTTCGAGCGACGAGAGGACAAACTACAAGAGATAAAGAGAATAATGTCCTTCAGTCCTGAAGCGAGAAGATCAGCGGGCGAGGAGAAATAAGACAGTTAGCGCTGCGCTAATGCCAATTAGCTAACTAATGCCGAGTTAAGCTCACCTGCTCGTCCGAGGTCACGGTTTCCACGCCGTCGTCGTTGAAAAGTTCCGACGCGTGCGAGTCGAGAAAGCAGCGCAGCGACGGAGACGCGTCTTCCATCATGATGCGAGAAATCACATGCGCCTCCACACAAGATCCGTTTACCAGCAAGTGTCATCAGAGGGGGGCGGGGCTTACCCCAGCGAGTCACGTGACTCAAGTACGGAATGTCGGACGGCTCCAGGCCGAGCACTACCGGTATACGGGTATAGTACCGTATCTACTGTATTTATTTCTTTTCCAAGTGTGTGTGTGTGTGTGTGTGTGTGTGTGTGTGTGTGTGTGTGTGTGTGTGTGTCTTTTTTCCTGTTTTTCAACGTGTCTCAATATCAAAAAAAAAAAAAACGTAATTACGTCGATATTCTTATATACAAACGTGTAATGAGTGCCTGAAAATCACACTTGAGTGAAAGGACGAGTTACTTTCAGAAAATAATTATTAAATATTTAAGCATAAAGCATATAAACCAGATGATTGAATTGGCAAAAACTGATCAGTAATAAAAAAAAACAAATAAAGAAATTACATATACGGACATAAATGTACCTTAATTTCGTTGCACCATTGTGCAATGACAATACAGATTATGTCTATCTATCTAACTGTCTGTCTGTCTGTCTGTCTGTCTGTTACAGAACTGTTTTTAAGGCTTTTGAATTGCTCGATCCCGTTCAGAGTGTCGAAATAAAGTGCAAATTCCTCACAGAAAGGAAGAAAAAAATATTTACTACCGTTGAATTTAGATGTATGAATATGAAATTTCGCAAATAAAATGATCAAGTTACGAACAAAATATTAGTTTTTCAATGTGTTAGTCGAATAAAGAAACTCAAATAAAACGTGTTTAAAATGAGGTGGCACTGGATGGAATGAATGAATGAATGAATGAACCTTTATTAATCTCCCAAGGGAGCAAAGACACAACACGATCGTACACAGTATAATAATAACAAACGCATAAATAAACATTGCAAACATTAAAATTTTCATTATAAAAAACGGTATTGAAAAAGTTCTGCATAAATAAACATTGCAAACATTAAAATTTTAAAAAATATATTTAAAAAGTATTAAAAAGTGCTTAGAGTTAAATTAAGTTAAAGTGCTAATCAGACCATGTCAGACCCCGCCCACTCGCCGAGACGTAAGGTGTGTGGGCGGGGCCGACGGAGAGCAGACCGCCGCACCCACCGCAGCAGAAGATCCACGCGCGATCGATGGAAGAACCGAGAAGATGATACGCGGGGTGGAGATGGCTGAAACCCGACGCTGAGCTCCCGGACGCGGCGCCATGGCCAAGCAGTACGACGTGCTCTTCCGGCTCCTGCTGCTCGGAGACTCCGGGGTCGGGAAAACCTGCCTCCTCTGCCGATTCACGGACAATGAATTCCACCCGTCGCACATCTCCACCATCGGTGAGACACACACACACACACACACACACACACACACACACACACACACACACACACACACACGCTCCACATCCCCATCATTATCACTTATTATCCATATCAGCCTTATCACTATCCATCGGTCATCAGGGAGCGGTGGCGCGAATCCTCAGCAGTTGTGTTGGGGTTTTGTTGACGTGGATGGATTGTGTTGTGCTGGTGTGTGTTTTATTCTCGTGGGCTGATGGCATGTGCTTTGTTGTTCTGGAATTCTTGCGTGTGCTTTACACTTTCGCGCGTGTCAAACTCAAGGCCCGCGAGAGCTTAAAATTGTAGTGTCTAAAAATAAACAGCCAAATTTTTTTTTGTATTCACTTGGACAATTTGATCCTTCATTAATGGAGTTTTCGTAAGCTGACAACATTTTAAAAGATGTATGTTTATAGCAAGCGAACAAAGGTTTTCTACACAACTGCAATTGTCACTTGATTAAGTTCTGATAAATAATGAGTTGTTGAACGTTAAGGAGTAGTTACATTTATTTTACATCTCATTTGATTACATTTAGTTACCACATTTAGAAGTTGCATCCGGCCCTTTGAGGACCGACATTGTACGTATTTCACGGAAAATAAGTCTTTTATAAACTCGTTGAAAATGCCTTTCCGCTATAAAGTGAAACGTACATTTAATTCGAAGTGTCACTTTTTACGTTTCCCCAAGCACCATTGGAGCCTTTGAGTTGTTCGGTAATTAGAATGAATGAATGAATAAACTTTATTGATCCCACAGTGGTAACAATAGCCTCTAGTAACAATAGCCTCTAGTAACAATAACAATAATATTGAGAAATAGTGAACATATAGTTGTCACTAATACCGTACCGTACCGTCTTCTGCCGCTTATCCGGGGCCGGGTCGCGGGGGCAACAGCCTCAGTAAGGAGGCCCAGACTTCCCTTGCCCCAGCTACGTCCTCCAGCTCTTCCGGAAGAATTCCGAGGCGTTCCCTGGCCAGCCGGGAGACATAGTCTCTCCAGCGCGTCCTGGGTCTGCCCCTGGGTCTTCTCCCGGTGGGACATGCCCGGAACACCTCAGCAGCAAGGCGTCCGGGGGGCATCCTTACCAGATGCCCGAACCACCCCATCTGGCCCCTCTCAACCCGAAGGAGCAGCGGCTCTACTCCGAGCTCCTCCCGAATGGCCGAGCTCCTCACCCTATCTCTGAGGGAGAGCCCAGCCACCCTGCGGAGGAAGCTCATTTCCGCCGCTTGTATCCGGGATCTCGTTCTTTCGGTCACCACCCACAATTGGTGGCCATAGGTGAGGGTAGGAACGTAGATCGACTGGTAAATCGAGAGCTTTGCTTTTTGGCTCAGCTCTCTCTTCACCATGACGGACCGATGCAGCGTCCTAATTATCGCGGACGCAGCACCGATCCGTCTGTCGATCTCCCGCTCCATCCTCCCCCCACTCGTGAACAAAACCCCGAGATACTTAAACTCCTCCACTTGGGGAAGGACCCTGTCTCTGACCTGCAGGGGGCACTCCACCCTTTTCCGGTCGAGAACCATGGTCTCGGACTTGGAGGTGCTGATTCCCATCCCGGCCGCTTCACACTCGGCAGCAAATCGATCCAGTGAGAGCTGGAGATCACGTCCCGACGAAGCCAACAGGACCACATCATCTGCAAAAAGCAGAGACTCGATCCCGAGGTCGCCGAAACGGATCCCTCCTCCGCCTCGACTGCGCCTAGAAATTCTGTCCATAAAAGTTATGAACAGAATCGGTGACAAAGGGCAGCCTTGGCGGAGCCCAACTCTCACTGGAAATGGAAATGACTTGCTACCGGCAATACGAACCAAACTCTGACACCGGTCATACAGAGACCGGACAGCCCGTGACAAGGGCTCCGGTACTCCATATTCCCGGAGCACCCCCCACAGGAGTCCCCGAGGGACACGGTCGAATGCCTTCTCCAAGTCCACAAAACACATGTAGACTGGTTGGGCAAACTCCCATGATCCCTCCAGGATCCTGAAAAGGGTATAGAGCTGGTCCGTAGTTCCACGTCCGGGACGAAAACCACATTGCTCCTCCTCAATCCGAGACTCGACAATCAGACGAACTCTCCTCTCCAGTACCCCTGAATAGACTTTCCCAGGGAGGCTGAGGAGTGTGATCCCCCTGTAGTTGGAACACACCCTCCGGTCCCCCTTCTTGTAAAGAGGAACCACCACCCCAGTCTGCCACTCCAGAGGCACTGTCCCCGATGACCACGCGATGGTGTAAAGGCGTGTCAACCAAGACAGCCCCACACCATCCAGAGCCTTAAGGAGATCTGGGCGGATCTCATCTATCCCCGGGGCCCGGCCGCCGCGGAGCTTTTTAACTACCTCGGCAACCTCGGCCACAGAGATAGGAGCACCCATCCCCGATTCCAGAGGCTCTGCTTCCTCCTCGGAAGACGTGTTGGTGGGATTGAGGAGGTCTTCAAAGTACTCTCCCCACCGATCCACAACGTCCTGAGTTGAGGTCAACAGCCCCCCATCTCTACCGTAAACGGTGTTGATGGCACACTGTTTCCCCCTCCTCAGGCGCCGGATGGTGGACCAGAATTTCTTTGAAGCCGTCTGAAAGTCGTTCTCCATGGTCTCGCCGAACTCCTCCCAAACCCGGGCCTTTGCCTCAGCGACCACCGAAGATGCGTTTCGCTTCGCCCACCGATACCTGTCAGCTGCCTCAGGAGTCCCACAGGCCAAAAAGGCCCGGTAAGACTCCTTCTTCAGCTTGACAGCATCCCTCACCACTGGTGTCCACCAGCGGGTTCGGGGGTTGCCGCCCCGACAGGCACCGATGACCTTGCGACCACAGCTCCGGCCTGCAGCTTCGACAATGGAGGTGCGGAACAGAGTCCATTCTGACTCAATGTCCCCCACCTCCTCCGGAACCTGGGAGAAGCTCTGCCGGAGGTGTGAGTTGAAACTCTCTCTAATGGAGGGATCTACCAGACGTTCCCAGCAGACCCTCACAGATCGTTTGGGCTGCCAGGTTTGACCGGCTTCTTCCCCCACCATCTGAGCCAACCCACTACCAGGTGGTGATCAGTTGACAGCTCCGCCCCTCTCTTCACCCGAGTGTCCAAAACATGCGGCCGCAAGTTCGATGAAACGATTATAAAGTCGATCATCGAACTTCTGCCTAGAGTGTCCTGGTGCCACGTGTGCATGTGGACACTCTTATGTTTGAACATGGTGTTCGTTACTGACAATCCGTGATAAGCACAGAAGTCAAGCAACAGAACACCGCTCGGGTTCTGATCGGGGGGGCCGTTCCTCCCAATCACCCCACTCCAGGTCTGACTGTCGTTGCCCACGTGAGCGTTGAAGTCTCCCAGGAGGACTATGGAGTCTCCGGGGGGAGCCCTCTCCACCACTCTCCCCAGAGACCCCAAAAAGGGAGGATAGTCCACACTGCCATTTGGTGCATAGCAACAAATGACAGTGAGGAACCGTCCCCCCACCCGAAGGCGGAGGGAAGCCACCCTTTCGTCCTCCGGGGAGAACCCCAACACACAGGAGCCGAGCTGGGGGCAATAAGTATGCCCACACCAGCCCGGCGCCTCTCACCCGGATCAACTCCAGAATAGAACAGGGTCCAACCCCTGTCAAGAAGGCTGGTTCCAGAGCCCAAGCTGTGCGTCGAGGCGAGTCCAACTATATCTAGTCGGAAACGCTCGACCTCGCGCACCAACTCAGGCTCCTTCCCAACCAGAGTGGTGACGTTCCACGTCCCTAGAGCCAGCCTATGTAGCCGAGGGTCGGACCGCCAGGGTCCCCGACATCGGCTGCCACCCAACTCTTCCTTCACCCGACCCCTATGGCCCCTCCTGCAGGTGGTGAGTCCACTGGAGGGGCGACCCATGTCCCTTGTTCGGGCTTGGCCCGGCCGGGCCCCATGAGCGAAAGCCCGGCCACCAGGCGCTCGCTCTCGTGCCCCACCCCCGGGCCTGGCTCCAGAGGGGAGCCCCGGTGACCCGCGTCCGGGCAAGGGAAACTTGGTCTTTATGTTGCCTTTCATAGGGTTTTTTGAGCCGCGCTTGGTCTGGCCCCCTCACCTAGGACCTGTTTGCCATGGGTGACCCTACCAGGGGCCCTAAGTCCCCCGACAACATAGCTCCTAGGATCACTGGGGCACGCAAACCCCTCTACCACGATAAGGTGGCGACTCAGAGAGGGGTACTCAGACACATTAATACGATAATCCTGAAAAATACTTTTTTGTATTGTATTTGTTTACACTTTTCACATATACAGTCATTCACATTCCGCAGAACATATGTATTACTAATATATTTACAGGTATTTATACAGTATAAAGTTACATAATATAGAGGTAAAAATAATATAATAGAATTACAATTTTCATAATCAGTACTACAATCATTATGTGATTATGGTAATTATAAACTAAATAAAACATATAACGTATGTAAATGAAACAGAAATTTCCGCCATTAATATTCATGTGAATTTTAATTATAGTTATATTAATGTTATATTACCTTATATAAATATTTGTAAGACTAATCTAAAAAAAATATATATATATATATATATATATATCAAAGTTCCTTTTTTTAACCATGTGTATCACTACTCTATATTAGCATGTATCTCTTTAGTACACAATGATTTTCTGTACAAAACATTTTCATAACGTAGTCAAATTTTTTCTTTGCGATTTCCTAAACGCTCTGAATTTGTTTGGTTTTGAACGTGTTTGGCTGAATCAATTTAGTAGAAAAGCATATTTTGCGGGAGAATATTTGTCTTATATATTCAATAAGGTCAATAAGGAGCGAGTTTAATGCAGAAGATGCTTATTTGTAGAGCGACTGGTCGTCTGTGGAGAACTTCTGGAAGCTCTGTAGCGTTTGTGGCTGCTGTGAGAAGGTCTGGATGTTGGTGTCTCTCGCTGAGAACATGTAGATGAGAGCTGACCTCGAGGAGCCGTCCTTTTCTTTCCTCCAGCGAGTGTGTGACGCACGTGCTCAGAGTCGACCTTGGTTTCTTCAGTCACACGTGTGGAACTTCTGTGTGTGTGTGTGTGTGTGTGTTTTGGATGGTCGTGTTTAGTTTGTGGGTTGTGGTGCACGGTGGTGGAAATGTTCTTCCTGCTCTTGGTGTTCGCTCTGGGTGTTAATATTCGGGACAATCATGAAGCCTGAGCACTTTGAAGATGCTTGTTTGGCTATTTCTTTTGTTAAGGTTCACTAATTTGTTGTGTAATATTTACTCAACTACAGTCTTTGTTTTTTTTTTTATTCTTAATTTGACGCTTAGTCTTACTATCGTGCTAGGACTACTTTTACACTAGGTCTTACTTTCACTTTAGGTCTTACTTTATCTGTTGGTTTTACTTTCACGCTAGGTCTTACTTTGACTTTAGGTCTTTCTACTATACCTAGGTCTTACTTTGACTTTAGGTCTTTCACGCTAGGTCTTACTTTGACTTTAGGTCTTTCACGCTAGGTCTTACTTTGACTTTAGGTCTTTCACGCTAGGTCTTACTTTGACTTTAGGTCTTTCACGCTAGGTCTTACTTTGACTTTAGGTCTTTCACGCTAGGTCTTACTTTGACTTTAGGTCTTTCACGCTAGGTCTTACTTTGACTTTAGGTCTTTCACGCTAGGTCTTACTTTGACTTTAGGTCTTTCACGCTAGGTCTTACTTTGACTTTAGGTCTTTCACGCTAGGTCTTACTTTGACTTTAGGTCTTTCACGCTAGGTCTTACTTTGACTTTAGGTCTTTCACGCTAGGTCTTACTTTGACTTTAGGTCTTTCACGCTAGGTCTTACTTTGACTTTAGGTCTTTCACGCTAGGTCTTACTTTGACTTTAGGTCTTTCACGCTGGTCTTACTTTGACTTAGGTCTTTCACGCTAGGTCTTACTTTGACTTTAGGTCTTTCACGCTAGGTCTTACTTTGACTTTAGGTCTTTCACGCTAGGTCTTACTTTGACTTTAGGTCTTTCACGCTAGGTCTTACTTTGACTTTAGGTCTTTCACGCTAGGTCTTACTTTGACTTTAGGTCTTTCACGCTAGGTCTTACTTTGACTTTAGGTCTTTCACGCTAGGTCTTACTTTGACTTTAGGTCTTTCACACTAGGTCTTACTTTGACTTTATGTCTTTCTCGCTAGGTCTTACCTTGACTTTAGGTCTTTCACGCTAGGTCCTACATTGACGCTAGCTCTTACTTTCACGCTAGGTCTTACTTTCACAATAATGTGCTTCTTGTTATCCAGGTGTTGACTTCAAAATGAAGACTCTGGAGATCGATGGCATTAAAGTGCGGATCCAGATCTGGTGAGCGGTGGAGACGGAGCGGAGCGTCTGGGGCGTCTCCTCTGACCGGCGTGTGATTGGGTTTTGCAGGGATACGGCGGGTCAGGAGCGCTATCAGACCATCACCAAGCAGTACTACAGGAGAGCGCAGGTGAGCCCCGCCTCGCCTCGCCCCGCCCCGCACATACTCTCCTTCCAGCGCTGATGGTCATGTGACCTCCTCAGGGAATCCTCCTGGTGTACGACATCAGCAGCGAGCGCTCGTTCCAGCACATCATGAAGTGGGCCAGTGACGTGGATGAGGTGAGACCCGCGTCAGTCAGCTGATTTAGGACTGCGTTTGTATATAAAGGGGCGAGATACTGGTATTAAAGCAAAAAAACGATATTTTTCTGAATTGGTTCTAAATAGTGTTGTTTTTTATTGCCGCATCAGGGCTACATAATTAGCCGCTCTGCTTCTCTGTGCTCAACACTTTCTCAGACAGACATAAGTAGTCAAACACGATTTTTCACTTCCTCTGCTGTGTTGCTGGATTTCTGAAGCCAAAGTTGGAAACGGCTGGAATCTGTTTGACTCTCGTACGGCTTTACGGTTGAGAGCCATGAGACGTGAACGCAAAAAATTGTGGTCGTTATTAGCAGCTGATTTTCTGAAATATGAAAATAACTGAAATATAGAGAAATATCATTGTTCCTCAGAAACTGACGACCATTTAATTTTGTATTTCGTTCAGCCTGAATATACGTACTGTAACCAATGTCGTCAAAATTGTTGAAAATATGGTGGTGCTAGTTTATATTTCTTTTTCTTTTTTATATCTCAATACTTTTTTTTGTTTTTACAAAAGTAGAAATATTTGAAATTTTAAATAGCCGCAAAATGTACAAATATAAAGAGGTCAATATGCATTTTGAAGAGCAGATTAATATTTTGCGATATTCAGCAGCAGCAGTTCGACTCAAACATGATGTCACAGGTCATGATTTCACAAAAAATTGTATGTGATGAAGATAAATCGGATATCATGTATGTTTTATAGCATCAATATGTCAATATGACCATAAAATACGTATATTGTTTTTCGTTTATCTGGGTCAATCCCAAAGCACACTTTAACATATTTACCTATATGTTTATGAATGGAAACAGGCAGTAAATTCAAATTCAATTTTTTAAAAATAATATTAATATTATTCACAGTAATATTATGCCTGAATGAATAAACTTTAACTTATTTTATTACTATTACTATTATTTATTTATTTACCATTTATCTATTACTATTTACTAATAATATTTTGTCATTTACTTAAAATGTAATCAAAATTATACAACGAAGAAAACGTATGTTGCAAAAACAGGATTTTTTAAAGCACTTGCATTTTGCAAATTATGAGCACTGCATCATGGGATCTGTAGTAATAATGCCTTTAATACCAATAACAGCTCCATCACGGGCCTTGCGTTGTTGTGATATATGCTGGTTCTGAGCAGTACGCGCCCGAGAAGGTCCAGAAGATCCTGGTGGGGAACAAGTCCGACGAGGAACAGAAGAGACAAGTAGCGACCGAGCAGGGGAACAAGGTAGCGCCGGAGAACTTAGCGCGCGTGTCTGTGAGTGTAAGCTCCTCCCCTTTCTCCTCAGCTCGCTCAGGCCTACGGGATGGACTTCTTTGAGACAAGTGCCTTTACTAACCACAACATTTCAGAGGTACGATACACTCAATGACTCAAACATTATTTTTTAGAAATTAACTATAAATTAATTATAAATAAACTTGAAACTTGAACTTATTTCATGATATTTGCTAAATTTTTTCACAATTTATGCTTCATTTCACAAAATATCCAACATTTTTCACGACATATGCTACAGTAGTCACAATATATGCTACAGTAGTCACGATATATGCAAAAATTTTTCATAATATATACTACATGATTTTACAAAATATTCTACATTATTTCACAATATGTGCAACATTTTTTCACAATATATGCTACACTATTTTACAATATAGGCTTCAATATTTCAGAAAATATGCTACATTATTTCACAATGCATGCTAAATTATTTTACAATATTTGCAGCATTATTTCACATAATGTGCAACATTATTTCACAAGATGTGCGACATTATTTTTGTAGAATAATAAAATGTGCGATTTTATTGTAGATAGATGGCGCTGTTTAGTAACGGCTTTAATTTAATGGTCTTTTAATTGGAAAAGGCACAGACACATCTCACTTGGAACAGTTGAACAATATTTGGTGGTTGGATTGTTTGCGTTTACAAACCATGTAATACAATACGCTGTACGTTATTTTGCAACAACATTTTTCAATTGTTACGAAGTATCATAAAGTTGTCAAACTACGGTTAGCGTTTAGGAGTTATTACTCGATTGGACAATATTATTAAACAATAATGAACAGATCAAATTAAAAAGTGAAAAATAATAAAAAAAGACAAACACACAAAGTCCCCGAAGCAAATACACAATAACGACTCCGAGCTGCGCGAGCGTCAAGACAAACAAGAGATCCGTCGCTTGTTCTATTCAAATGCTAAAATAAACGTGTTTGGGTTTTTTTCAAGATGTACAAAGATTCTTAACTTATTGACTGAGTTGCACAACACAAACACGAAACTTTTCGTCGTTTGTAAATGTCGTAATTGACTTTGTGTGTCAACGTTGATACATTTTATTCATTCGGCGAGTAATACGTCGTCACCTGTCGTTCTTACAGACATGTAACTTTCCTTTCTGTCACTATTCCAGTCTTTCACCCGATTGGCTGAGCTGGTTTTGCAGGCCAATAAGAAGGATCTGGACCTGCTGGGCGGCTCCCAGAGCGGCGAGCTGAACCTGGCGGATCTGGAGGAGCAGGAAGGCCTGTGTCGCCCGGGTGATGACACTCACAAGTCCTGCTGGTGCTGAGGAGAGGAGCTCAACCTCCTGTGGGATACTGATCTCTTGAGTGTTTATCAGATGCAATGAGCTCCGGAGGCTGTGGAGGAGGGGATCCTGTGACCTCTTGACCTCTTGACCTTTCCTCCTCTCTCTCTCTCTCTCTCACCGGAAATCAGTCGACGCTGCATTTTTATTATAAAAGACGAACACGTTTTATTCTCCGTCATGTGACTGTAAATAGAGTTTTATCTAATTTATTCCAGGTTTGCTTGTGAAAGTGTACGGGGGGAAATGTCCTTTTATACCAGGAATTAGCTCGATCGTCCGTCTTGATTTAATTGAGTGTTTTTTTTTTTTTTTAAACTCATATAAAGAATCGACATTTTTCTTTTCAAAGACTTCCTCACATAGCGTCCTTGCGTTGGTCCCGGACTAAGAAAAGCACTATATAAATGAACTTTAACTTGAACTTGTTTGGTGTTTTCAGATCGTACTGAAAATTCCGGATTGTTATATTTATTCACACACACACACACACACACACACTTTTGACGGCAGTCTTTCCTATGCTAATGTCACGCCTCTGCTAGTGTATATAGCGTTATACAGTATTGCTACTGACTCGACGTGTGTTATATACTTGAGCGTTTGTATGTGCACGTGTTGTTGTGCTCTGTTGAGTTACTTGATTGAACAAACTTGACTATTTATTATAAAACACACACATACACGCGCACACAGAGAGAGAGAGAGAGAGAGAGAGAGAGAGAGAGAGAGAGAGAGAGAGAGACGATCGTGAAGGAAACTCGTCTGTATTTCCGGTCGCGGTGTGATGGTGCAGTACCGCTCTTGTGCGGCAGGG
>CM051498.1:27233837-27243837 GCA_028031935.1 Paedocypris micromegethes | reverse complement strand
CCTTTCTTCTTTCAGTACTCTATCTCTACCTTTCACTACTCTCTCTCTCTCTCTCTCTCTCTCTCTCCATCTTTAACTACTCGCTCTGTCTCTCTCCTTCCTTCCAAACTCTACTTTCCGCTTAATTCCTTTTTACTCTTCCTCTTTCCTTTACTTCAAGTCTCATTGGAACATGTACCTATAGAATAATGCACCTGTGTGTACAACTACACAAACACTAGGTGCATAGGTGGAGAAAAGCAACGGTTCACGTAATAAATCCGCGGCCCGCTCCAGTTTCGGAAACCATCCTGCCACGTGTGTGTGTGTGTGTCTCCTCCGAGCGACGTTCCGGGCATGGCGGGCACATTCCTGCGTCCGCGCGCGCAGCATCAGTGGTGTGTGTTTGTCCCGCTGGGATGGCGAGGGTCCGCGCGGGCTTGACTAATGGCTCTTCGCGGGCTTCTCTCCCTCTGAGGACTTCACTGATGTGTCATTTGCATGTCTTTTCTTCCTTGTGTGGGTGGTGTGTGTGTGTGTGCTCGCTGCGCCTCTAAATGCAGTGTGTGTGGGGGTGGGCTTCAAGAGCGGGCACTGATTGAAGTGTTTTCTGGCATTCCCGTTTTTATTCCAGTTGAAATGTGCGGGCGATTGCGGAGAAGCTGGTCATGTTGCGGTTTGGGACGGTCGTCGATGTTCTTGCGTCTTTTTGGTTATTATTGGGGTCAAAAACGCGTCCAGCGACGGTTTTCGAATTGTTTATGTATTTAGTTTGGAAAAAAACGCTAAACAATTAGGCAAAGTTTACATTTGTCACAATCGGTCTGCAGACTTTTATTAATAATATTGGCAGTGTGTGTTTGTAAATATCGTGATTGGTGCAGAACGTTCACTGGAGTTCTGTAGGAGAATGAAGATATTTCTTGATTAGTTTTTTGTATTTGTTTTGCATTTTCTTTCATTTTTTTTTTTTTTTTGAGAAATTTTTCATTTTCTCTGTTTTGTTGGGTAATGGCTTCCCATGGCTGTTGGGAATAAATTAGAACTTTATTCAGAAATGTACCCTTGTTGGATCAATAAAGTCTGTCTATTATCACAAAAATGTTGTAAATAATACAACTAAAATGATACATTTACAACAAAGACACATTTGTCCCATCAGCATAAAAACAAACAATATAAACATTTGACCAACAGTATATTGGTCATACATAAAAGGCATCTTTCGAAATGCTCAATGTCGCTTTTTTAAACAAGTTTCGCCTTGGACAACAAACTTGTGGTTTTCTGAGACTCGACCCCGTGGCCTAGACGTTGCGAGCGGATTAAGCCACAGGCGTCGATACGCGTCTCTTCGCCGAGTGAAATCTGGTGTTTTCTTCCTTCAGCTTGTATATAAGAATGCCAAGGATGGCGTTATCTGCAGGCAGTGTCGCATTTCCAATATTAAGTAGCCTGTTGAAAGGGAGTGTGTAGGTGGACGCGCACATGTTGTGAAACATGCAGGAGAGGAGAAGCGGTCCGGGTGGGTGACTGACAAGGCCGGGATTATCCGGAGGTTTTCACGGATGCCGTAGAATAAAGGAATCTCAGCTGAACAAACACTCCGATGGTGTCGATCCGACGTCTCCTTTCTGTTGTGTGTCGGATATCGCCGGGATATTGTGGACTTTAGGAGAACGCCGCAAAACACACTTGTGTATTTTATCATATATGCCACTTAAATATCTGTTTGTATGTGTATATATAAGGCGTATATTAGTAATTTACAGTATATGAGTCGAAATTGATATTCTTTGCTTGTGAAGAAAATAATTGGTCATCATGGCGTCATCGTTCGTTTAATTAATTGCACCTCATTTTTTTTTGTCATGACTTTAGCACTTTTTCTTAAATCAATAATTTGCTAAATGATACTTTTTGTTGCTTTAATTTTTTTCTTAAAGTCGTGTATGTGACCGGAATTCTGGAACCGTATGTTTTCTAAATTCTTTCACTCAAAATTCCAGTAGCCGACAAACGCGCGATTGGACATTGGCTTCCCCGTTTTATCTTTCAAGTGTGTTGTTGTTTATTTATTTATTTATTTTTTCTTCTTAGGATTCTTAGGTTTTTTTTTTTTTATCAGATTTTGTCAGATGTCCAACAAGTAAAATGAAAAAAAATATTGCTAAATTTAAAACAAAATAACATATCTATAAAAACGACTCTCATCCAGAAGTTCTATTGTTTTTATTGTTTGTTCTATTTTTTTTTTTTTAAGCGCATTTTGAAAAGACAGAGACACAACATTTGCCTGGGAATAACGACAGCATCAAATAATAGTTCAGTTGTATTCTGTGATTGATTACTAATGTCTGTCTGGAAACACATGGCTACTGCGTTATTACTTTATAATATTACAACATTGATACTTTTAATGTAGTGAAAATACAAAATATCGTTTGCTGGCCGACAAAGATGCTACATTTGTTGCATTTTGTTTTGGATGTTCCAAATTGTTTAATGGAAATACTTTGCGAAAATTGTCCGATCCTTGCGATAACTACCGCGAAATAAAAACGTCGAATTCTCTTGTCGCTTAGCAAGAAAAGCCTTGTAAGAAGGCAACTAGTCCCGACATATTGTCTGTTCTCCTCGTGTAATCCTCCGACGCCGATCTTACCAACACCAGCGCTGGAAGTTCAGGACGTATCTGCGTCGTCGCTGAGATTCCCACCAACTGTCTCGCCATCTGCCCGACGCGTGTTAGAACGGCTCCGTAATTACAGTCCTGTCTCCTCTTCCACTTCGGAATCCGTCTTAATACACACACCAGCCTCAAATTCAGACGGCCATTAGTCATGTGGACAGCTCGTGGAAATTAAAGGTGAGAAACTCACGGCCGAGGAATTCTGACGGAAGACGTGACGGAGAGAACAGTCTGATGAACTGATGAAGACGTTCTGTTTGGTTCCTCACATGGCAACGTGAAAATGAAAATAGGTTCAATCTTTTTTTTTTGGGGATGACACATTATTGTATATTTTAGAATAGGATAGAAAGCCTTTATTGTCATTGTATCACAGGGTTACAATGAAATTTGTATTGCTACTCCGTTTGGTGAAAAAGAAAGAGGAGATAATGGTAAAATACACGCAGTGAATAACCAATATAATAAACTACAATATATTAAAATGTGGTTCAAAATATAGAAGCAAGAAGCGGTTTAATCATAACACAAGATACAAGAACAACAACAAAATGTACATGGTTGTATATAAACATTGTGTAATTTTTTTCTTTTTAATTTTGTGTTTATCATTAATTGGTCTCTGAAGCTGGAATGGTAACTAAAATACAGAAAATAAGTATTACCTAAACGGTTTTGGTGTAAATACGAACACACTTTTTTTTTTTTTTCAAGAATAAAAAAAAAGGTTAAAAAAAGTTGTTAATGACCAGATTTCGCAGCTTCTCCTGATTGGTGGAGGGTGCCAGAACAAAACGTGTGGATGTCAAGATATCTGACAGCCACACCATTTTAAAAACATTTCAGTTGTGAGTTTTCCATACATTTGCATAAGGGCTTTTCAAACTACCCCCCCCCCCAATACACACACAAAATAGTTTCAAACTACAAAACCAAAAAAATAGCTCCATAAAAGCCAAATTTTAGCAAATTTTCTTCTGATCGGAAGGTTCTCGTCAGTAACGCGTGATTGGCCGAGGTCTCCAGGTCTCCGCCCTAAACCTCTCAGTCTCACCTGGGCGGTGACGCGGTTATCCGTGATAATCAAAAGCGTCGCGCGCGCGGTTCAGTCCGAGCTTTCCTTCGCTTCTTTGATCTATTTAAAATCTTTTCATCTTTGCAACAGTGTTTAGCAGCATCATCAGCCATTAACATTCTTTTCTGATCTGCATCTTCTTCTTAGTCATAATGTCGTCTCCTAGTAACAAGCGCCGCCGCTGGATTATGGCTCAGCTAGTTTGACTGTTTTTCTTCGGAACCGCGTCACGCGCCTGACAAATGTTTTTTGCGTCAGATTCATCTCTCGTGCATTTTGACATCATAACATTGTAGCTACAAAATTGTAGCCAATCCCTGCAGATTAAAGGCGTGGCCTGATTGTTCTTCAACCAATCAAAAGCTAGAGAATAGATCATGTTTACAAAAACCAGGAATCGCCTTTTCTCTATTGAATTGTTTTTTTTTTTTACTTAACCATATACATATAAGTTTATGTATTTTTTTTCCTTATTTAAAAGCATTAAAGTGCAATTAAATGTAATAAAATGCAACAATTTTCTTTATAACAATACTTTTACATTACATTATTTTTCATTCCATTAATTTTTATTTAAAGCAAAGAGTAATATGTGTTATTTATACTGCTGTTTGACAACCTGAAGTTCAGTGTTAAATATTTTAAAAGGAAAAGTATCCAGAAGCGTGAAAAAAAATTATCAATGATTCTCATTTTATCCCGAATCGTAGATAGACATATTTATGACACCTTGGAGCTTTTCTTGTGACTGAATTACGGATCGAAAGAGAGAAGGAAAGAAAGCAAGAAAGAGAGGGGACAAAAGCAAGAAAAAGAGGGTAAGAAAGCAAGAGAGAGAGTGAAAGGAAGGAAGGAAAGAAAGAAAGAAAAACAGAGTGAAAGAAAGACAGAGAGGGAAAGAAAAGAACGAATGACAAAGACAGAGAAAAAAAGAAAGAAAAAAGACAGCGAGAGGAAGGAAAGAGAGATCAAACCCCGCAGTCACTTCTTGCAGCTGTATTTGTTTTTAAAGTGGTTTAGTTTTCAGACGCACACGAGCGTCTTACTAATAATAATGGTGGAAGTGAGACACACCTCAGAGTGAGGCCGCACACACGCAACCGCTTCAGGGTCAAAGGTCGCGCTGTGCTGGTGTCGACAGACAGAGATGAGGTCATCACTCGGAACAATGCACCGCGTGAGAATCGACAAACTCTGACACCCGGAAGTGAAAGTTAGCGTTTGTTTGTAGTGTAATCTGGGATTATTCCTCTGGAGAGTAACTCTTTACTCTTAGAATATTTTACTCCATAATAAATACTCACTCACCTCCTCTCCCTCACTTTCTCGCTCCCTCACTCTTTTGCTCCCTCACTCTTTTCACCTTGCTTCTGCTTTTTCTTTCTTTCTCTCGCTCACTCTGTCTCTCTCTCATTCTCCCGCTCTGTTTCTCTCTCTCTCTCTCTGTCTCTTTTTCTCTCTCAAACTCTCTCTCTCTCTCACACTCTCTCTCTCTGTGTCTCTCTCTCTCTGTGTCTCGCTCACTCTGTCTCTCTCTCCTCTCTCTCTCTCTCTCTCTCTCATTCTCCCGCTCTGTTTTCTCTCTCTTTTCTCTCTCTCTTTCTCTCTCTCTCTCTCTCTCCTCTCTCTCTCACCTCTCTCTCTCTCTCTCTCTCCTCGTCTCCTCTCTCTCCTCTCTCTCTCCGTCTCTCTCTCTCTCTCTCTCTCTCCTCTCTCTCTCTCTCTGTGTCTCTCT
Source organism: Paedocypris micromegethes (assembly GCA_028031935.1). Taxonomy (NCBI): domain Eukaryota; kingdom Metazoa; phylum Chordata; class Actinopteri; order Cypriniformes; genus Paedocypris; species Paedocypris micromegethes. The sequence continues at coordinate 27,238,356 of CM051498.1, read as the reverse complement.
CTCTCTGTCTCTCTCTCTCTCTCCTCGGGGTTTGTAAGTGTGTGAGACATTTACTTAGACAGGCTTAGACGCTGTTGTGAGCAGATGTTTATTAGTGAATGTTTGCTGAAATTAGTGAAATCTGCACCTGCACTATAAAATTAAAAGGATATGATTATATAGAAGATATTCATTGATAAGGGAAAATGCATTTTCACAGTTTGTGTGTGTGTGTCTTTGTAAACAAAAGTAACTTTTTCCAAGTTGCTAGATGATGAAATTGATAGAAATACAATCAACGTTACAATGATGATTTGTTCAAAGCAAACCAGTACGTCTATTCGCAACAATAGTTTTAGTTGTTTTGTGTTACCTGCAACAAATCGACAGTTACAAATGTGTCGATCCGATTTTGTAACTTCCCCCAAACCTACAAAAAAATCAACTTTTTGTCCGTAACCAACAACTTTCATTCAGCATTGGTTGCTCAGGTTTTCCTGTTAGCGAGCGTCTGTTTCCCAGAGTTCCTGTGGTTTTCCTCGCCGCTGTGGCCTGAAATCTTGCTCGCCGCTCATCGTTTTGTCGTTGAATTTGACTTGAGATTAGAGAAGCTAAAGTGATGGGTTAGCGCACTTTTTTCGCAAAAGCTGATAACGGATGATGGAATTTATCGGAAGAACGAATGGGGAACGATCCAGTGCTATTCAATTGTAATTCGTCGTCTTGGTCGCCGAACCAATCGAATACACACGTCGGTTTAATCTGAGATCCCGAGAAATTAGCGTGAGACATTCCTCTTGGGATTAAAATTCCGACCGTCTTTGATCTCCGGATCTCATCGCTGACTGTCGAAATCACCACGTGAGCCGGCAAAGCTTGTCGTCGGGCACGATGGCGGCCAAACATGGCGACGAGATGCTAATCAAGTCCAGGCGCTTGTGTGTGTTTGCAGGGGTTAACGATGCTAGCCGCTAGCCGCATGATTACCATTGTGCTTCAGCGGCCCGTAAGAGCGCATCAATAGAGGCCTGAAAGTGTGGAACACACTCCAGCGCGTTATTCAGCCGCTCAGGTGGCATCAATCCGCTTCCACAGCCGCTGTTGCCGTAGTAACCAGTCTGCTGCGTCGGTAACGGCCTTGCTGTGTAATTAGCATTCGTTTTCTCCCGCGCGCTCGCCACATTCCTCCGGTCTCAACGGGACGGCGTCTTCCGTCAGATGCCCCGCGAGTTTCCTCTGCTGGCGGCGGGGACGACAACGGCCGTGATGAATCTGCCCGTCGAACTTCACCGCGGAGAAAACGCGCGTTTGGCCGTCGTTTATTTTTATCTCCTCGCCGCGGTGATTCAGATCTCATCTTCTCTCGCTGGCCGGCTGGGGAGAAAAGGAAATGCATTAGGAGGAAATGAAGCAGCGCCCTGGACTTCTCACCTACACACACACACACACACACACACACTCTAACGCATTTAAGTGCAGCTGTCTTTATGAACTTCCCCTGAATCAACAAAGACTCGCTCGGGCAAGAAAACGGTTTTAAGCGAGCGTCTGCGCTCTGGCCTTCGTGGTAGACGGACATTTGAGATCTTGAGTAATGTAATGGCTTTTATAACGCAGCCGTGTTCTGATTGGTCGGTGTAGTGTTGCTGGATTATTCGATGTGGAGAAGCTCTGATGGGAAACGTTCGTCTCGTTTGATCATCCAGCCATCGATAGTCTGAGAATTGTTGGAAAACAGTGGTACCTCTACTTACGAATGTCTCTACTAATGAAAGTTTCAAGTTATGAATCGTGTCTGATAGATATTGTCCTTTTACAAAATGTTACTATGCATGTCAATAAACACAAAACAATTGTCGGTTACAGAGATCTTGCTTACAAAATACCGTATTTACGGGAACAAATACAATCAAAACGCTGGGTTTGCTGTGCAGGGGATAATAATCCTTCGCTACCATCGTCTTCACATGGCGTTGGATAGAAAAATGGCTCGAAACGGCCTCCTTGCTCTGTTCCTGTGCAGACTGGAATGCAAAGACTGAGAATTCTGGGAGTTGGAGTTCCGATCACTAGAATCGACTTTTTGTTTGTCTTGTGACATTTCAATATCGTTTTCCTTGAACAAGTTAGGTTTGTTAAATAATGAAGCAAATTTATTTTATGAGAACATTAATGTAATTAAACCATAAATGTAAAAACAAAGTGTATTTTTTTTTTTTGTTTATTGGAATTTTTATTTGTACGGGAGTGCTTATGTTGTCTAGGTGCTACTGCTTATATTCGCGTAAATATGGTACAACGTGATTTAGCATTTTTCCCGAATGGCACAAATTGTCGTCTGAGTGTCACTGTCACCAATTGAGACAGGAGTTTGTGAGCGTGGCCACTAGGGGCAGTATCGAGACTCTGCATTTTAGCCGTCCAGTGAAGTGATACACACAAACCCGGAGCAGTGGGCAGCCTTAAGTCGGGGGACTGGGATTTAAATCTGCACAATTCTTGGGCTCATTCTCTACTCTTGACCACTCGGCGGCTTAATGTGGAGTTTGGCGCAGAATGGTCTCGGCTCGGCCCGTCTCGTGGATGTTCGCGCCGCGTTTAAAGGCTTTTGAGCCGAGGCTTAGCAGCAGGTCTTCTGGTCAGAACACAAAGCCCTACATCTGTCCGAGAGTCACATGGTGGACCAGCAGAGATTACCCAGAAGCCCCCTCTACACCCCCTCATAGTCATCACAGACTCGTCTAGCGATCCAGTTACTGAAGCTTTTATTATTAATAAACCGCAAGTATTGCCAATGTAATTTGGATTTGACATTTACGTTGATTAAGTTGAGTGTCGTTGCATTCATTAGCTACTCTGAGCGTTTGTTACATAAGATATGCTAATTTAACTCGAGCGCCGTTTTCGAGTGTTGTTTGGACGATGTCGCTGTGAAACTCTTCTAAACTTCCAATTGAAGCAGAGCGTTTAAAAACTGAGTGTCTGAATTGAACTAAATCTATTTGGTTTTGTTCTGTAAACTTAACTAGTTGAGTCCTTTAATTAGTAATTTAATTTCTATGTAAAGTTACTGTCGAAGTGATATCAATATAATAAAAAAAATAAATAAATAAATAAATCAAATTAAATTCTTGAAGTTTTTCAAACTTTTAAAAAAAAAACAAGATTCTAAATCCAGTTACTTTTTCCAACATGACGTTTTTCATCTACCAAATTGCACATTTTATTTAGTTTTTTTTCACAAGTGATGCAGAAATGACATTAGCATGCACATTATTTTTAAATCACATGAACATTATTTTTTATGTTTTTTGCTGTTAAGGCTAAAATAGTCTTTGAGGCCTTCGACTCCCATGAGCCAGACTAAAGCTGAGCTGGGTTTTTTTTAGATAATAATATCAGAACGGTATTGTTTTTCCCTGTGCAGCAGACAGAGCGATTTGATTGTTTTTTGTGCCTTTTGTGTGCTGGAGTCGTTTTCAGGCGCTAGCAGTTAGCCGATAGCAGACGGCTGCACAAAGACGACGCGTTTCCGTTTATTTGGGATTGTTCCTGACTTGAAATATGGAAAAATGAGTGTATTTACGCACGCGGTGACCATAAGCACCCGCAACCTTTTGAGCGTCGATAATTCGAGATAATTCCGGTACTTACATTCGCACAAATACGTATAATTTAAATAAAACCCTTTTGTCGCTAATCGTCTAAACGAATAAAATCGTTTAGACGATTAGCCTTACTGCTAGTCACACTGCTTTATTTCTGCGTCTGATTCGGAGGATGGGAAGGCAGCACTATCTAGTGTGCAGGGCGTCGCTTCAGGCCTGGATCACGGCTGAACTTTAATTGGGTTCTGTCCGGCGCATTGAATCGAGCTAAAGCCTTCATTAGCACGACTCCTCGAGGCTCCTCAGGGCTTCACTCCGACACAACGGCCAGTCGAATGTAACGCCACCTTAAAGTAGCGAGATTCTGACGCCATCAAAGGGGCAAAAAATGACCATCTAATATTTTGAAAGTGAGTTTTTTCTCGGTAAAACAACCCAATTGCTTGAATCGCATGTTAAGCAAGTACAGTTTGTCGTCTTTCGACTCTCGTAACAGTTCGTAAAGTTAAAAAAATCGACGCAGCCAAGACGTGATCGTGTCCGCTACTGCTACAGCGGGTTTTTATCGTAGCTCAAAGAATTAAAGACGGATGAGCTTTACTGACGATTTCCCACGTATAGTCTTTGTTTGCGAAAATCTGCTGCGGAACTTTACGTTTTGAAAAATGTACAATTTCGTTGCTGCGTAGCTTGTGTGTTGGCAATGTGTGACACATAAACGTCGGCAGGTGGCTTCACTTTCACACAAACCTCAGGATTTCTGCTACTAAATAATTGTGACTAGGACAGAGTCAAATACGTTACACGTTTGCTGTTTAGTTTCCCGACTAGCGCCCTCTAGTTACCAACAACAAACTCACACTCGTGATCGGAAATGTACAAAAGTAGCCAATTGTTTGTTCACTTCTACTCTTAAAAAAAAAAAAAAAAAA
>CM051498.1:27214743-27227516 GCA_028031935.1 Paedocypris micromegethes | reverse complement strand
TTTTTTTTTTTCTTGGTAGATGAATTTAATGCGAATCAATAAAGAAGGCATTTATTTGCCACTTTTCAAAATGTGACGTTCCTCTGCGAATACATTGCAAAAAATACGTAAAATTGTAACAATGTGATGAAATTGTCACGATACAATGTTTCAAATTAGACAAAGTGATTGTGCGTGACGACTAGCAGGAGATTGACGGACATCAAAGTGACTCGTTGGCTGCAAACTTTTGTTTTAATACATAATATAAATACATTTGAATACATATTTTGTCCTAATTGACACATTGTTAGAATTTTTTGTCCTAAATTTATTTTTTTTTTGTGCAATTTGTTCCAATTTTACCGCTAGAACAGAAGCAGGTGAAATATTGTATTCAGTTGAACGTAAAAAAGGTCCCTTTAATTATTTTCGATTCCGCAATTGCCTAATTTATCGCGAATCAATCGCGAGCCTCTCGATACAACTTTTTAACTAGAAACAGTGAAACTGTTGATTTTATAACTAGCAGGAAATTGACAGGCATCAAAGTGACAGCAGACTATCATGTTAAGTACAATGAATAAAATATGATCTGCTGGGTGATTTCACGCGCTCTACATCAGTTACCGTACTCATTAGAAATCCACCGAAAATTGTACCGCTAGAAAAGACTCTGCAAGGAACAGAACCGTGTGAAATATTGTCTTAACGAGAAACAGTCCCTTCGTTTTTTTTTTTCAAATAATTTAATTTAATAATTGCACAAAAAAAATTGCAAGTGTCAATAAAAAGTTGCTTTTTTTTTTTTGCGAACCTCTAAAACGTGGTGCTCTACTGCAAACAATTTAGAAAAAAAAATAATTTAAGACATAAAATTTTCATTAATTTTATAATCTGATTATATAGTCTCTCGATGCAATCGTTCGAATTAGAAAAGGTAAAAAAAAAACTGAGGAGGAAACGTCGACTAACGTCAAACCTCGCACTTTACTAGAGTGTATTACCATCTGTGATGTAAAGCTAACTTTAGAAAACAAATTAGAAAAGCACCAAACATTTTAATTTAAGTTGCCACCTTTCGCAAAGCCCAGATACAAATTCTGCCACTTTTTGGCCAAGTAAAATTCTGTTTTTGAACTGGTTTTGCTTCTCCAGATTTTTCGCGAATTCCGAAACCATCCTAGCAAATGCCGTCCGTAGAGTTGAAACCGATGGGCATCATTCCTTATTAACGAGAGTTTGAGGCAGTGTGAGCGACAGATACGCCAAAGATTCATATTCATTACGCAGCGATTGCTCCAAATGCGTTGGTCAATAATAAATGGTATTACCTGAAAGGGACTACGCAAACTCCACCTGCATTTTCTGTGGCTCAGACGGAGCTGTCAGACGTTTGTCTGGAGGCCAAATGGACCAGTGGCTTTCTGATAGTGGAACAGAGGCATTACACGGACCCCCAGCCCCTTACAACACACATAGCAAACCATCTTCCTGCCGAGAGTCCATTGTAGGCCACACTTTAGGTCTTTGCAAGATTCGAACCATTTAGTGGAAGCTTCTGAATGGTTTCTGAATCGGTAGAGTAGCACTAGAGGTCTACACACACCACAACACACCAGTTTTTTTTTTTTTTATTTTTTTTTTTTTTATATAAAGGTGGTCCACTCCAAGTTCGTTTCCTGGGAAGAGCCAAATCAAGCGCAATTCCATTGTCGGACACAAGGTGGCAAGACTCGGGACTTTGACCCAATGTGTTTGTGATGCTTGTCATCTTGTAGATGATTTTCAAAAATATTAAATATTTCTCGGACTTCTGTAAACTCACTGCGTTGGTGCGTTGAGTGAATGTGGTTGGCCAAATATATTAAGGATGCATCGATACCACTTTTTTGGAATAGGAGTATGAGTACTGGCATAGCGCTTTAGTCGTATTATTTAAAAAAAAAAGGACCAGGCTGGAAATAAGAACATTTATTTAAAACGAAAAGCATGTTGTATGCAGCATATTACAGAATAACTAATTATAGAAAACTTAAACGGTGACCTGTTTCTCTCTCTTGCAAGAGTTTTCTGCAGCGTGAGTTGTGTTGGTTTAGAAACTAACTCTTTGTACTCCGTCGTGTTGGGATTTTGGGATTTTGGTACATTTTGAGCCGCTGGACAATTTCTCTGAGCATAATTCGCGGTTTGCCGTTTTAACTTGGACATTTTCCATTTCCGTTACTTGTTTTCCGGTATCGGTGGACTTTTCCGAGTACTTTAGAGAACGTGGTGTCGTAGTCAATACCCGATTGGTGTTGGTGAGATTTTTAGTTTGAAATTTAGTAAAGTATAGTTAGTGGTTTTAGTTAAACTCTGTTGCGTTAAAGTTGTTGTTCGGTATTTTGGCTTACAATGGTTTGATATTTAGTTTATGTCTTTTATTAAATTAAGATGCACATCAAAAATCTTGAAAAACTAACTGCACCATCACCACAATTTCTCCCAACACCGAACCCGCATGTCGTTTTAAAAAGATGAACCTGATGCTGAATCTAAATTATTCTCCAGTTTTCTACCATTATAATTTATCCAGTGGAGCTGTGGAGTGAAAGGACTGTCCTCTTCTCTGCTGACAAGCCTTTGTTTTCCAAGGCCTGGTTTAGCTGGACTCAACCTTTTTTGAAGTGTGTGTGTGTGTGTGTGTGCCGAACATTGTACCAGCGTTTATTTATAGCTGATGGCTAGTCTGCACTGGGAAATGTGTTCAGGAAATGTCCATGAATTTCCAGGAGGAATTGATCGAACGGAATCCATTTTTAAGCCCCGGTCATTTACTCTACAGCACCTAGAGGAAGCGTTAGCGTTGGAATATTGCCTGGCGTTCTCAAAGCCACAAATCAGATTCCACAGCGACCACATCTGAGAGGAAAAGGAGACGCACGGAGAAGGAAGAGGAAATGAGGAAGCAGCGAGGGTGAAGATCTCAAAACCATTTCGTGTCGCATTTTTCCAGCTCTCTCCGTTTTAACTGCTGATAACTTGTCTTGGTGGAATCCCAGAAGATGGATCGCTGCAGCGGATGGGTTGCTCAATCTGGAACAACAGACTCTCATTCCACCGGTTTAGTTCTGGATCATGTCGTGGATCAGACGACGCTGTCAGAAGCTGCGGAATCGATCAAAGTATTTCTGCCTGAATTCTCTGGCTTCTGACGGCGCTAACTCCAGATTACTCGCAGAAGTTTGCACACGTTATCACTGCTGGTATAAAAGCGATTAGTAACTTCATCTCTTCCTCTTTTCCCGCGTCTTTTTTTTTCGTCGAGGAATTGCGTTTCAAATGCGACAAATTTGGCAGGAAAAGTCTTTGTAATCTCGCTCACTACATAACGGCGTTCTGAAAATTGTTTTTACGTGTCAATCCAGACGGTGTGTTATTGAATTATGAACTGTGTAAAATTTTGTCCAAAATATGCCACGATTGCTATATTTACGCAAACATAAGCCCCGCGCGAATATTAGCCCCCTCTGATTTTACAGGCTCAAAAATTCTGTTAATAGCGAACATAAGCGTTCTTGGTGTTCTCGACTTTCCAGAAATCTAAAATTCTGGCTAAATACTTCTCTGAATACTACTTTAAACAAACCTAACTTGTGACTCTTATACTTGAATAATTCAAAAATTCATCGTTAAGTGTTATCTCTAAATGCAGTAGAGTCTGTTGTCCAGTAGGCGGTGCTGATTCCACTTGCTATGTCCATATATGGGTGTAGTCTGGTTTTCACGGCTACAGACAGTTCAGACGGACTTTCACAATGTATTTAATTACATTTATTTCTTCCAGTGTTCCAGCAGTGTTGTTTAGCCACTGCTAGGTGTGCGACGATAATGTTTCTTCGTTTCTGACATCAAGGCAATAGAAGTATTAGGCAATAAGACGACATGTTTCCGTGTATTTGTGATTTTGTCTGACTTGAAATATGGTGAAATATGCGCTTTATTTAAAACATACACACAAGTGCCCACGTTTTTGGGTGTGTATGAATGGAAAAAGGTGTATATTGTTATGCTGATAACTGTGTGAAAATGTTGTCAAAATCCGATAAAGCTTCATCTGTGAGCTTTAGATTGTCTACGTATTCTGTGTTTTTTAAATGCTTGCAAAGGAATCCTGAAGTGACAATTTGGAGCTTTTTCTTGAGATTTCTTTCTATTTCCTGTGCTAAAGGCATCGCTATAACGCGGTTATTACTACTCTTCATGCGCAGTGAATTTTATAGTTTTACTTTACCACATTATTTCCAAATCGACTGGGTTTGCAACGTACAATTTTGAGTTTGAGTCTTAACCGACTAGTCAAACACTAGTGATACGTCAACATTCACCAATTAACGGTGAAAACGCAAATTCATTTCACATACGGTGCAATGATCATGCGACTAGTGTCTGCGAGAAGAGAAGTCACGTGACTGCGCGGGCGGTTTAGCGCGTGAACGCGGCCTTGCACTAGACGAGAAATGAGCGGGTTTATCACCCACCTCCAGACGGGCACAACCTGCCATAATAATAATAGTACGTCTGCGTTAATGTGGGATTATGTTGTTATTCCGTCGCTCCCCTACAACAAAATCACCGTCTTTAATGTCGTCGCTCTGAACGCCGCCGAGGAGAACAATAGATGTTAGTGGAGACGTTACACACACACACTCACACACTAACGGAAGACTTTATACACTGTCAATTTCATAACATAACACACATAGTGCGTATGTCGATGTTATTATGTCAATATTGACGAGTTTTTACAATTTCATGATGGGAAAATTAAAGGTTGTTTTTTTTTATTGTTGGACGTTAAATTGAGCCGTTGAACCAATAATTGGGGTGTGTGTGTGTGTGTGTGTGTGTGTGATCATGCTAATTAGTCCATACGTTTATCACAACAGATGACGTATGATCGCTTCACATACCTCAAATGTTTCATTAATTGTTAATTAATCTTTGAAAGCTTTTTAATTCAGAGCTTTAATGAAGGATTTTGACGTACTAAAGTCTTTTAATGTTAAAATTAAGGATTCTTAAATGTTCTAGTGTTAGTATTTTATTTTACTTGCTCTTTATATTTGCGCTCTCTTTTTGTGTGTCTTTTTCTTTCTCTCTCTCTCTCTCTCTCTCTCTCTGCCTCTATCTCTCTTTTTCCCACCCTCCTTTCCCTCCTTTCTTTTTGCTTCTCTCTCGCTCTCTCTCTTTTTGCTTTTCTCTCTTTCTGCTTTCTTTTTCCTTATCTCTCTCTTTGTTTCTGCATCTTTCTCTCTTTCTGCTTCTCTCTCGTACACCCTATCTCTTTCTCTCTCTCTCCATTTGCTTCTCTCTCACTCTCATTTTTCCTCTCTCTCACTCTCATTTTTCCTCTCTCTCTTTCTCTCCTTTTACTTCTCTCTCTCTTGCGCTCTTTCTTACACTCTCTCCTTATGCCCCCCATTTGCTTCTCTCTCTCTCTCTCTCTCTCTCTCTCTCTCTCTCTCTCTCTCTTCCTCTATCTTTCTTTTTTGCACCCTCTTTTCTCTCCTCTCGTTTTGCTTCTCTCTCTTTTTTTGCTTTTCTCTCTCTTTCTGCTTTCTTTTTCCTTCTCTCTTTGTTTCTGCATTTTTCTCTCTTTTTTCTTCTCTCTCGTACACACAATCTCTTTCTCTCTCTCCATTTGCTTCTCTCTCACTCTCTTTTCCCCTCTCTCTTTCTGTCCTTTTGCTTCTCTCCCTCTCTTGCTCTCTTTCTTACACTCTATCCTTTTGCCCCCCATTTGCTTTTCTCTCTGTCTCTCTCTCTCTCTCTCTTGAAATGTATTGTTTGTCTCAAGCGATCAATACAAACTATACACGGCCTTATAGAATGACTAGACGCACAAAGTTCCTCCAAACTAAAGCGGCATTTGGTCTTATTTGTTTTATTTCATTCCAGGAATTTGGAATTTTCATTTTTCTCAATGGGAGAAATTTTACATCGGAGTTCTCTCACACACCGACTCTCACCAATCGAAAGCAGATGTTCCTGGATCCAAGTGACGTGGATGCTGTCACATGATTGCAATTTGGTTCGTTTCACTGGTTCGGACCAGAGACATCAGTGTGTGATCAGGAACCAAAATGGCAGAAAAATGCCATGACAAATCATTTGTTCCCTTTGATGCGGACCAGATGAACCGAATCACAGGTGCGAAGGCATCGTTAGTGTGTGTGTGTTCATCCACTGAATCTGAGTTCACCAACCGGAGCAAACTGCTCAAAGTTTCTTGTGGCAATTGTGACGCGAGACTCTGAATGTCGAGTCCTCGATGAGAAGGACGGACAGGCTTATTATTTCGCATGTCTTCACACAAGGACGACTGATTCGGCGACAAAGGTCAAGTGATTCCGCAGGATTTGTCTTTTGTTGGCGACAGCTTCCATGATCGCGCTGGCTCTGCCAACCTCGTCGTGCCCTTTTCTCCTCTCTCTTTCTACAGTGCGCTTCTGTTCCTCATTACAGCGGGAACGTTTCACCGCGCGCGGCTTTGCGGGAAGATCGTGTAGGTGTGTGTGGTCGTCGCTCTCATTAAGGTTAAACCAGCAGCTCGCCCGCGCGGTTGCCAGGAAACCAAGGAAACTGACATTTCAGAGCTTCGTCTGTCAGGTGCAGCTCGTTACAGGCCGCATGCGCTGTTCCACCTGCCCAATCCCTCGTTTAGCCGCGTATGATTTTGCTCTTCACGTTTTGACGAGTTTGAACTAGAGCTGCACGATTCTGGATAAAATGAGAATCACGATTTTTTTGCTTGGAATAAAGATTGTCATTCTTTTCACCATTCTTCTTGTGGATATTTTATTATTTTTAATATTCAACCCTGAATATCAGGTTGTCAAACGGCAATATAGTCGCATATTAGTCTTTGCTTTAAATTTAAATTCACATTTCACTTGGATGTTGTTTTACTTGAATAGAATTGTAACTGTCATATATTATTGTTAAATGTAGTAGAGTGTGTCTTCCATTAGGGGGCACTGTAATTCCACTTTCTATGTCCATGTATGGTTTATTCTCGGTTTTCAAGCCGTGGTTAGCAAATAAGCAATTCATTATTGTATATATTTTTTTGTTTCTGCTTGTTTGTTGTTTAGCTGCTACATAAAAATGCCTCACATCCGTTTTCTTCAATTTCTCCAGGTTTGAAATGTGAAAAATGGGCGCATTATATTTCTTGCGCATATTTGAAATGGGCGAATATAAGCACCCCCTATGTTTTCGAGACTCGAAAATTTGGAAAATATGGGTGCTTTTATCCACGTAAATGTTTTTTTGGTAACGTTTTCTCTAAATGATTAGAGGGGTCTGATCATGTCTCCTCTTCTCCAGCCGTAGGTGAGAAGGAAGACCTGCGCACAGGATGCTCGTCCCTCACGCCTGATTCTCTCCAAGCAAGCGTCTGGTCCCATGTTCCCCCAGCTTTGTTGTTTCTGCTAGAGCGCGGGCATGCGCCACTGCTGAGCTCCGCCCCTCAGGGCCAGCATGACCAGTCTCAAGCGTTCCCAGACGGAGCGCTCGGTGGGCGGCTCCGTCCCCGCCACGGACGAGTTCTACACCCGCCGCCTGCGCCTGCCCAACGGCGGAGCCCCGCCCCCTCGCAGCGAAAGCACCCACCTGACCGGAACTCCAGGCGTGCCTAAGATGGGAGTGCGGGCACGGGTCGCCGACTGGCCACCTAGGAAAGACGGCGGAGGGGGAGGCGGAGGAAGCGGTGGTAGTGGGGGCGGAGGCAGTGGAGGTGGGAACGGCGGAGGGGTGTGGCACATCACCGTGGAGTCCGATTCGCCCTCCACCACCACAGGAAGTGCCCAGAGCAACCTGTCCAGCAAGCTCGGGCACCTCATCAGCCCGCAGGACTCGTCCATGCTGCGCAACATCCACAACACCCTGAAGAGCAAGATGCAGAGCAAGGGCAAAGACAACCGCTTCCTGTCGCCCGACGGCTACCTGGGCTCGCCGCGCAAAGGCATGCGGCGCATCCGCCAGCGCAGCAACAGCGACATCACCATCAGCGAGCTGGACGGCGAGGGCGGCGAGGGCTGGTCCTTCTCGGGCTGGACGCCCATGCACCGCGAGTACGGCAGCACCTCGTCCATCGACAAGCACGGCGTGTCTGGAGAGAGCTTCTTCGACATGCTGAAGGGCTACCAGACGGAGGCGCCCGACCAGCGCAGCCCCGCCCCCGAGAAGCTGAGCGAGCTGCTGACGGTGGCGCACAAGGACCTTCCCGACGGCCCCCCGCGAGGAAGCCCGGCCAGTCGCCTCAAGGAGCGCGAGAAGCACATGAAGCGCCGCTCCAAGTCCGAGACCGGCGGCGAGTCCATATTCCGCAAACTCCGCAGCGTCAAGGTGGAGGGCGACTCCTCCCGCGCCGGCTCCGACGCCGAGGACGGGAAGCCCGAGGACCCGGGACCTCCACCCAAGCCCTGGTCCTGCCAGAAAGGCTTCGCCCACTTTGACGTCCAGAGCCTCCTGTTCGACCTGAACGAGGCGGCGCTGAGTCGTGCGGTCAAGCGGAAGAACACCACCACGGGAGCCTCTGCCGCCGCCGCCGCCGCCTCCTCCAACACCTCCTCGCTCTCCTCCACCCAGAGCGGCGCCTACAGCTCCCCGTGCGGCAGTCAGGAGGAGCTCCACCTCAAGGACGGACCCTCTCTGGACTCCGGAGACGACAAGAGCAACGACTTGGTCCTCAGCTGCCCGTGTTTCCGCAACGAGGTGGGCGGCGAGGGCGAGAGGAACATCAGCCCGTCCAAGCAGGGCAGCATCGGCAGCGGCTCCTCCAGCTCCTCCAGGGACGAGGAGGGTTCTCCTGAGCGGGCGCCCAACACGCACTTCAGTAACGCCGGGGTGGCGGTCCTCGAAGCCCCCAAGGACGGGAAGAGCCTCCATCACGAGCGCGGGAAGAGCAATATCGTGGAGCACCTGGACTTGGGAGCTTATTACTACAGGAAGAACTTTTACCTGAGAGGTGAGAGCTGGGTTTTCACAGGGTTGCGTAGCAGATTGGGGAGGGCTTTACCAGGGAAGATGTTTTTCTAGTCACCTCACCTCCTTAGAGGGTTTTTTACATTTCTCGATGGTTTTACAAGGGCGCAAATTGATCGTTTTTAGTGTTTAGATCGTTTTTTTTTTTTTTTTTAAATCAGAACATGTGTATGAAACTTAAGTTCCCCGTATGCTTTTTGTTTGTTCAACGCACAATTTGTAGAACTCAGAAGATGCTTGGATTTAAAATAGTCTTTTTCTTAATGTTTTATCTCCATATTGTTCAAAATGTTTTATGGTTTTTTATTTTCGCTCGCTCATTCTTTCTCTCTCTCTCTTTCTCTCTCTTTCTCTCTGACACACACACACACACACACACACACACACACACAAGTCTCTCGCTCCTTCACTTCTTTCTGTCTAATCCCTCTCTCTTGCTCACACACTCCCTCTCCTTTTACTACTCTCTCTCTCTCTCTCTCTCTCTCACACACTACTCTCTCGCTTTCTGTCTCTAATCCCTCTCTCTTGCTCACACTCTCCCTCTCTCCTTTCACTACTCTCTCTATCTCTATCTCTCTCTCTCTCTTGCTCACACTCTCATTTTCTTCTTCCTCTTTCTCTGATCTCTCTCTCTCCTGATCTTTCACTACTTTCTCTCTCTAGTCTCCCCCTCTCTCTCTCTGCATAAGTGGCATGTCAAATGCTCGTGAAGCGTAAAGTGAACCACACATCAGGTGTCATTTAAACCACAAATTAGATGTGAATCTTGAGACGATTGTTGTAAAGCGGATATGCTGGGACTGATGTTAACGTATGGCGTGTGGTTTCTTCAGAGCATTGGAACTACCTGGGCGTGGATGAAGCGCTAGGGCCTGTGGCGGTCAGCATCCGCCGGGAGAAGCTGGAGGAGCACAAGGAGCACGGCCAGCAGTACAACTACCGCATCATCTTCAGAACCAGCGGGGTGAGAGCGTAATCCCTCGTTTATCGCGGTAGATTCGTTCCAAGCCCGACCGCGACAGGTGAAAATCCGCGAAGTAGAGGCGCAACATTTACGTATTTATTTAACACTTATTCAGACTTTTAAAACACTTTTTTCACGTAGTATTCTTTATTAGCCAGACGCGTCGTCCCCGCGGAGATATTAATTTTCAAAGTTAAATTCGCTGCGCCTCGTGCGGAGGTCGTGAAGGGACGTCCGACATAGCGATCCGTCTCGAGCCACGAGCATCTTCTGCCAAGATACGGTCAGGAAAAAATGAATCCATCATGTTCAGAAAGCGATTCGCTGACAATCTGACGCGCTCAAACGTTTCCTTTATCAGATCAGTGGGTGGGACGACATGGACGTTGTCGGTCACTCGTTGAATTTCTTGTTCGATTACATTTTTACTCCGATTTGGTGAATAATTGCAACGGACAATTTAAAAAAAAGAAAAACATTCTATTTCATCTCAATCAAGTACAATTCTGGTTGCACGGGCGTTTTATAACTCATTGGTTTTTGTGTTACCAGTCAGAACCCACCATGATTCTAACCAATCAGAGCTCACCGTGTTTTTAACAAATCAGGGCTCACTGGTTTTAACCAATTAGTGCTCACCGTGGTTCACCAACGAATCTGAGGTCACCCTTGTTTTAACTAGTCAGAGGGCACCATTTTAATCAATCAGAGCTGTTTTGACAAATTAAACGACAAATCAAAGCTCACCTTGCTTTTAACCAATCAGAGCTCACCATGTTTTTTAAAAATCAAAGCTCACCCTGCTTTTAGCCAATCAGCTCATTGTGATTTTAACCACTCAGAGCTCACCATGGTTTTAACCAATCAAAGCTCACCTTGCCTTTAACCAATCAGAGTTCACCTCGCCTTAAACCAATTAAAGCTCAACTTGCCTTTAACCAATTAAATCATTGTGGTTTTACCCAATCAGAGCTCACCCTTCTTTGAACCAATCAGAGCTCACCACGGTTTAATCAAACATCATCAGGATTTTTAACCAATCACTGCTCGCTGTAATTTAAACCAATCAGAGCTCACGAGTCAGGACATGATTGAGCCCGAAGACAAAACAGGAAATACTTAGTGTGCACTGTGTTTCAGTTTGTCTTTTCAAATTGTCCACGTTTACTTCCCGTGAACAATTCGCATGGTTTAATTTATCCCAATTCCAAATACAAACGTGTGTGAGAGATCTGATGGGCGTCTGCTCTCTCCTTCAGTTGACCACCCTGCGCGGATCCATCCTGGAGGACGCCGTGCCGTCCACCTCCAAACACGGCCTGGCCCGAGGCCTTCCGCTCAAAGAAGTGCTGGACTACCTGGTCCCGGAGCTGAATGCCCACTGCCTCCGACTCGCCCTCAACACGCCCAAGGTCACGGAGCAGCTGATGAAGCTGGACGAGCAGGGGGTAACGCCTCACTTCTCCACGTGTGCCCATGCCATATCAGTAGAGGCGGAGATGTTTACAGTGCACACACACACACACACACACACACACACACACACACACACACACGGTCAGTGGGCATCCTTAAGCTGTGGAGTCTTGGGAGAGATGGGCTTCTTGCTCAAGGACACTCACTTGTGGACAGTTCAAATTCAACTATTTAATCCGTAGGCCACACCTACATTTACATTCCAGATGCTTAGTGTAAATACGCTATTGCGCAAAGCAGAAAAATTCCCAAAACGTTGGAAAATTTACGTGTGTGTGTGTATATTTTTACTCTATTTATTTTTACTCTATTTACTCTAACATAAGCACCCCTTTTTTCCCATTTTGAGCAGCGCAAAAATGTGGGGGTGCTTATATGCACCAATTTCTAATATTCTCGTAAACATAAGTGCATATTTTTCCATATTTCAAGTCCGGAGCACTCACGAATAAACGGAAATACGTTGTGTTGTCGTATTATTATTATTATTTTTTTAATAATGGTTCTGGAGGCAGACATGCGTATGTGTTTTTATTAGCTCAATCGCAGAAGTAAAGAAACATTAGGCATGATGCGACACTCAGCAGTGGCTAAATAACAATGGAAGAAATTACCCAAAAACAATACCATAATTAATAATGGAAAAGAACGAGACGACAAGCCATCCATGGGGTCAAATTTAAAGGCAAAAATGAACGTTTAGAGTCGAGTGACGCGCAGTTCCGCTTCCTGACACAAGATGGCGAGACTCTACACTTGGAAAAATGTGAAACTCGCCGCTGAATTATGTCCTTAACTTTGTCGCAGTGATATTTTTTGTCGTCTTGTAGTTTATTTATTGATTTTTTTTTTTCATTTTGTTACAAGGTTCACAATTCTTCTTTTTGTGAATAATTTTTACCGTGTAAGTCTTCGATTACCTGCGGGAGGAAACCCTGGAAAAAAGTTGTAGTGGCGCATCCGAAAAGCCACTAAATTCCTTCCGCTGTCAAGAAGGGGTCAACTACACACACACACACACACACACACCAGGCAGGTTTTGTAGACACACTGATGTGGTGGTCCTGACCTTCTGCTGTGCTTCCCGCAGCTGAGCTTCCAGCTGAAGGTGGGCATCATGTACTGTCAGGCCGGGCAGAGCAGCGAGGAGGAGATGTACAACAACGAGGCGGCGGGTCCGGCGCTGGAGGACTTCCTGCAGCTGCTGGGGGAGAGGGTCCGACTCAAAGGCTTCGCCAAGTACCGCGCCCAGCTCGACACCAAAAGTGAGTCTCACACACACACACACACACACACACACACCAAACGAGCATTATTG
>CM051498.1:27191825-27214720 GCA_028031935.1 Paedocypris micromegethes | reverse complement strand
ACACACACACACACACTAAATGAGCATTTTTGTAAGACAGACACAACATAACACACACACATTAAACAAGCATTTCTGAGATAGACATAACACACACGCACACGCACACACGCACACATTATGCAAGTATTCTCAATAGACAGACACAATGTAACACACACACACACACTAAACGAGCATTTTTGATTGGCACAACATAACACACACACGTTAAACAAGCATTTTTGAGAGACATAACACACGCACGCACACACGCGTACACACACACATATTATGCAAGTATTCTCAAAAGAACAGACACAATGTAACACACACACACGCTAAACAAGCATTTTTGAGATGGACATAACACACGCACGCACACACACACACACGTACACACACACATATATTATCCAAGTATTCTCAATAGACAGACACATAGTAACACACACACACACACACACACACACACTAAACTGGCATTTTAAATAGACAGACACATAGTAACACACACACACACTAAACTGGCATTTTAAATAGACAGACACATTGTAATACACACACACACTAAACTGGCATTTTAAATAGACAGACACATTGTAATACACACACACACACACACGCGCATTAAACAGGCATTTTTAACACACACACACAATGTAACACACACACACATTCATTAAACAAGCATTTTTAAGAGACAAACACAATGACAATGACACACACACACACACGCACAAAAAGGCGTTCTTCATAGATCGATACCATGTGACACACACAAACATTAAAAAACAATTATTGATAGACAGACACAACATAAAGCACAAGCATACACACACTAAAATAAAAAGGACGCTTTGCAATTAGTCGGCCTTGCACAAACTAAATCTAATTTAATTGAGTAACATGTGAACGCACTGAACTGCTTTTAATTGCTTTTAATTAATCTGAGTTAATGATTGAACGGAGCAGAAATAATTGCTTTTAAAATTATGACGACTGCGTTGGTCTAATAAAGGCTTAAAAAGCACATAATAATAATACTTATTATTATTATTATTATCATTATTATTATTATTATAAGATAACTGCCCCGTTGTAATAAAGGGTTAAAAAGCACATTGGGTTCATAAGTTGTGGGGCTTTTCCAAGTTTAAAGTAGAGTTCTTTGTAATTAGATGTGATGTCGGATGAGGCGGCGACCCGACCTGACATCACTTCCTGTCGACTGAAAGGAAACAGATTCTGATTGGCTGTGGTTTGAACTGGAGTGACCTTGTGTGAGAGCCGGTGGTGACTCTGGTCTCTGATCACACGGCTGCTTTTCAATCCGCTCATCGGCCTTGACATCCCCGAGGTGTCGGGACGCTTTGATCCCAGCTCGGCGGATTAGAGAAGGTGCAGGAAGGAGATTGGGAAGAGAAGCTTCCGCGGTGGTTTTTGACGTTTTTTTCGTGTTGTCACATTTGCCTAAGCGTTCAAAACGTTTCGGTATTCGTCCTGTTGACACTGTAATGATATAGAACAGGGTGGTTCCACTGTCTTAAAGAGGCGAGTGACGCGCAGTTCCGCTTCTGGACACAAGGTGGCGAGACTCTACGCTTGTGATGAGAATCTCATTTTTGCTTGGGATAAAGATTATGATTCTTTCACAATTTTGGATTTTCTAGCGTCTTTTTTCATTTTTTAGCGTCTTTCACAAGATTAAGCGCTGGAAATCAGATTGTCGAACAGCGTAGGGAATAACTTGTATTACTCTTTGCTTCAAAAATGTATGGACAAAATAATGTCATGGAATGTAAAAGTAATAATGGGAATAAAATGCTCTCATAAATCTACCCGTATATATCTAAATCTCTTTATAACCTTTTTTATTTCTGCAAAATCTTTTATTTGAGGAAAAATCCAGTTTAAAAGAAAAATCCAACTGAAGTCCAATTTTAGTTTTAGGATTTGTTGTGGTGGGCGGGGATCTGCTTTGTGATGGGTTTGCTTTGACCAATCAGAGCAAGGAGTCAAAATAATTCCCAAAACGATTTGTACTCGAGCTAGAGCTGCACAATTAATCGTCAAATGATCGCAATCTCTGTTCCGGCCGCCACACGGTCTTAATACAGCATTTTTACATTTAAGCCAAACTCGTATATTCTCGAAGAATATAGAATTTTTTTTTTTTTAGTTTGATAAAACCAAACGACACGGAAATAAAACCAAACAAAGTGAACTAGAAGTAACGCGGCTATTTCTAAAATGTGTGTAGAAAGTGCATATTTGTACATTTAAAGAGTAAAAGTTAAAAAGTTGGGGGAAAAGCATTAACTCAAGTAAATGAATGAATGAATGAATAAACCTTTATTTGTTCTTAATCTTAAGGGAGAAATGCAGTTGTCCGGCAGCAAACACGCAGCACAATCGTACACTATAATAATAACAAAACAAATACATTTAAAAAGTATTAAAAATGTGCTTAAAGTATTAAAAAAAAAAACTTTTTACTTGACTTTTACTATTAACTTTTTAGTACTTTTTACTTGACTCCTCTGCGTTTGTTGTGGTGTGCAGCGGACTCTACCGGGACGCACTCCCTGTACACGACGTTCAAAGATTACGAGATCATGTTCCACGTCTCCACGATGCTGCCGTACACGCCCAACAACAAGCAGCAGGTAACGTCCCGCAGGGCCACGCCCGTCCACCCGCGCTCACCCGCCCCGCTTCTCTCACCCGCCAAAGCTGCTGCGCAAGCGACACATCGGCAACGACATCGTCACCATCGTGTTCCAGGAGCCCGGAGCCAAACCCTTCAGCCCCAAGAACATCCGCTCGCACTTCCAGCACGTCTTCGTGGTCGTTCGTGCGTTAAACCCCTGCACGGAAAACGCATGCTACAGGTGAGAAATTACACCTTTGATTGATCCATTTTTATTTTTATTTTTAATCTACACACACACCACACACACACCACACACACACACACACACACACACTACAGGTTGTGACACGAGAGCAGTGTTGGGTAAACTAAAAAAAAAAAAAAAAGTACCGTATTTTCTGGACTTTAAGCCGCACCTGTATATAAGCCGCATCCGCTCTATTTTTGAAGGAAAAAAAAAAAAAAAGATAAACAAGCTGCACCTGCGTACAAGCCGCATCCACTCTATTACAGAAGGTTTTGCAAGACTCGGATATGTGTGTTTTTGGATTAGATATTTACTACAGGAACAGAACGATTTTGAATTGTAAATGTACGTGTATGTAACTAAGTAGATCCTTTCCTAACCTGTATTTTAACACGGCAGCAACTTTGCTGATTAAAACTTATAAAAATTATATCTGCTTATGAGGAAGTAGCATATTCTTCTTTGCATTTATTTTGTCTTAGTTTTGATTCTAATTCCGGTTTACAGCGAGAAAAAAATCTGCAGAATAGTCGCACCTTTGTATAAGCCGCATGGTTCAAAACCTAAGAAAAATAGCGGCTTATAGTCCAGAAAATACTGTAACTACTTAGCAATTTTGGGATTCAATTGCTTTTCTAACTACTAAGTAATTAGTGTGTCTGGAAAAGTAACTTAATTGCTGAATAAGTAACTTGGCTAAATACTTCTAATTCCTATCAAAGAATAAATCATTTAAAATTACATCAGTCAAACAGGAAATAGTTGAGCCTTTTAGGTTTCTGATTCATCTTTTATTTATTATTGATTGTAAC
Source organism: Paedocypris micromegethes (assembly GCA_028031935.1). Taxonomy (NCBI): domain Eukaryota; kingdom Metazoa; phylum Chordata; class Actinopteri; order Cypriniformes; genus Paedocypris; species Paedocypris micromegethes. The sequence goes on along the minus strand of CM051498.1, from coordinate 27,211,026 downwards.
CTTCTTTTAGGTAAGGAACAAAATTCCTGAATATATATATATAGGTTCTGCAACCACAAATGCGCCTAAAAGACTGAGATTCTGCATGACTCATCAAGCGTCTCTTCCACAGTCGCCTGCAATCGTTCATTAAGCTTCACACTCTTTCTGCTGTTGCCGATAAATCAAGTTCTAAAAATAGGACATGGACCTATGGAAGTTGAGAACATGTCAAGTTGATCAGTATTACTTTTACTATTTCTGTGTCATGTAAAACCAACAGATCTAGTCTAGTCTAAGGTGCTTATATTCGCGGTGTGCTTATTTCCGCAAAATCGAGATTGTCTACGATGTTTATATTCGCGGTGTGCTTATTTACGTCAAATCGAGATTGTCTACGATGCTTATATTCGCGGTGTGCTTATTTCCGCAAAATCGAGATTGTCTACGATGTTTATATTTGCGGTGTGCTTATTTACGTCAAAACGAGATTGTCTACGATGCTTATATTCGCGGTGTGCTTATTTACGTCAAAACGAGATTGTCTACGATGTTTATATTTGCGGGGTGTTTATATAAAGCAGGGTACTTATATTCTTGTGGTGCTTTTTTTCCAGCGCTTATATTTGCGGGGTGCTTAATTGCGTAATACAATATTCTCCAAGTTGTTTATATTCGCAGTGTGCTTATTTGTGTAAATGAGAGATTCTCTATGCTGCTTATATTCTCGGGGTGTTTATATAAAGCAGGGTGCTTGTATTCATGTGGTGCTTATTTTCGTAATATGAGATTGTCTAGGGTGCTTATCTTCGCGGACTGTATATATATATATATATATGCGTGGTGCTCATATTCGCAGGGTGCTTGAATTCGCACGGTGCTTATTTGCATAAATACTATAATTTCGAGGAGCAAAGTTTGAGAAGAAAACTACAATTGTGTCTTAATCGACATCTCGGGCCAGACGGCGCGTTAGCTAGCGCTTCAGCTAGTTCAGCTAATCCCGCTATACCGCACATCAAGACCGTTGGGCCTGTCTGTTGATTCCATCCGTTTGTGAAAGAGCCACGGTCAGTCTAATAGGCCACAAGTCGTTTCCGCTTATTTGTTCGGAAGGTTTCACTGAGTAAAAAAAGCGTTGTGGCCGCGCCTTTCTGCTCCGCTGGCTCAGTGTGTGTCGGGTTGATTATTCCCCAGTCGGGACCCTCGTGAAGTGCTGTCCTGTCCACTGTTTGTGCCCACTGATGTGGGGGGGGGGGTGTTGCTCTGCCCCTTCATCCCCTTCTCGTGCCCCCCGGAGCAATCCCCCTTACCGCCGTAAATGTTCCCGCGCCTCTCGACGCCAGTGGAGGGCAGGAAGTGGATCAGGTGGGTTTGCGTTCGAGGTTCGAGGGCTGATGAAGGGGCGCTGGGGTTTATTAGCGGGATTCGCTGATTCGCGACTCTCGAAAATGCGTTATGTAATGGTAGAATGTTCTAGACAGACCAACGCAATGCTTTTTTTGCACAGTGATGCGAAAGCGTCCTTCCTGTGGGTTCGGAAGCGGAGAGGGTGTAAATATGAATAGTATTAAACGTGAAAAGGCGTAATAATCTGAGAAAAGTTTGACACAAACTGAAAATGTTGTTTATAGAACGTGAGAAAGTTACATGAATCATCAGAACACTTTTACACTGCACATACTGTCATTTCTCATTTTTAATTCATGAGGACATTTAAATAGCATTTATAAAAGTATTACATTTGAACATTTTTACTGTACGCGTGGTAATATTTTTGATTTTCAGTGTGTGAGGACTTTAGACTACTACATTCTAATTATAGTGAATGATCATACAGTCAATTTGTCAGTGATGGATTGTTCTTCCTAAAGTATTCTGAAAATCTGCAATTTTGTTGAAAAATCAATCGCAAACGCATATTAGTACAGTCACAAGTTAAATTTAGTCAACATGCGAAACCATAAATGTGGAATTCAGTCCGATGAGAATAATTCTTGCCAAATTGTGAGGATAAAGAGGCAAACAAGTTTCTGTCCAAATCTAGAATTTACATTTAAAATGAGAGGAAAAAAATACATGTGAATCTATAATACAAATTCCAAATTAGACTACGTATATAAACAATTATATGAATATTCCCTTTCTTGGCGTTGAGCGTTAGATCCAGATGGGTGACGCTTGTGTGTGTGTGTGTGTGTGTGTGTGTGGGATAGGGTGTTATCTTCCTGCGTGGAGGGTCTGCGCTTGCTCGCGGTGCATTGTGGGTCTGCTCCACCATCCCACACGTGGAGTATTTTTACTCCGGAGATGTAATCCAGTTCGTCTCTTAACCTGAGCCAAGAGGGTCAGGCCACAACAATGAAGTCATTCCGCTCGCTCTCAACAACACGGCACAAGCTCTTCTTTCATTTATTTCATCCTCTAAATACGTTTTCAGGGTGTTTGTGTCGTCTTTTTGTTCAATGAGCCCAAATATTACACCTGGTGGGATTTTACAAGCTCTGAAACGCATTACACACTCATAAAGTACGACTTGGTGACTGGTTTAACTCTGTGTCATCTAAGCCATTGGTCCCCAACCTCCGGTCCGTCGATGAAATGGTACCAGGCCGAAAAAAATATACAAAAAATATAAAAATAAAAATAAAAAGTATACAGACCGAAGCATCGAATCAGATTAGTTCCAAAAATATCAAACGTACATACATTTATAAATATAAAAAAAACAAGTGGTTTTTTTTTAATTGTTGTTATTGTTTTGGTTCGCAATCTTTACATTTTCGTGAGGCAACGCCTTCGTTCTAATTCGCTAGCGACTTTTTTTTTTTTTTTTTTTTTTTCATTCAATCAATTCAATTTCAGTTTATTGTTTGGTCCAAAGTCCATAAATAGACTTTTCGTCCCGCAAACAATTTGTAATTGTTTTTTAAATGTATTTAAATAGCTTTTTGTGTTTCAGTAATTTTCTGTAAATGTAAAGTTCAATGAAGTGTTTACTTTCTCTAAATTAAGTATTTAAGTATATAAGCAAACTTATCATATAGTATAATTGCTTTATTATGATCCAGTAAAAGAGTGCAGTGATGCAAACAGAGAATGATTTTGAAAGCCAAAATTTTCTTTTAACATATATTTGTTTCTAAGCTGTTTGTATTTATTCTTTTCTAAGAAATATTTGTTTTTAAGCTGTAGAACTTGATTATATTTCCACGTTTATACTTTGAACAAATGAAGTCTAATTTAGATTTATTAATTGATGAAAAATGACCCCCGTCAAACGTTGACCGGTCCGTGACGTCGAAAAGGTTTGGGACCAATGAACTAAACAACTACTTTTTCAGCTCGTAGCGACAGTTAGATTACAGATGTTTGACTGTGAGAATATCGATATTGTTAGCATAAGAATTGCAAGTAAATGTAAATTTTTTTTTTTTTTTTGCTACTTGTTAATTCCATCACACGCGAGTCAATTTTTTCAAGGCTATAAAACATCTGATGTAGCAAATTGTCTCCGGCCGTGACTAGCGAAACAATGTAACACAAATTGAATTGACACAGTGTTTTGTGTTAAAATGTTACATTTTAAATGCTTTGCGACTTAGAAACGCTTTATGAATTATAGAATAATTTTCATATCACTTTGCAATCGTGCATAATTTATTAAATATCGTTATCTTTCAGTAAAAACTAATTTCTGTAAATTATTCGTTAAATATTAAAAAACTCGTGTATTTATTTTCTCCCGAATTTCCTTCACTGTCTCCCGAATAATGAAGATTATTATCCTTCAGAGTAAAATTTTTATAATTAATTATATTAATTCCATTATATAGCCAAATATAATCTTTATTAGGGATTATATGTATTTCTATTAATTAATTTAATGCTAATTATGTAATTTTATACAGCCATTTGTGGATTTCAGCTCATTTCGATGAGAACATTGAAATAAACATACGGAATATTCCGACAGGCTTGTGTGATGTGCAGCTTCAGCAGTGTGTTCGTCTCTCTCGTCCCTCCGTATCAGTCTGAGATCTGGGCCGGGCTGGGATCAGCGCTAGGCCGGAGCGCTCCTGGACGTTCCAGGCATTCCAGACAACAGGAAGCAGGGGAGAGATGAAGCCATGAAGTAGACACACAAATATGCCGAGGTGGCTGGAGATCATCCAGAGCGCTAGTGCCGCGTGTGAAAGATCCACGCTTCCCCTACAACCGCGTGTTTGCTGACGTACACACACACTTTGTTTCTCACGCATTATGATTTATCTTTTTCGCTCTAGTTGCAAAGTTGCACAGACAGACAGACACTAGATACAATGTAGAGACTGTTACAGGAAGCAGACAGACGGGCAGATAGACGATTGCTACACAGACACTGTTACAGTCAAACCGACTGTCACAACACAAGCAGAGAGACTGCTGATGTACAGACAGACAGGTAGACAGAGCTAAGACGGACAGACATTCGGACAGACAATTGCAATACAGACAGGTAGCCGAACCTAATACAGACGTTTGATCGGGCAGACAATTGCAATACAGACACACATTTGGACAGACAGACATTCGGTCAGACAATTGCGATACTAACAGACAGGTTGCCTGAACTAATACAGACAGACAGACGTTCGTCAGACAGACATCCGGACAGAGAGTAGCAATACAATACAAGGTTTGACATTTAATCTGATGTGTTCCCCTCCAGCGTGGCGGTGGCGCGCTCGCGAGACGTTCCGGCGTTCGGACCGCCCATTCCCGAAGACGCCACCTTCCCCAAGTCCACCGTCTTCCGAGACTTCCTGCTGGCCAAGGTGATCAACGCGGAGAACGCCGCCCACAAGTCGGACAAGTTCAAGGCCATGGCCACGCGGACGCGGCAGGAGTACCTGAGGGACCTGGCGGAGCGCCACGTCACCAGCACGCCCATCGACCCCTCTGGCAAGTTCCCCTTCATCTCGCTGGCCCACAAGCGCAAGGAGAAGAGCCGGCCCTACCCGGGGGCGGAGCTGCGCAGTGCCGGCGCCGTCACCTGGCCCGTCCACGCCGAGGACCACGAGGCGGGCGGAGAGCTGGAGGCGCTGCTGGCCGTCTCCAACGACTTCCTGGTGCTGGTGGACCCCGAGGCCAAGGGCGTGGTCTTCAACTGCGCCGTGCGCGACGTCATCGGCTGGACCCTGGGAAGTCCCGCCTCCATGAAGATCTACTACGAGCGCGGCGAGAACATCTCCCTGCGCTCCATCAGCAACAACACCGAGGACTTCCGCGAGGTCGTCAAGCGGCTGGAGGTATGACGGCTTCACTTTGCGTTCGTTACGGTTCGATCGTTATGGTTTGTTACGATGTTGTGACGTGGTTAAAAATGTACCTGAAGCTTCCTGTTACTTTGTGTCGCGACAATCGCTACTTGTAATGTTACATCACGCAAACTTGTAACGTTTATTCCTTGGCAAATTCCAAATTCTTCGCGGGACTAATTTGCGCGATTCCGTTTGTAACGTTCTGTCAGTTTTAACTCTGTCTTCTTTCACATACGGTTTAAATACTCTACTAGATTTTTGGCAATCTTTGAGGGTGAGATTCTACGAGATTTTACCGAGGTTTCTGCTGCTGTTGAGTGAAATCCTGCGAGATTTTTAGCTGCTGTTGAGAGTGAGATTCTACGAGATTTTACAGAGGTTTTCAGCTACTGTTGACAGTGAAGTTCTACGAGTTTTTTAGCTGCTGTGGAGAGTGAGATTCTACAAGATGTTTATGGGATTTTTAGCTGTTGTTGAGATTGAGATTCGACGAGATTTTTACAAGATTTTTAGCTGCTGTAGAGAGTGAGATTCTACAAGGTGTGTATGCGATTTTGGCTGTAGTTGAGAGTGAGATTCGACGAGATTTTTACAAGATTTTTAGCTGCTGTTGAGAGTGACGTTCTACGAGATTTTAACAAGATTTTTAGCTGCTGTTGAGCGTGAGATTCTATGAGATTTTGATGGTGAACGTGTTGAGGATGAGATTCTACAAGGTTTTATGAAGCTGTTGAGGATAAGATTCTGATTTTTTTTAAAAAAAATTTTAGCTCCTCTTTATGGTGAGATGCTAGGTCATTTTTAGCTCATGTTGACTGTAAGAAGAGGATTTATTAAAACGTAAAATCATAAAAATCATTTATGACTTGCACCGTTGAAATAAAAGACTAAAAACCCTTAAATAAAGGACGTGACAGGGAAGAGTGGGCGAAACTCTGGAATTACAGTGAAAATTGCTGTTTTGCCAGTAAGTACATTTTTTACATTTGGAAATATTGGTGGTGTTACAAATCTAAACGATTAACAGATGGCGCTACATTACTCTCAATTTGACTCTGTTTGACCATTCAGACATTTGTAATCAAACACAGGAAAAAAAAACGATTTTTCCCCCTCATTCCTTTCCGCCATAGTGCTCACAGTTCATATTTTCTGTCCTTTTCTCTCCTTCATTCTGTAATTTTTGGTGCTGCGTTTAAAAGCGTTCAATGTTCTCACACCGATAAAAAAAATGATTGACTGCTCTCCTGCGTGTGAATAAATGTTTCCCCTTCCCCTTTCCTCTGTGATAGGTCGGTATCACGCAAGGGAGGGGCTTCTGAATTAACAGTCCTCATTAATTATGCATCTTTCACTAGTTCTAGAAATTTGACCTGTTAAATCGTCTTGGTTTTGTTCGTGCGAGTAGATAATATTGTGAGATTTTCTTTTGTGATCTTTTTCTGAAACAAATTCACTTATTATAATTACGGAGCATTTTTGCGTTTCTAAGTGTGCGCATTACATTGCATTTAGTTCTCAAATTTAAACTTCGGTAGTTGTATTTGCAAAAGTGACTGTGCTGAGTGTGTGGTGATAAACGGACGCGGTGATTTATAAGTCTTAAATCAATAAATCAGTTTAGAATCTTAAGCCAAGCTTATGGAACAGTTATGGTTTTATTCTGCCATCTGACAATTCTTAGAAGAGCTTTTGCATGGATGCAGCTTCATTTGGCCCTTTCCTGTTGTGTCACTGCAAGCACTTCTGTTGCCATAGAAACCAGTTTCCTGGAAAAAAACCCATGGCAGAAGCGAGAAACATTCTCAGTGGGAAGAAAACCTACACTGTTTCACTTCTGGAAGCTTCGGGTTTCTTTATTTTTATGATGATGTAACGAAATTATATCAAAGTCCGACATATTCCAAATACATCATGTCGTGATTATGAATACCGTATTTGCGCGAATATAAGCCCCCCCCCCCGATGTATGTATATGTTTTTCTTTTTTTCTACATTTTTGGTTTAATTACGTTAATTTTCTCTTAAAATACAATTTTTTTTCTTTATTTAACAAGCCTAACATGTGACTCGTATCATTTCGATATTCTTTTACTTGAATGATTGATAAAGGTTTCTTTATCCGATGCCGTGTGAATTTCCCCCTGCACAGCAAACCCAGCGTTTTGTTTGTGTCTGTTCCCTGCTATCGACTCCTTATCTGCGCTTCTTTTTTGACTGTTTTCCGACGCTTTTGGACATTGTTTCCAGTCGTTAGCTCTAATTTACCGGATGCTCCGTCTGTTCCAATAATAATTATTCTAGCACTTTATTTAGCCCCTGCTTAGTGTCGTTGCGTCGAAAATAGTTGAAAATATTGGCGCATTTTTGAAATTGATCGATTATAATCGAAATCATCGATTATAAGCACCCGGCAAGTTTTTTTAGCCTCTAAATTTGGTGCTCCTCATCTTATAATTTTCGCCATTTGCCCGCAACTACCTGCGATAAAACGGCGTGTGCCACAGATCCGCGTTTCTGAAATAAAACTATGAATTTCCCTCCGTCGTAGTTCCTCACCAAAGGCTGTGAGACCTCCGAGATGACCTTGCGGAGGAACGGACTGGGTCAGCTGGGCTTCCACGTCAACTACGAGGGCATCGTGGCAGAGGTGGAGCCGTACGGGTACGCCTGGCAGGCCGGGCTGAGGCAGGGCAGCCGTCTGGTGGAGATCTGCAAGGTGGCGGTGGCCACGCTTTCGCACGAGCAGATGATCGACCTGCTGCGCACCTCCGTCACCGTGAAGGTCGTCATCATACCCCCTCACGAGGACGCCACGCCCCGCAGGTACGGCGAGCTGGGCCATTCTGCCCGTCTTCTCTCACGTGATTTTCGTGCTTCGGCGACAAAGTTGCGAAAGACGGCGAAAAAAAAAGATCTGCATCAGAACCTACAAGTTCAAGTTTATTTATATATATTCTAGGGCTGTCAAAATTAACGCGTTAACTCGTATGATTAATTGAAAGTGTTTAATCGCGTCACATATTATTAACGCCATTAATTGCACTTCCGGTTTTGCCTGTTTTTCCGGGGTTTTTTTTATTTTCACTTCAAAACCATTAATTTGGTTGGGGAAGTGCGATTTAACTAGTTAAAAAAAGTATCGTTTGACGGCACTAATATATTCGTTCGAGACCAATGCAAAGCCGCAATATCTTTAAAGAATTATCTTTAAAGACATTAAAACGTACAATATTACGCACACATTAGGCACTCTATGGGGGGAAAATGATGGAGCTGCTTTCAAACAAAAGAAAACCAGTGAAATCAACAGTCAAAAGAGGCAGTTAAAACTGTGAAAAGCGCCTTATAAATGCTCTGAACTTGAACACACAAACACACACACACACACACACACTAGATCTGCACGATTCTGGATAGAATGAGAATCACAATTTTTTTGCTTAGAATAAAGATCACGATTCTTTTTGGATATTTCATTTTTTTCAATACTCAACCCTTAAAATCAGGTTGTCAAACAGCAATATAATATCAGATATTACTTATAATACGTTACATTTAATTAAACGGAATGAAACATAATGTGATGTAAAAGTAATGTTGTAAAGAAAACAAAATCACCAATAAACATTCCAATGTACAGTATTATGTACAGTTGAGGGCACAATTATTAGCTTTGTTTAAAAGCACTTTTGAAATACTCATCAAACAATAATGATTTTATATAATAGTTTATATAATAGTATATTATATAATATATTACTATATAATATATAATAGTAACAATAATAATTTTGTCCTCAACTGTAGATGTTTTCTGTGTATGGTTTGCTGAGTGTCATCTTCTGGTTTTAAACCGCAGTAAACACACATACACACACACACACACACACACACACACACACACACCAGAATAAAATCCTTTTTCAGGTACTAAAATGTCTGAGTTGATAGAGAAGAAGTGAGGAAACACAACGGTAAAGTAAGTCTGCTGTTTATCGACGGCTGCTCGACTCGACTCACATACACTGTCTATAGCGGTATTGAGATGTTCCACGATATGGATTTTGCAATACCGTGGATACCGTGATAATTCATAAACTAGATTTTTATATAAGTATATTAACACCTTAATACAGTATTACACGTTAGTTTCGTTACAAGCTGTAACTTACAACTACCAATGACGGCACAGACATTACTAATCAAACACAGAAAGCAGTGTAACAGACTGAATTAATAGATCACACACGCGACGCTCCGTTGTCTGCGCTGCGCCTTTAAGAGAAGGGCGGCTGGTTTAGTTTTAAAGGCGCGCGCGAGAAAATCTGCTTGTTTTACTTTGAACAAAGTCTGTTTTCGTTTGGAAATCATGGTTTCATTGTTTCACAAGATTCTGCGCGAGAAAGAAAGCGAGACGACGTTTACGAACGAAGACCAGAAACAAAGCTACCGTAGGCAGCCACTCGCGCGCCCTCTCTCTCTCTCTCTCTCTCTCTCTCTCTTTCTCTCTCTCTCTCTGCTTTTGTCACGGGTGTCGTTTTTTTTTTCCAGACCCCCCACCCCCCTCGCTTTGAATTGTCTTATACGACGAAATATACGGTAGTTAATATATGTGTGTGTGCAGGGGCTGTTCTGAGCTGCACCGCGTCCCCGTGGTGGAGTACAAGGGCAGTAACGAGAGCGGCTCCTTCGAGTACAAGTTTCCCTTCCGCAGCAACAACAACAAGTGGCAGCGCACCTCGTCCAGCCCTCAGCAGTCGCTCACCGCCTCGCCCCAGAGCCACAGCGCCACGCCCAACCGCGCCGTCAGCCTGGGCGCCAGCATGGGCAAGACCCTGTCGGCCGAGCGGCCCGAGAGAGCCACCGCCATCCCGCGCAGCGTGTCCAGCGACGGCCGACCCCTCGACCCCAAGAGGTGCGTGTGATGTCACCACTACACTGAGCTTTAATAGGGACATACCGTACAGTGGCGCCCCGACTTAATGCCAAATTAATCGTTTCGTCAGGCGGGATCTGATTTCGTGAGCTGAGACGCATTTTACATGCAATTAGTCTAATCCGTGCCATGAGTTCGTAAATTCAGACAATCATTTTTTTTTTTTTTTTTTACAAGTGATAAACTATTGTTAATACATTTATAGATGTAATATTAACATGTTACAAAGTGGTGGTTTAAACTGGCCCTTGGCAATTGTTTATAAAGGTTCAGTATATAATAATACAGCGGACAATCTCACGTAAACGCTGACCGCCATCTTGAAATGACGTCACACAGACACGGTACTAACGTCATGCCTGCTCGTGGTAAGACCAAGACACGCTCGTTTCCTATAGCAAATTTTTTGTGAATTTTTTTAAGTGAATGTCCCTCTTTTAAAAAGGTCGTCTGCGAGCTAAACGCACAAACCCTTTATCATATACTATTCAACAAAAATGGACAGAGTAATTTGCCTTTGTGTAGACAGAGAGAGAGAGCGAGAGCGCAGCTTCTCTATAAATGCAGATTAGTGTCAAAAATATCAAACGTAAACTTGTAAAAATCATTCAAAAGTGCTTTGCTCTTTTGTTTGAAATTTTTTGCATGCAATCTCCACATTTCCGATCAAAACTTTTTTCTTTGTTGCGTTTCGAATGTGCCACCAGTTTCTCACGTGGGGGTGGCACTTTCTCTGATTGGCTGGCAAGAATGTGATTGACAGCTCTCTGACCAGGAAGTGTGCATTTTAGTTGTTTTTTTTATTGTAACAAAGAACTCATTTTTTTTTGTTTTGTTTTTTTTTTAATTGTAACAAAGTACTTGTTTGTTATTTTCGCGTAAAAATTTTTTTGAATCAGTTTAATTCATAAAAAAAAGCAATTGTCAAATAAGTGGGACTTGGAACATTTTAGGGCATTTATATGTTAATGCCGTCTCTACTCACAAAATTGCGCCTTTCGAAATGACTTTCGGAACAAGATGTCGAGATTCCTCTATATGTCGTTTTCAACCTGTAGTTCAGCTCCTAAAGAGTGTTAAAATATGTGGCGTTTATCTCAAACAAAAACACTCCCGACCTCTGACCTTGAATAAATTGTCATTCGTTAGCCTTCAGTATGAATTGCCTCAATCGCCCCAATTAAAGCGCCCGACACGTAATGAGACCCTCGACTCGCTGGTGCCCAGTTGATCCGTGTTTGCCGTTCTCAGGATGTCTCCGGGATCCGAGAGCTACGCCCTGGGTTCCTCTCTGGCGCTGGGCCGCTCGCCACACAACCGCAGCTCGCCCAGCAACCTGTCCTGCTCCAGCGACACCGGCTCGGGAAGCTCCGCCCACTGGAGGCAGAAGTCCATGCCCGAGGGGTGAGACCCCCCGTCCCCACCACATCACCCTGTAAATCAGGCGTTTATATTGTAGACCCGCTCACCACAGGTACTCTCCTCTCCCGGCGGAGGCAGGAAGCAGCGGCAAGTCGACGCCCAGCTGGCCGCGGGTGGAGGACGCCTCTGACAGACCACCTCCAGGTCAGACCATCCATTATTCAACGCATGCAGTCTGGGAGATCGATGAGGAAACGTTCGGTGGATATAGAACCGATGGCGTAAGAGTAGCGGCCTTTCATTGGCTGCAGACGGGGGCCTTCGGAGATGCAGAGGCTTTTTAAAAGTGTGTGTCGGCGTGCTCGTGTCGACCAAACAAAACCGTCGTTCGTTATCATGGTGTATCACGAGCTTTGCTTTGGTCGTCACTGTTCAGCAAATTGGTACAGCGGATCAATTACAAAGAAACTGAATTAAAAATAAATAATTGGGGGATGCGACATCAAGTTGGATGCAAGGCCAGAACAGAACATAAAACATGCGCTCAGAACCTGAAACATGGGGCCAGAACCTGATTCAGGGGCCCAGAACCTGAAACATGGGCCAGAACCTGATTCAGGGGCCCAGAACTTGAAACATGGGGCCAGAACCTGATTTAGGGGCCCAGAACTTGAAACATGGGCCAGAACCTGATACAGGGGCCAAAACTTGATTCATTGGGCCAGAACCTAAAACATGGGTCTAGATCCTGATTCAGAGGGCCAGAACCCGGCATATTGGGCCAGGGCCTGAAACATGGGTCCAGAACCTGATGCTGGGCCCAAAATCTGAAATATTGTGCCAGAACCTGAAACATGGGGCCAAAATCTGATACATGGGCCAAAGCATGATTCAGTGGGCCAGAACCAGATATATGGGGCCAGAACATAAAATATGCGCCCAGAACCTGAAACATGGGTTCAGACTCTGATTCAGGGCCCCAGAACATGATAGATGAGCCAACACTTGATTCATTGGGCCAGAATCTAAAACATGCATTCAGAACCTGATGCAGGGGACCAGAACTTGACACATTGTGCCAGAACCTGAAATATGGGGCCAGAACTAGATATAAGGGCCGAAACCTGAAGCATTGGACCAGACCCTTGTACAGTGGACTAGAACCTGAATAATTGGGCCAGAACCTTATTCAGTGGACCAGAACCTGACATATTGGGCCAAAACCTGAAACATATGGCCAGAACGAGATACAGGGGCTGAAACCTGATTAATGGACCAGAACCTGAAACTTAGTGCCCGAACCTTATACAAGGAACCAGAACCTGAAACATGGGAATAGAACCTGATTCCAAGACAGAACATAATTTAAGGGTCGCAACATCATTTGGGGTCCAAATATTCTTTTGTAATCTTTTTACAAAACCTTCTATCAGAACACCATATTTGGGTCGGAATGACGAGGGTGAAGCATGTGCAGGGGTCATTTACATACTGCTCAGAATCTGGACGTGATTAAGCTACGGGTCAGAGCATCAAACAGGCAATAGAAGGTGAACATCATGTACGCGTGGATCAGAAGATGATACACGGACCTGCATCACTCTGCGTGTGACGTGGGCGTGTGAGCGTTCTATAGCCGCGAGCATCACGGCTTCACTCATTCATCCGCTTGATTCACTTTTGTTTCTTCCACTCGTCCGCGGCGCCCTTGAGCTTTTCATCCTTTCTTCTCCCTCTGCTGGATGTTTTTGGCCACCTGACCCCGTCCTCGCCCCTGTACAGCAGTGGTCCGCCTCCATGGGCTCGCCGGACCTCCTCTCTCCCGCCGCGGCGCTTTGTGCCCCCCCCCACTCGCTCTTCAAGGTCCAAGAGCGCCGTGACTCACCGCCGCCCCCTTTCTGCCTTTCTCTTCCTCGTCTCCACTATCCCCGTTTGCTTCTCGCGCCGCGGGACGCCTGACGTCCTGCCGCTTTCTGTTTTTAACTGTCTGACTGGGCTATTTCGGGTCTTTTGGGGTCACCGGACACGGTCTGGTCTGGTCTGGTCTGGTCAGGGCGCGTTTGGGCTGATGAACCACGTGGCCACGGACCAGAATTATAACCACGTCTTGGTTGCCGTGACTTCAGAATATCCAGAGCCTGAGGATACGGCCTGCTTTAACCCTCAAAGCGCAGACTCCCACACTTCCCTCATTTTCTCCACCTCCCCGTTGTTTACGTTGTTTTGCAACAAGGTGACTTGTGAGTTCTAAAATTGAGACATTCTATCATTTTTTTTTTTGAGTGTTGTATCACGCTACTGAGACATTGTGTCCGCTTGCCGAGGCATCGATTGTTACTGAGGCGTCGCATTATGGTTGCCGAGGCATTACATTTCAGTTGCCGAGGCGTCGCATCTTGGTTGCCGAAACATTACATTTCGTTTGCCGAGGCATACCCGATAACCGATGCGTCGCTATTCGACTGCTGAGGCATCGTGATCCGGTTGCCGAGACATTGACTGTTACGAGGCGTCACATATCGGTTGCCGAGGCATTACATTACAGAGGCATCGCAATCTGGTGGACGAGCATCGCGTTCTGACTGCTGAGTCGTCTCTATCCGATTGCTGAGGTGTTGCGTTTTGGTTGCCAAGGTGTCACATTTCGGTTGCTGGGGCGTCACAATACGGTTGCCAAGGCATCCCCTTTTACTGAGGCCTCGCGGTTTGGTTGCCGCTTGGTAGGGGAAATGAGAGATGATTTGGACTTTAGTATTTCGCCGTATTGTATGTTCAGATGCACTAATCTTAACGATAGACGACCTGAACGATAAACACCGCCGGTTGTCCGTCAGTCACGTGCTGATGCGTTGAAACGTCAAACCAAACTGAAGTCAAAACCCAGTTTGTTTCGCTCGCGGTTATTTAGCGGCGATGGGGTATTTTAGCAGATGCTTCGACGCTAAGAGGAACGGCGAGAACTCTGTCTGATTTCATCATAATTGGGACAGGAACCCACCGTCCCACCATGTGTGGACTCCAGAAGCTTCTAGCGTCTGTAAACCTGAGTTCCTGAAAACCATACTATTCAGTAAAACTACGGGTACCATACTGTAAAAGACACCATCTAAGTCACCATTTCTAATTGTGAAGTATACAATAAAATGAAAAAAAAACGTATTAATAGCACGTTAATAGCAACCAGTACCTTCAACATCCTGCAGATGGTGATATTTTGCCACCCAATAAATTAAGCACGGTTTAAAAAAAGATGCAGACTTGTCTCGCACAATCACAATGCAACAAGTAACGATGATTGCCCATTGGAGTGGAGTAAAGAGTACAAATATTTAACCACAATGTAGTCAAGTAGAGAGTAAAAGTTGCTTTGTGCAAAAACAAAAAGTGCCACTTCCCGAGCCAAGTGGTTTCCCACTTTTAGGAGCTTTAGGGGCATTTTAAAGACACATTGGTGATTTTTTCAGACCGTTCTTCAGGATTCGTTGAGTTGATTTACTTCTCAAAGTGAAGCCATCGTTTTTATTTGACGGTTTGGGGACTCGTTGCATTTTTGTGAATAAACACCTTTTCGACGTGCACTTCCTGCTCTTACCATTCCGTTTAATGCACAACGTGTCCTTTACAGAATTGTGGGAAACTGTTGTCAGGGAAACACTTCCACTGGAATCCATGCTAATTCTAGCAGAAGCTTCGACGCTACGAGGAACTGTCTAATTGAATCATAATTGGGACAGTTGGTTTTATCGGGACGGTTTTCAGTCTCTCTGGATGTTGCATCAAATGAAATGTCAGTCTGACGAGCGAGTTGCGAACGAGCTGAAAGACGCGAGGAAATCTCCTGCTTTTAATGAAGTGTGTGTGTGTGCGTGTGTGTGTGTGAGTGTGTGTGTGTGTGCGCGAGTGCAGAGGTGTTCTTCACTCATCCCCCCCGAGGCCTGCGCGCTTTAATTGCTCGCGCTCTATTTTTGTTTAGCCGCCTTTATGTAACGGCGCAGGAGTTACACAATGCTTTAATTTGCCCGCCACGTCCTGAATCGCGCGCGGAAGCTCGACTTGTCAAACCAGGTTTCATCACGTTCCCATTGTCCGCGCTCTGATGAAGAGGGGAACGCTCCGTCGTTAGTCTTCATTGTC
Organism: Paedocypris micromegethes; assembly: GCA_028031935.1. Taxonomy (NCBI): domain Eukaryota; kingdom Metazoa; phylum Chordata; class Actinopteri; order Cypriniformes; genus Paedocypris; species Paedocypris micromegethes. The sequence goes on along the minus strand of CM051498.1, from coordinate 27,195,309 downwards.
TTCGCTCTTGCGCGGAACGCTGTTTATTACAATGTTTATGCAAATGAGGCTGGGTGGCCTGGTTGGCTCTGAATCACTTCCTGTTTTCCTCTCGCGCAGACGGACCCGCCTCCAAGCCTGGCCCCTCCTACTCGGGTGGTCCGCGCATCCAGAGGCAGGAGCAGGTCATTCACCTTTCACCCAAGAAGGGAAGTCAGGTGTGTTGCTCCGCCTCCGTCTTGATCAGCGGCCTGTTTGATGTGTAAATAAGAGATTTACACAAGGGAGTTTTTTTTTAATTATACATTGAACATTATGATTAAATACATTTTTTTACACGGTTGCATAACTTGTAAACAGCAAATGTGTATATGAGCTCATATAATACACAGCACATACTAAACTGTGCATGAATACAATATAAATGTTTATACATCTATGTAGACGCAAAACGTTTATAAACTCATGCTGTAATAAAATAAATACAATATGAAGCTATACATGTAATTATTTGAAGCTATGTATATAATTATAAAAGTATATATAGTGTGTAGATGCGTATCTTAATATTTAAGTTGTTTCTGCAACTATTTGCAAAAACAAATTCCAGACAGTGTATGTATGTGCTCAAACGAAATATACTATATAGACTAAATTGTGTTGTATACAATATATATATATATATATATATATATAGATAGATAGATATATACTGTACGTAGTTGTAAGTAGTTATATAGTAACATAAAATCCATCTATTTATAGCTCATATTATATATATATATATATATATATATATATATTATATATATATATATATATATATATATAAAATCTGATGTATTTTCTTACAATTAGTTTCATAAATATCTTAAATTGTGTATGTGGGCTCAAACTAAATAATGTAATAAAACTTTGTAGTTATAATAAATAATGAATATGTATTTACTATATTTATATATATATATATATAAAATGATGTAGTTTTTTTTACATTAGTTTATAAATAACTCGAATTGTATATGCGGGCTCAAGCTAAATACACTACACAGACTTAATTGTGCTTCGATACAGTTTGTTTACATTTATAAATCTACCAATCTACTCGCAGTTATCATAAAATATGAAGGTGTATATATAAATATAGGGTGACCAAACGTCCTCTTTTCTCCGGACTTGTCCTCTTTTTACACCTTTTGAAATTCACGAAAATGTCCGGGTTTTACTCTTTTTCATAACGCGCGTTCAGAATCATTCCGCGTATATATAAATTGACCAGCGCTTTGCGTAAAAAAGTAGTGCCTGTGTTCTACGCGCAATGAAATTACCCAGATGCTGCCTTCCTTGTGTGGACGGGTCTGCGGCTGCGCACGCACGCACGCGCGCACACACATAAACTCACGTGCAGGTCGGTACAAGTGTAAAGTCTCGTTTCGGTGCTGGAGACTCTCTAAGTCTAAGCTCACATTATGAACATCTCATCTCATCTTTGTAAAACTCTTCTATTATTCTTCTTCTTATCAAGACATATTGTTGAAGCTGAATTTTCTAACAGAAGAGTTGTTTTTTTGTCTAATTTTTTGTACATGTTTTTACGGATGTATTTTTATTGTATTCCCGGAGTTAATTTTGCAAAATTAAAGCATATTAAACTTCAATTATATACAAAGATATTATATTAAAGATTAAAAAGTTATATTTCAGACTTTTGAAAAAAAAAATTGTTATATATGTGTGTGTATGCGTGCGTGCGTATTATTATTATTATTATTATTATTATTATTATTATTATTATGATTATTTATTTATTTTTTATATGACCTAATAGCACGCACACACACACACACACACACACACACACACACGTTTTATTAATTTATCTTTCATCGTTATTTGCCGGTGTCATTCATCCCGTCTTTGGCCTTGGGCGCGTAGAATTCATCAGATCGTCTGTAGCTTCTGGAACGTTCATTTCCTGTGTGTGTGTGTGTGGGTGTGTGTGGGTGTGTTCTGCAGTTATAATAAAATATGAAGGTATACATAAGAACATACTCTTTTTAGTGTGTTTTGTTGATGTGTTAAAAAAAATGAAAAACAATAATAATTTTAAAGTTCCATGAACAACTTTCATATTTTATAAATGACCTAATAGCACACACACACACTTTTTATTAATTTATCTTTCATCATTATTTGCCGGTGTTTAATATTAAAGCGAGCGCATTGTTCCCGTGTCATTCATCCCGTCTTTGTCCTTGGGCGCGTCGGATTCAACTTCAAGTTCAAGTTCTGAGCATTTGTAAGACGCTTCTCACCGTTAAAGTCACAGCGCTTTCAAAGTCTCTTAAGTTTGAATCGACAATTGGGTTTTGTCAGAGTTCAGCATGAGAAAATGACTCGTCATCCGATCACTAACGTCGCTGAAGCAATCTAGTGCACTGGCAAGATTGATCAGATGGTTGATTTCCTGTGTGTGTGTGTGTGTGTGTGCGCAGTCAGAGGGTGTGTACTCTCACTCGGGCAGCAACACGCTCTCCAGCACCTCCAGTGGCGGGCACAGTGATGACAAGTGGTTTGAGCTGGCGGAGCAGCCGGACCCGGAGCCTAACGGACTGGGCGGCGGCTACCTGCAGGGCACGTCAGCTGACAGCGGCATCGACGCCACCTCCTACCCGCCCACCTCTCTGCGCGCGGCCTCCCCCTGGCACAGCCCCACCGAGGGGGGCCGGCGCCTGCTGGAGCGCTCCCCTCCCGCGGCCGAGCCCCCCGGCGACGCCCCCTCCGCCACCCGCAGCCCGCCCACTCACCTGCTGGTGCGGGACAGCAGCGCCTACGGCCTGAGTGACGTGCCCTCCTTCTCCAGGTGGGTTGGTCTTCTTGGGGGAGTGTCCGGGAGGCGTGTCCTAGAGCCGATGGGAATCGCGCTTATTTTTGCTTAAAGATCACGATTCTTTTCAGATATTTTCTCGATACTTATGTCTAGTGTCTTCTAGATATTTTCTAGAATCTTATGTCTTATGTCTAGAAAATACCTTATGTCTGGATACTTTCTAGATATTTTATCATTTTAAACATTCAACCCTGAAAATCAGGTTGTCAAACAGCATTATAATAACATAATATTAGTAATTGCTTTAATTATAAATAAATGTTAATGGAAAATATAATGTAATGTAAAAGTAATGTTGAAAAGAAAAGAAATTACCATTAAACGTAATAAAAAAAACATTTACATGAACAAGTACAGTATGATGTCCAGTTGAGGATTAGTAGAATTGATTTATATTAAAAACGCTTATATTAAAAGCACTTTTGAACTACTTGAACTAAAACGGTGATTATTTTAGGGGGGCTAATAATAATGTAGATGTTTGCTGTATGTGGTTTGCTGAGTGTAAACACACACTCTTCAGAGTAAAATCCGTTTCCAGGTAGTAAAGTGTCGGAGTTGATACTCTACCGTTGTGTTTAATCATTCATTCTCCCCGTTTATTTTTTTTTTTTT
>CM051498.1:27177160-27191803 GCA_028031935.1 Paedocypris micromegethes | reverse complement strand
TTTTTTTTTTTTTTTTTAAACTCGACTGCTGCTCAACTCACACACACTAGTGCAGGTAATTAGCGCGCGCGATCGCGATAGCAGCTGCGCAAAGAAAAAAAAAGAAAAACAAGTAATGCAAGGTCATTATTTCATTCATAATATTTAAACGATGGATCAGAGAGTTATAACAGGCAGAATCGTCTAAACGCTGGATTCAGATGGTGAAGAGGCAGAATCGGCATCGTGATCTTTTAACGAACCTGTGCCTGTCTCCGCCCCCAGCTCGCGGCACTCAGGCAGCCCCGCCCTCCTGGGCTCCAGCCACGGCTCGCCCCGCGGCGATGACTCCTCCTCCTCCGCCACCTCGCCCTCCTCCTCCTCCTCGCAGAGCTCCGTGTCTCCCGGGCCCAAGAGCTTCTACCCGCGCCAGGGCGCCACCAGCAAGTTCCTGATTGGCTGGAGGAAACCGGGCAGCACCATCAACTCCGTCGACTTCGGAGACGCGCGCAAGTAAGTGTGGAGGAGCCGACTGTTTAAACATTTCCTTTTTACTGTAGGTAAATGAGTGGGCGTGTCCTGATTGTCACTGCGCAGTCATTGGTCAATTTCTAATGGGTGGAGGCAGCCCATCATCACATTTCGACGCATCGCTACTCACGACGTATTGACCAATGACAGTGGCAACAACTAGGACACACCCACTCATTTGCCTACACTTGGTGGAGAAAGGCTTTGGGAAATAGCGAAGCAAAATGCTGACTTTTTTTTTTTTTCTTGTGTACAAATACGGTACACAAGTGTCATTTATATTTCATTTCACTGTATATTTATAATGTAAATAATGAGTACATTTATTCTCGTATATTGTCGTTTTATTTGATTATAGCGGTTTTATTACTCATAGCGGTTAAATGACTTATTTTATTCTCTTTGTCATTTAGTTTTAAATATGGCCGTTTTGGTTCTCCACTGTGTATTTATAATTTAACAAATCTGTACGTTTAGTGTCTTTGTCATTTATATTCGATTATAGTGGTTTTAATACTCTTTAGTATATTTGTAATTATAAAATGACTACTTTTATTTTCTTTGTCATTTATATTCGATTATGTCGGTTTTGGTTCTCCAGTTTTGTACATTTATAATTTAACAAATCAGAATGTTTATTACCTTCATCATTTATTGATTATAGTGGTTTTAATGCTTGATGGTATATTTGTAATTATAAAATCACTACTTTTATTTTCTTTGTCATTTTATTCTGATTATGGCGGTTTTGGTTCTCCATTGTATATTTATGATTTAAATAATGAGTACATTTATTCCCTTTGTCGATTTATTCAATTATAGCGCTTTAATACTCCATAATATATCTGTAGTTATAAAATAATTTTTTTTACTGTCTTTGGCATATTTTTTTTGATTATGGCGCTTTTGGTGCTCCATAAGTAAGTGAAAGCGAAAAAACAACTTATAAAGTGCAACTCGTTTCCTTTCCTGGTCATTTACCATGTTTTTAAGTAATACATGACTGCCACCTTCTGGAAAGAAGGTGTAATAGCGATTGCATTTTTAACATGGAGGACTTTGCTGATTTTGGAATGTTGTCGTACTCCAGGAGATCACCGGGTGAAGGTCCAGAGCCGGGCTCTTCTCAGCAGGTCAGACCTTCGCTTCTACACGCTCCTCAAGCCATGTGCAAGTCCTCTGCGGATGAAGACGTCAAGAAGTTCCACGGCCAGAACATTCCTCGGATCGTTCATCACCAGGAGAAAGTGTGTGAGGCCGGAGTAGATCCAAACAGAGTCGCTTTTTAGCAAGAGATTACTGGTCGTTATAAAATATATAATTTTTTTTTTAAACTTAAATTAACGTCTTACTTTGGTTTCACTGGTTTATTTAACAAACACCTATACAATATTTGCCTTTCAACGGTAGTAAAGTGTGGTCTGATTATTGGGCAACGTGTATGGGCGGAGTCTAATCAGGTCTGTCCAGGGGTGGGGCTAAAGACTCAATTGGGCGTGGCTTGTGCTCAGTTTGTCAGTTGAAATCCTGCCAGGCTTTTTTCAGGATTACACACACACACACACACACACGAATGTGAATGGAGTGAATCTCAAAATAACAAACTTTTGGAAGTGAGAAAGAATTCACTCCGATCAGGTTTTTTTTTATTTTGTTGAATTGGACACAAAATAATCACAAATTTATGTTTATTAAAATAACTTCATCTTTTGTGTGGGAAATGTGCTGTCTCTAAAACGACGGCTGATAACGTACATTTTTAACCGACATTTATAAAAAAAATGTAACCGACAAGGTTTAAGAATGTCTCACCTGGAAGGCTCGTACAATTTCTATCAGAAGTCTTACTTAACTTTTAGAAGTTCCATTTATTGAAAATTTGTTTAGATGTGATTATTTAGTTATTTATTTAGATGTGATTCGTCGTGTGTCTCGTGCCATTTTTTGTCTGCTATCGAAAAAAAAGTCATATAATTTAATTAAATGTTGTGCGAAAGCAATAACAATATGGCCATTAGAACAGCCAATGGTGCTAAGATGGAGTATAAATTAAAAAAATGTATTTATTTATTTTTTCAAACATGTATTACATGACAAATAATAACAACATAAAAGCCACAACATAATAATACTAGTACAATCATATTGTTCATTTCCATAATACATGTTTGAAAGGGAGTAGAAAGAAGTACAACTTATCTAGTCCCGCCCCCTTTTATATTCACGTATATGTAACGTATATTAACTAAAACATATTCAAGCACACACACACTCTTCTATGATGTGAATACCTCAGCGTGCAGTTGACATGAAGGATTGTACTTCATTTTTAGATGTTCCATTTATTGAATTTTTTTATTAGATGTGTGTAAGGAGATGTGATTTAGTTATTTGTGTAGATGAAATTAGTTGTGTCTCGTGCTGTTTATTGTCTGCTATCAAACAAAAAAGTCACATGATAATTTATATTAAATGTTGTGTGAAAGCAATAACAATATTGCCGTTAGAATAGCCAATGGTGCTAAGATGGAGTATAAAACAAAGTGTATTCAAACACACACACACACTATGATGTACCTGAGCGTGTGCTGTGTTTTCCTCAGTCTTCTAGCTCGGGCTCGGCGGCGTCGGGTCGGCGTTCCCTGCAGCGCACCCTATCAGACGAGAGTATTTACCGCGGTCAGCGTCTGCCGTCACTGGGAGACTCGCTGCTGGAACAGGCTCTGGCCAGTGACGTGCTCTTCAGCTGCTCCACGCTGCCCCGCTCGCCCACCACACGCGGCGCTCCCCTGCGCAGACCCTCCTACAAGATGGGCATCAAGATGCAGGGTGAGACTTCATGCCAAAGTTGTAGAGGTTCGGCTTTATCAGTGTGTGTGTGTGTGTGTGTGTGTGTAGATGTTCTGTGAAGTCGGTTTGTGTAGAGTTTTGGTGTACGCTCAAGTGAGGGTTCAGTTTAACTCTAATCTTGTGCTGATGTTCGGCTTAACTCTATTCGTGTGGAACTTCAGTTTGACTTTGTGTTGAAGTTTGGTTTAACTGTTTGTGTAGAAGTTCGACTAACTTTGTAGAGAAGTTTGGTTTAACTCTAGTTTTGTAGAAGTTTGGTTTAACTCTATTCGTGTAGAAGTTTGGTTTAACTCTATTCGTGTAGAAGTTTGGTTTAACTCTATTCGTGTAGAAGTTTGGTTTCACTTTTAGAGTTGAACCAAACTTCTACACAAATAGTTAAACTTAACTTCTACAAAAATAGTGTAGTAGAGGTTTAAGTTGAATTCTGTTCGTGTAGAAGTACTGTTCAACTTTGTGTAGTAGAGGTTTAGTTTAACTCTATTTGCGTAGAAGTTCAGCTTACCTCAATTTGTGCAGTTTGTTTAACTCTTTTGTGTAGTAGAGGTTTTTTTAACTCTGTTCCTGTAGAGGTGCAATTTAACTTTATTTGTGTAGAGTTTCAGTTTAACTCTCTTCTGATAGTAGACGTTTGGTTAACTTTTCATGTAGATTTTCGGTTTAATTCAAACAGGGTAGACATTGTTTAACTTTTCATGTAGAGGTTTGATTTAACTCTATTAGTGTAGTTTCAGTTTAACTCTCTTCGAGTAGTAGAGGTTCGGTATAAGTCAAATACCTTCATGTAGAGGTTCAGTTGAACTCAAATAGGATAGACATTCAGTTTAACTCTTCATGTAGAAGTTTGGTTTGGTTTAACTCTATTTGTGTAGAGCTTCAGTTTAACTCTAATTGTGTAGAGATTTGATTTAAGTTTATTTGTATGGATGCTTGGTTTTGGTTTTATTAATTTTGATTTATTTTGTCTATGGTATGGTTTAAGTTCAATCGTGTAGTTGATTGTTTGAATACTATTTGTGTAGAATTCGGTTCATGTTTATTCACGCGCGAGCTTTCTTAGAGTGTGATATGTGTTAACTGAATTGAAATAGAATTGAATTGAAAAAGTTATTAATTGAAACATTGAAGAATTGAAATATGCTTGTATATAAAGGTCTTTTACTGGTTTCAAGTCGTCATTTCGATTCGACGCTCGTTCGTTGGCGCGTTTTTCGCCCGCGTTTCTGGACGTTCCGCGCGCGAGCACACACACACACACACACACACACACACACACACACACACACACACACACGCGCGCGCGCGCTCATGCTTTCTCGTTGGCTGTGTTAGGTGACCTCTCAGCGTCTGACACCTCTCTAGCAGACCTGCACGAGCGCCAGCGCCTGCCCCCGCCCGAGCTCGGCCTCATGCCCCTGCCCGACGCCGACGCCCACAGCGGCCTGGACTGGACGCACCTGGTGGACGTGGCCAGCGCCTTCGAGGGCGAGCGCAGACCCCAGCGCAGTGAGCCTCCTCACCCCCCTCAGGGCGACGTCCTGCTTCTCACACGCTTCTCTCCTTCCTCTCAGTCCAGAGGGGCTTCATGTTCGGCTCTCAGGACCTCAGCCAGACCTCACTCACTCCTCAACATCTGGAGCTGCAGCCCGTGCCACACACCCGACTCTCACCCAGGTGACACACACACACAGTCAGAGCTGTCATCGTAGGACCTGAGTATCATCTTGACCCTCAAATCTTGTCCTTCAGAGTTGTGGGGACCAGACAGAGTTCCTATAGGACCCCACTTTAGTATAATTACCTAGAATATTGGACTGCACTTTTACACACACATTTTATTAATAATTATAACTTGAGTATATACTTTTATTTATAAAATATACTATCTATACTATTATATACTTTTATATTGTTATACATATTACAGTATATACTAAGTAGAATAGTACAGCTAAGTATAATAACCTAGTATTTAAGATTACACTTTGATATACACACACACACACACCTGCTGTGCCGTTAAGTTAAACTTATACGTATATTAAAAGGACATAATCATTATAACTAAGTATATACTATTATACTTTTATATTATTATACCCATTATATATATATATACTAAACACACACACACACACACACACACACACACACACACCTGCTATGCCGTTCAGTCAACTTAGTATATACGTATAATAATAAGTATATACCGTAATATTTCGCCATATAAGACGCACTGGCATATAAGACGCACCCAATTTTAAAGGAGTAAACTATAGAAAAAAAAAAAGATTCTGCACCAAATACTGTAGTAAAATATTTTATCTCAATTGTATAAAAGTTAACAGCAGTTAACGAACAATTGTATGTGAAACATGTAACATGAACAGTCAGTAAAGTCAGTAAACGGTGAAAGTAACAAAAATAAGGCTGTAATGTTTTTATTCGAACCCCAATAATAAGAAAAAGTGCGTCTTATACAGCGAAAAATACGGTAATCATTATAACTAAGTATATACAGTACTATTATTCTTTTATATTTTACCCATTTTATATATATAAACACACACACACACTTTCTGTGACGTTCAGGCATTACATTAATTTCCTGGGTTCATTCTTCTTTTTTACTTGATCCGCTTTTCATCTTTTTCTTTTCTTTAAATATTTCTCTTGTTCTCTCACAGTCAGTTTTTTTTTTTATCATCCCTTTGTCCTCTCTCTCTCCCTCATTCTCACTCTTCTCTTTCCTGCTTTCTCTCTCTTTCTCCCTTCACCCCCCCTTCTCACTTATCTCCTTCCTGCTCTTTTCTTCTCTCTCTCTCTCTCTCTCTCTCTCTCTCTCTCTCTTCCTTCGTCCCACTCTCTCTAACCTATTGTTGTTCTCTCTCTTTCTCTCACTATCTCTCTTCACCTTCATGCTCTCTCTTCTTTCTCTTTTTCCTTTTATCCCTCTCTCTCCCTTTGTCTCTTATCTTTCCTTCTCTCTTTCTCCATTCATCCTGCTCTCTCCCTCTCTTCTGTCCATCTCACTCTCGCCTTCTCAGGAATGTATATGATATTCCGCGTCCTGCTCAGTGATTGGTCGGTGGCCCCGCGGTGTCCCGCCCTCCATCCTGAGCTGCAGCGCCACTAAACCCAGAAATGTAAACCGTGTGTTAAATAAAAGATGCTGCAGCTCAAGAAGAAGAGATGATGGATGGGAGGGATGAACGGATGGATGGAAGGTCCCAGCGTGAGTCCACTAACGCCTGTTGTCCTCCCACAGCGAGGGTCCGTCCAGCTACGGCGGGAAGGTTTCTCAGCTGGAGGCTCTGGTGAAGATGCTGCAGGACGACTTGAAGAAGGTGAGGAGAGCGTTCCCGCCCGGCGTTCCTCTCACGTTCCTCTGTCCCGTCAGGAGAGGGACGAGAAGCTGAAGCTGCAGGCCCAGGTCAAGCGTCTGTGGGAGGACAACCAGCGTCTGCAGGAGGAGTCTCAGAGCTCCGCCGCCAAGCTCAAGAAGTTCACCGAGTGGGTCTTCAACACCATCGACCTCAACTGAGCCCATCACGTCTCGTCCTCCCCGTCCCGCTCCCTGCAGGACTCGTGACCTCACCGTGTAGATATCAAGACGTTCCTCGCTGGCTTTGCCTTCCAGACGAGGACTTCCCTTCTTTTTGTTTTGCTGATTCGGCAGGAAGCCAGCGCTTTGTTCACCAGTCCAAGCAATATTCCCTCGGTTTCCCTCGCCCGCGCGGTACGAGACGCTGATGAGCAGTCGTCACCTTCTCGCGGGGGAACGTTGAGATTTATTTATTCGGTTGGGAGCTTCATTTCTCGTAGACGCTTTTCTCTTGGGTTGTGCGCGTGGTGGTGGCCTAGTTTGCTGTTGTGTTGCTGTAGTGCCATCTAGTGGTGACGTGACCGTACTACCACACAAACCGCCGGGTCCCGCCTCCAATATCAGGGATGGGGGAGGTGCCTTTCGTAGATGAAGCAGACATTCCCGGATCAATCACGCGTCCTCCGTTATCTGGAAATTCCCGCGTTTTTCTCGCTAGCCTCGTTAGCCTGTTAGCTGGAGTTCCGCTAGCTCTAGATAGTGATGAAGGCGGTTTTTTTTTTCTTTCGTAATATGAAGAAGTGCGCACACGGAGCTGACGTGATCGATTCTGTTCTAGGAATCCCACCACGCCTCTCGGAACGAGCCGCCGCCCACCGGACGTGAGGTCACTTCCTGTTTGCGGCCTCCTCTGGAGAGGGAGGCGAGAGCTTGACGTTCCTCTATTTATTCTCTACTGCTTTTCCCAACCGGTTAAAACGTTTATTACCACACACACACTAGCTTGTTTTTAACGCATTGATGGTTTCGTTGCGCGTAAATATCGCTGACTTGTGAATGTGAATTTCTCTCTTTTTTTCCCCCTCGTTCTCATTCGTTCGCCAGTTCCGGTCTCGGTTCGGTTTTTCCCCGATTTCACTTCACTTGCACTTTTTTTCGTTTTTTCCTCGACGTACGAGAAAGATCGCTGTTGTTTTTTTTTTGTTTTTTTTTTCCTCTCGATGTTGTTTTCTCGAACTTTTGAGAGCGAGAGACCCGGTTGGGATCGAGTCTCGTTTATATCGTGTCGTTTGGACGTTTCTTCATATATTTTACCATCGAAACTTTAGACGGTTGTTTTGAACGACGTGCACAATTTAAAAAAATAACAAAAACTAAGGAAAACATACGGACGCATTACGGATTACAAGGAGAACGTACTGTTTACATACGCCGCTCATCATCTCTGTAAAGTGTAGAGGTTAAAAAGAGATTTCCAGTGATGGCAGTATTAAGTTTTCATAAATAAATAACCTTAAAACAACTGGCTTGGTCGTGCTGTAATTATTCATGAGCGAGCGCTGATTTCTGAAGGATGATTGCAGTTTTCCCGCGAGTAATCAGCTGACCTGGAACGCCGAGGGATCCTCACGTCGTCCCGCGGGTCCACGGCTGATTGTGACGTTAACCCTCTCCGCTCCAGCGCTGTTGACCAATCTCGCCAAAGCTGGTACCAGATCACACACACACACACACACACACATTCTTACAGAGGTGCACACATATACACTTAAATATCCACAATTCTGTATAAAGTGAGAATCACGGATTTTTTTTTTTCACCACTCAAGATTCTTTCAACATTCTGGAATTTTTTTTTATTTTTCATATTTGACCCTGACAATCAGGTTGTCGAACAGTATTTAAATAAATGAAATGAAAAATTATGTAGTGTAAATGATGTTAAAGGAAGGAAAAAATACACAATTAAACGTAATAAAAATAAACATCCCAAGGTACAGTATTATGTACAGTTGAGGAAACAATTATTAGTTCTATGTAAAAGCACATTTGAAATACTTATCAAACAATGATTACTTTGTAGGCGGGGCTAATACTTTTGTCCTCACCTGTAGATGTTTGCTGTGTGTGGTTTGCTGAGTGTCGTCTTCTGGTTTGAAACCGCAGTAAACACACACACACACACACTTTAGAATGAAATACTTTGTCGGGTACTGAAATGTGCGAGTTGATATCAGACTTATTTTAGTGTTGTGTTTCCTCACTCATTCTCCCTGTTTATGATCTGTTTTTTTTTTAACTCGACTAAATGTATTAAAAAAAAAAGGCTGTCAAAGTTAACTAATTAACGCACGCGATTCATTTTAAGTGCTTAAGTAAATTTTTTTAACGCCATTAATCACAGTGGCAGTTTTTTCACTTTCATTTTGGTGAAAATGCAATGATTAGACCCAGAGAGCCAGGCTAGTGTCACCCAGGTGTGGCTCATTATGATCAGAAGCTCAGAGTGATTACTTTGCGCCTAAATAGCAGCAGGTGTAGGTGTTTAATGAATGACATTTGCTTGTCTCATCGATCTCGCAGTGTAAAACATGTAAGTCCAAAATTGACTTTTTTGTGTGTTTTATCTCGAATAAAGAGTGACTCGACCACGAAGGGTCAAAAAACTAAGAAAATTGCAAATGGAACGGAAATTATCCTAAATTATATTGCAGTATTTAAACTAGTGTATATTTAGTGTTGAGTTTACATTAATTTACATATTACACCTTATTTTCCATTATTCCAAGCTTCCAAGTAATTTAATCGCAATTAATTTGGTCATGGAAGTGCAGTTAACTAGTTAAAAAAATTTTAATCGTTTGACAGCACTGGTAAAAAAATTATTTAAATAATGGCACTAGGCGGATTTTCTCCCTGATGCGCGCGCACACACGAGCTGACAGAAGCTCATCAGAGACCATTGAGTTTGACAGAATCGTATAAATGCTGGATTAAGATCGTGGGGGGGGGGTAGAATCGAGATCGCAATCTTTTAACGATTAATGGTCCAGCTCTAATATAGAGAGAGAGAGAAACCGCTTGCCTTAACTTATAGTTTGCTGGGTCTTATTTTAAGCATTAAATTCTTTTAATCGAAAGATGATTCAAATCGAGTAAATGCGCCGTGTTTTCAGACCGAACCACAAAAGAAACTAAACGAATTGCGTATTTTTTCACGCAATCTTGTGTGTGTGCGCGAGAGAGTCGTTATCATCTGAAATGTTGGGGTGTGTGTATGTGTGTGTGGGGACTCAGTCTGAAGTGGAAGCTCCTGGGCTCTGGACCTTATCTTCAGCCGCGCTGCAGGGAATTTATAGTGCACTTGAAATAAACATGTTGCGGAGCGAGTAGCAGGAGCAAAGGCTTCAGACAGCCGCGTCAAAGCCCACTTCAGACGTCAGCAGGCCCCGCCGCGCTCTTCACTCCAATGGAGGCCGGAAACTATGGAATCAAAAATATCAAACGCAAATTTCTAAGAAACGAACGAAAATGCTTCATATTTCCGTTTCTTTCTCTTTTTTTCGTTTGCAATTACGTTACTTTTTTTTTTTTTGCTTGCGATCTTCACGTTTTCATTTAAAACTTTTATTTTGGCTTCGGATTTTTTTTCCATTTTTTTTTTTGGCCCAAGTTTCACGTGGAGGCGGCCCTTACTCTGATTGGCTGGTGAGAATGATTAACAGTTGCTTGACCAGGAAGTGTGGGAGAAGTTCAGCGAATGTGCAACGTGACATTCACTGCTTTTTTATTATTAGTGCAAAAACTGATTTAAGTGATTTTTGCACAATATTGCTAAACTATTTTGCTGGCAGATACGTCATAATAAAAGTACACTGTTGTTTTTCTCACATCAAAATACTGTGTATGTGCAGTGCTCCCGATAGACGCCTTACAGATAAAATGTATTATTATTATGATTACATTATTCACTAAATTCACTAAATAACAAGAGCAGGCTGCGAGAGCGAATAAATACTCCGACGATCAAGGTGTTCCAATTATGAATGCCTTTCAGCGCTAATCTCCTCCCCCTCTTCCAGTCAATCACCTTCTCACCAGCCAATCAGAGTAAGGGCCGCCCCCACGTGAACCTTGGACCAGAAATCCAAACTAAAAAAATTTTTTTAATACGAATGAACAAAAAATCCCAAGCGGAAAAAAGTATCAACCTTGGACCAGAAATCCAAACTAAAAAAAAATAAAAAATACGAACGAAAAATTCTAAGCGGAAAAAAGTCGCTGAACTCCTCCCACATTTCCCAGTCAAGCAACCGTTAATCACATTCTCACCAGCCAATCAGAGTAAGGGCCGCCTCCACGTGAAACGTGGGCCAAAAATCCAAACGAAAAAACGAAAGACAAATCCGAAGCGAAAATTAAAGATTTATTGAAAATGTGAAGATTGCAAGCAAAAAAATATAAAAAACAAACGTAATTGCAAGCGAAAAAACTAAACGTAAATGGGAAGCATTTTATTAGAAATTTACGTTTGATATTTTTGCCACTAGTCCTTAGTCCTAAGAAATCGCAGCCTTGCGCGTCTTTTCCTCCGTGGTTCTGGAATCTTCTGGAGCGTCTGGCGCCTGCAGTGGTGCCCGCAGTAATGCTTGACTTATTCACTGCCACCTCCGCTGATAATTGGCATTTATGTAACACGTGCCCTTTCCCGCATGTCCGCCGCAGAAAGCGCATTAACGCGCCGTTAAAATAATGACCGCGATGTATTAGCTCACACACACCAGGCCTGATTACTACGCGCTAATCACGTAGCCGCCAAATGACCACTTCTCCGGGATCGAACCCAAGACATGCAATTTATCTAAAAATGACAAAAGAATTGACATTTTTGTAATTTTTAGATAAATTGCTTCACTTGCTCCTCTTTTTGTAAGTCGCTTTGGATAAAAGTGACTTTTGAAATAATAGATATAAGGATAATACTGCCAAATGACTGTACAGTAAACTATAAAGTAAAGAAAAGCTTCCCGCGTTTGTAAAAAAAAAATCCGTTGTCGTTCCGAGTCGCCACCATTGTGCGTTCGATTGGCCAGAAGAGCAGGAAGTCCGTTTAATGTCCAGCTAATGTAACGGATAAAAGCATCGGCTAAATGCATTAGCGTACACGTAATCCGCTGAATGCTTGCGCTTGTGGAATGCGATTAGCGGGCGAGAGACAGGAAAGCACGTCCGCGCCTCACTCGCCGCTGTAAATTATTCATCCAGCCCGGAGTCGCGGGTTTGTCGCGGCGTTTACGTCCATTACCGCGCTAATGTGCGTTTGCGTTTCAGACATGGCGACAGTTACTCCTCCGTAATGGCTGGTATTGATTTTGTAGACGCCCGCGTTCATGCGTTGTTTCTGGATTATCTCTCGGGTTCCAGCGGCGGAAAATAGAAATAGAGTTTTCTATTCCTGAAATAGAACTAGGCTCCGACCCGACGGTGCGAAGCAGTCGCCATTAGCTCCAGTGTTGATCACTGTTTGTGCCGCCAGATCTGAAATAATCCGCCATTTGTCGGGTTGCTCCAAAGCTTCCGAAAACACTTCCGAATTGTGTCCACCCCAAAGGTTGCTGGTTCGAATCCCAGTCCGGTGGGTTGTTGAGCAAGTCATTAGCCCCTTAGACACAGCAATGTTGGTACAATGCAGGAAAAATACCACAGTGACTTTACCGGTAAAGACTGTTCACACAAGCGCTGCCATTCTCGCATTAAAACGGAAAAGAACTATTCACACAGCGCTTTCAAAATCCTGGTGTTTTCAGTGACATCCTCCGCTTTAAACAGCTGCGCCTTTGTTTCGCTTTGGTGTGGAGATAAATGTCTTCATCCGCCCAAATTATTAGGAGTACTTGGAACTTCTGCGTGCTTTTTCCCGGAATCTTCTGAGGTTCTGGTTTCACACAGGGCAGAATGCCGGCAATAAACCGGGGACATTACAGGTACCCTTGCCGGAATGTTCCCGGAACTAATTTTCTCGGCATTTGTCTGTTCACACTAAGGGAATGCTGGCAATATCCCGGTGTTTTGCCGGTAATGTCTGTATGTGTGAAAGGGGCTATTGACCCCCATCACCACCACCACACACACGCACACTTTTTTTTTTTAAGTTTAGTGTAAAACACACAAAAAATATTCTGTCAGTTTTTGGCTTTCTATTGATGTATAAGTGTTCTACATCAATACAAAGTTTGAAGTGTCTATTTTGTTTCTATATTTTTCTTAATGGAAACAGAACGTTGCGTTTTTGTAAAAATTTTAGCTGAAAGGCGACGCCCATTTGCCGCCTTGTTTTTTTTGTCAAATTATTTTACAATATTTAAACGAGTGTTTTAGTTGAGTTTACATGAATTTACATATTACACCTCAATATCCAATATTACAAGCTGCAGTCATTTAAACGCGATTCATTTGGTCAGGGAAGTGCGATTAAAAGATTAGTTAAAAGAAATTAATCGTTGGACAGCACTACTAACTACTTAGGTGGCAAAGATACGCATAGCGACTAAAATCCAAAAAATATTGGATGTTGGACCCGATCTTCGTGATTGGGTCGGCCTCTTGCCACTCAAGCTTGGGCCGTAAAATACAGTATGTACAGTATCACACACACACGCATTCGTTTGTGTGTGTGTGTGTGTGCCCTCGTGCTCCAGAGTTACTCTTTCCCTCTATCGCTTCTCGTTGCATCATCTTCATCAGATTCTCACATGCTAATAAAACACAAGTGAAGAGCTTCAGGATTCCCCGCGGCCGTGTGTTTCTGCGCGGCGCCTGAAGGCCAATTAGGGGGAAAAAGCGAAGAGTTGAAAGCGAAAGGTTTGGGGGCGTGTCCCGTATGTACAGAACACGGCAGGAAGTGGCGCAAACTGATGAAATGGCAGATTGTGCGGCTTCCTCTCCAACAGCCACTTAAAACCCAAGCCAACAATAAAAATACATTCAAGTGCCTTGACGTCGGGGAAGGAATGAAGGGTGTGGCCGGGATGCGACGACTCAAAATTCATCCCTCCATCCTCGAAGGAACGAGTGTTATTTCTTTCTGTAGAAAATAGCCTTTTGTTTATATTCCATCTGACCGTCACTCGTCTATTATTCATCCACCTGTCCTTCACTCATCCCCGAATGACTCATCCATCCATCACTCGCCCATCACTCATCCATCATCCATCCACTGCTCTGACCATCACACATCAATACATCTATCACTCATCCATCACTCGTTTATCACTTGTTTATCACTCATCTATCACTCAGCCATCACTCGTTTACCACTCATCCATCACTCACTCACCTATCACTCGTTTATCACTCGTGTTTGTCTATCAGACCCCT
The DNA here is from genome assembly GCA_028031935.1 of Paedocypris micromegethes. Classification (NCBI taxonomy): domain Eukaryota; kingdom Metazoa; phylum Chordata; class Actinopteri; order Cypriniformes; genus Paedocypris; species Paedocypris micromegethes. The sequence goes on along the minus strand of CM051498.1, from coordinate 27,177,741 downwards.
ATGGTCTCTACAATTTAATGTTGGCGAAATCAGTGTCTATCTTTTGATGTTTTTTGATTAATACTCTTAACTTTGTCATGTTTTCTGTTCTACAACATGTGTGGTAAATACATCGAATCTATCCTGAAAGTAAACATTGAAACGTTAAAATAAAATGGACTCGCTAATTACTCTATCGATACTCTGGCTGGGTGAAATACTTTACTCTCAAATAGCTTTACTCCAAGGTTACCTCTGAAGTTACCCTAAAGTAACACACACACCCAGAACAATGATACTCTAGGGTAACTTTAGTGTAAAGATACTTTAAAATAATTCTCCCAGCCAGAATAATGATACTCTCAAGTAGCTTTACACTGAATTTACACTAAAGTAATGCGGCAAGCCAGGTTAAATTAACTCAAGTTATCATTGAGGCTACTCTGGAGTTACTCTCTATATCTCTCTCTATCAAACAAAGATAATCGCACTGTGTATTCTCTGTGTATTCTCTGTGTGACCCTCTCCCTCTCTCCCATCCCTCCCTCCCTCTCTCTATGACCACAGTAGGAGATCCCACCTATCGCTGTGTGACCCCCCCC
>CM051498.1:27158111-27172610 GCA_028031935.1 Paedocypris micromegethes | reverse complement strand
TTTTTTTCCCGCGGTGTCAGCAGATTTTCCTACATTGGGGAATATTGCCCGGCGGTGGATTAGAATGTGAATGAGCGGATGTTCTGGAACGCTTGTGATCACAGCATTACGGTCGCGGGGCTAGTCACGTCCTTATCTGCGCACCAACACGTTTGCTCTGACCTGCCGCTCGGCATTGTGGGACGCCTGTGGTGTTGTTGGCTATGTGGAGCGTTTGAGATGAATTCCCATCTCCGAGGAGAAGTGACCTGTCAGCCGGTGATGAATTTGCTGGGATTCCTAGCAGGCGCGGCAGATAAACTAGCGCTCGCCGACATCTCCGTCAAGTCACGGACCCGTGATAACTTGATAACGACCCATTTTCTCAAGCCACTGGATTTCTCAGCTATTCGGCTCGTGACGTCTCTTCCGCTCGGACGCTTAGCTCGGTTCCTCCCGCAACACCGCGCTTTTATCGGGAAGCCAAATCGCTGGAGAAGGAGACTCGAAACGGCAAACAGATACGTCAACGTTTCGCTAATTTGAGCGGTTGTGTGACTCGATCAGTCCAGTGGGTTGGATTCGTGCAGGAAGTGTGGTGGACGTTTTAACGAATGACGTTTGTGAATGTGTTTGTCGTTGTAGAGTTCGCTCGGTGTTTGGAATTTGAGCCAAAATGCGTTTCAGCTAAGATATCCTCACTTCCTGTTCAACACTGCTGCCAATCACATTCTCACCAGCCAATCAGAGTAAGGGCTATGTGAAGCTTGTCTCGAAAAAAAGACATGAACGGAAAAATCTGAAGCGGAAAAAAAGTTTCAAAAGAAAGCGTAAAGATTGCAAGCGAAAAAAAAAAAAAAGCGTAAATGTGAAGCATTCGTTTCGTAGAAAAGTACGTTTGATACGGTTTTGGCACTAATCAGATTCCTTACAACTCCACTGGAGATTAATGTTCCACCCATTGTGAGACACACACACACACACACACACACACACCCCGTTACGTCACATCACATCAGCAGCGGTGGAAAGAACTTTGTTACTTAGTATTTTCGGCTACTTTGTACTTGTACCGAGTTTTAAAAATATGGGCATCTTTTATTCTCCACATTTGTGATTGAGTAGGAGTCGCGTGATTGGCTGTCAAGAAGACGAGTCCTCATCTCTGATTGGCTGGAGAAACACTTGACGTCAAGTTTTGCACCTTTACGCAAAACGACCTAGAAGACAGTCGACTTCATACTGCCCCTAGTGGCCACATTTTCAAACTCCCTCGCTCCACTTTACTTTTCTTTCTTTTTATAATTCGACTCCCCAGGCAGAATCCGAAATCCTTCTCTGTGTTACTCGACAAGCAGTAAATTAAAGCACAAGGCAGGTAAAACAGTAAAAGCCCTTAGTGTACGCTATCGCTCATGGGACTGTGTAAGCGTGGACGACGCGGTGAAGAAGAGAGAGATGAAGTGAAGGAGAGTGCAAACAGATGTCAGGCATGAAAGATGGTGGACGGAGACACTGACCTCCACTCAGATGGTTTCACTGGCTCTGAGATGGATGGCGCGCTGCTTTTAGTCCGGCCTGAGACGCAAATAAACGCCTGCTTTTCTCCACATCGCTGTCCGTTTACCTACAAACAGGAAATGTTTTGAGAGTTTTGGACCCTATGAAAAATAGAAGTTGAGACCTGCTGATAATATTGCCTTGTTTTTTGATCTACAAAGCGCACTCTGATACATATAACCTTGAGGCATCTTGTGGAGTAATACTTAACACAGGGAAGAAGAGTGAACTATGGCAAGCCAATTTGACATTTTTGACAAGTTACTAGACACTTTTATTAGTCTATTAATATTCTTTATTAGTATTTTATTAAACGCAATTTTCAATGACAGTGTGTTAAGCAAGTAAAAAGTGACTTAAATGTGTTATGAAGAGTCGCCGTGGAGGTTTTACCAAATAAAAATTGTGCCAAATATTTTGATGTGCAAAGTGCATTTTTTTGGACCGACTGTGGACAATATAACATTAACATGGGGGAGAAGAGTGAACTATGGTAAGCCATTTTGACGTTTAACTAAATTCTGACTAGTCTGAAACGCTATGACGTGTGTTTGTTACTGACGATGTTTTAAGCTAAAAAAAGTGACTGAAATGCGTTAGGAAGAGTCGCCGCAGAGGTTAATTGTTAATTTGGCTTTCCATAGTTTAATTCAACACAGTGTGTGTGTGTTACAACCAAACAGAGTCGAGTTTTTGTAAAGCACTTTATCAATGCTTCTTTTAAAAGTTTGGTTTCGCCTCAAGCGTCTTAAAATCTGTCGCTGTTCTTGTTAATCCGAGATTCGAAACGAGACATTTATTGATGCTGCGGCGTATAATCCAACATCATTTTATTATCCAGATAATCAGCTAATCAATAGTAAAGCTCTTCTGTCTGTGATGCTGTGAAGAGTTCACAGGCCGTAGAATCGTCTAAATTCCTCATTCGGAAGCGCTCGACGGTGAGAGTCGTGTGTCCGTGCGCTAGTGGAGGCGTTCGACAGTCTCGGCACGCGCGGGTGGTTGGAGGGTGGATACCGTGTGCATGTGTAAACAGACACAATTAACCTGGTTGTGCAGTGAGACAAGACTGACTTTGATGAATTTACCTATTACACGGAGCAGGCGAAGCCTAGAGGGCCGAGCGAGAGAGCGAGAGCCTTCCTTCTCCACATGCATCTCATTCAGCGTCTCAGTGTCTGACAGCGACGCGGCGTTTCCTCCGCTGATGCGGGCGGAGCTTTTGGCTTCGAAATCCTCCGTATTGACGGCGCCAAGGATGCGATTTGTTTCTGAGCACATAAGGAGACGAGACGCTGACACGCTCTGACCCTTAGCAAATATATACCGCGGGAATCCTGACGCGCTCATCAACCGCGCGCTCGATAGCTGTTCCGCCGGATATATATTAGCCGCCGCGGGGCCGGCTCACCGCAGCTTTTATTTGATTTTCTCCGTGCTGTAACCTTTGGCTGTGGCTTTTCGTGACTGTTCTAGACAGGAAGCCGGGTTTCCCTGAAAGCGCCGGAACTGCTTAAATATTCCATTTATGGGTGTATTTATATTCGCACTAGGGCTTATTTTGGGTTGAAGGTGCTGACTCTTGTTGTTTATGCAGCTCTCCAGTGATGTGGTAGAAATCTGGGGTTTTGAAGCGAACACTTTCTAGTGACTTTGCGTTGGTTAGAAGAAGAAGAAGAAGAAGAATACCTTTATTTGTCTCTACAGCGAGAAATTTGTGTTTACAATTAGCAGCTTTGCGTTGGTCTGGTGCTATATAAATAAACTTGAACTTTAGGCTTCCACGGTAAAGCAATTCATACTAATATACTGTATGTACAAATGTTAAGATGAATTGGGTAAATTTGTTGATAAAATTGGAAAAACTCAACTGTAGATTAAACTATGGCAACCCGGGCGACTTTTTTCGAATCACTTGTTTGTTGCTCGTGTAAACGCGCTGATATACCGTCTACATGCGTTTTGGTAATTCTGCTCATTTTTTGAGATCTCAAATGGGATTTTGGGGACAGTTCTTGTGGGAGTAAATATGTTTTCGAGAAAGCAAAAATAAATTGTGGCACGTGATTTAAATTGTGGACGTAAGTTTACAATGTCACAATTCTCACCAATCAGAGGATGCTACATTCCAAACGTCTGTGCGCAACAGCCAATCACAAAACTTCGATCGTGATTCTAACAAGACTATGCTATAACGAATCGATCAAGGAACAAAAAGGCAAAAGCTTTCATCCACGTTTTTGACGAAACTGATTTTAGCTAGGTCTTATTTTCACCGTAGGTTTTTTATTTTGCAGCAGTTTAAAAGTCCTTTTGATGGAGGAAAAATATGCCATTCTGTTGGCATGAAATGTTGATGATTTTTTTTAAATGAGTCTTTTCATTAATATAGGTACGTCGTTAATAGAAAAATGATCAAAGGCTGCACAAGCATCCATCAGTTTTCATAATCATGTTAAGCTGGAGTCAATTCTGAGCAGGAGGTGTGGCCACATCGATGTGTCCAACCAATCAGCACTCACTGTCGCACACTTTACGATCAAAAGCTATTTTGATGACATTATATGAGATGAGTGTATGATCAGTCCTTGTCGCACAACAGATAAACGGATAAAACGTCCCGTGTTAAATTGGCTTTTTGGAGGCAAAAGATGCGGTGCTGAGGCGGGAAGATGAAGAGAGATGCTGGGGAGGGTTGGGATGGAAGATGGTTTTTCCGGCTCTGTTCCGACCTCAGACGCCCTTTAAATCACTGTCAGTCTCTCCGAGCGATGGAACTGATCCGCCGGCTCATGAGACTGGAATGATCTACGACTCGTTCCACCTTTACGACTTTTGAATTCACAAACATCTAGTCAAGTCCGAACTCACTCAAGCGATTTAATCAGAGGTGTAAAGAATACCTGAAAACCAAAGTACAGATACCTGACGGTAAAAAGGACTGTACTATACTAAGTCACCAATTCCAAAAAGACTTGAGTAAAAGTCGTAAAGTATCCAATTTTAAAAGAGTTGAAGTAATGACAATAATCAACAACAATAACTGCACAATCACAATGTAAAGAGTAACGGTAAGTGTCAATTCAAATGTAGTGTAATGTATCTTTAACGAGTAAAGATACAGATACTCAATAAAAAATGAGAGTGTAAAGTAAAAGTTGCTTCAATTTTTTTATACTCTGTCCAAGTACAAAGTAAACAAAAAAATACTTAAGTAACAGTCATGTCAAGATGTGTGTAAACACTATAAACCAGGAGAAATTCACAAAACAAGTGTTGTAAATACTGTGTGTGTGTGTGTGTGTGTGTGTGTGTGTGTGTGTGTGTGTGTGATGGACGGACTGGAGCAGGTGTGCAGTTCTGGAGCTTAATTATATCAGCCGCCGCTATTATCATTCCATATTCAGCAATAATTAATGAGCGTCATCTTCAGCCGCGGCTTCACTGGCCATTTCCGGCCGATCGAGGAGAGAAAGTGTGTGTGTGTGTGTGTGTCTGTTCTGCTGGAGAGAGAATGAAGCTCGGGTGGGAAGAAAGGCCTGGTGGAGATGCTGAAAGTGACTGTTCCAGAAGAGACAGATTTGCGAGAAGACGGCGAGGCTGATGTTCCTCATTAGCACTTCACACACACACACACACACACACACGAGCGCTGACTCTGTTCTGCTTGGGTTTTGTGAGTGTGTGTGTGTGTAGTGAGGGTTGAGCAGGTTCATGTCTGTGTGTTTGCAGGATTTCAGTTCATTCCTTCTCACACCAGCTTTAGGCCATTTGACCTGTCTGTCTGTCCAACTCTCTTGCTTTAGTGGTGCCTCGTTAATTCAATGATTTATTCTTATTTAGCACATAATAATTTATTCCGAGAAATCAGATTCACACATATATTAATTATAAAATGAATAGAGAGAAGAGAGAAGGAAAGAAAGAAAACGAGAAAGAGAGAAAGAAGGAAAGGTATAAAAAAGAAAGGGTGGAAAAGGAAGGATGGAAAGAAGGAATGATGGAAAGACGAAAAAATGAAAGAAAGAATGAAAGAAAGAAAGAGAGAGAAGAAAGAAGGATGGAAAGAAAGAAAGAAAGAAAGAAAGAAAGAAAGATAGATAGAGAGAGAGAGAGAGAGAGAGAAGACAAAGAAAGAAGAAAAGAAAGAAAGAAGGAAGGCAAGATGGTAAGAAAGAGAGAGAAGAGAAAGAAAAACAAAGAAGGATGGAAAGAAGGATGGATGGAAGAATGAAAAATAGAGAGAGAGAGAAGAAAGTAAGAAGGATGGAGAGAAGAAAAGATAGAAGGAAAGAACGAAAGAGAGGGAAAGAAAGCAAGAATGAGCGAAAGACAAAAGCAAGTTTGGGAATTTAGCATCACCGTTAGGACATGTTTTAATGGCATTGCCACGCCCGGCTCTAGCATCTGTCTCTACTACATTACCCACAATCCCACACGCTCAAGAGTGAAAAACCACTCTGACAAAACCGTTTAAGTGAAATCAAAACGTTGCTCAAAATAATGCTGAAATATTACTGCCAAAATTGTGAATTAAAATTTTTCCGTAACAATCCAACCTGAAGATCGTTTTTCCCAACCTCTGCTGTGATTCTGACTGACGGGCTTGTTGCCGCCGGTTTTGTGTGGAGCAGAATTAGCATCTGGTTGTCGGCCGGTTATTGTATGATAAAACAATCAGATCATTTGCAATTAAAACGAGGCGAGCTCTACTTCACAATGGGCTGTTTCGTGGTCATAAAGGATTCAAAGGCTGCCAGAGAAGGAATAATGTATTCTAAGTTCATCTTGGCACATCTGTGATTAGCCAGGCCTCGCGTATTTGGTGCAGAAAGGTCATTCATGAGCTCCGCTAAACTATAGACCGCTACACCTGTCCTGATAATGCAGTTGGAACCTGTCCTGATAATGTGAATAGAACTTACATGTTCTGTCAATGCTGCTATAACCTGTCCTGACCACTACTAGACCCTGCCCTGACAGTCCCATTATTCGAATATATCATACGTGTCCTAACAATGCAGCTCTACTCTTTTCTGGCATTATACTATGTCCTGGCAAGGCCACTATACCCTGTCCTGGCTTTGGCAATCTTACTTTAGTAAGGACTATGCTGACGTTACTCGTCCTTGCTCCTTTACCCTGTCCTAACAATGCTGCTAGACCCTGTCCTTGCAATGCCACTATACTTTATTCTGTCAATGCCAATCTTACCGGTGACAACTATACGGCTTGATTCGTCCTGACAATGACACTTGCCAACCTATTAGTAAAGCTTCACATTGTCCTGACAATGCCGATGAAAGTTTACTACCATAGTAATGATTGTAAGTCCTGGCGATGCTGCTACAACCTGCTACTAACAATGCTAACCAAATATTTCTGTCTGCAATTCTGCTGTCCTGCAATTCTGCAATATCTTGTTCTGGCTTTGCCTCTTTATCTTGTTCCTGGTAATGTCGCTCTACCCTGTCCCGACAGTACTCCTCTTACTTGTCCCGGTAATGCCGCTCTACCCTGTCCCGACAGTACTGTTCTAACTTGGTGTGGTAATGTCGCTCTACCCTGTCCCGACAGTACTCCTCTAACTTGTCCCGGTAATGCCGCTCTACCCTGTCCCGACAGTACTGTTCTAACTTGGTGTGGTAATGCCGCTCTACTCTGTCCCGACAGTACTCCTCTAACTTGTCCCGGTAATGCCGCTCTACCCTGTCCCGACAGTACTGTTCTAACTTGGTGTGGTAATGCCGCTCTACTCTGTCCCGACAGTACTGTTCTAACTTGTCTTGGTAGTGTGCTTTGAGACAGTTAAAACTGTGAAAAGCTTGTTCCATATGCTCAGACCCTGAACTTTAACTTGTAATGCTGCTCTACCCTGTCCCGACAGTACTGTTCTAACTTTAACTTGTAATGCTGCTCTAGCCTGTCCCGACAGTACTGTTCTAACTTGTTCTGGTAATGCCGCTCTACGCTGTCCCGACAGTACTGTTCTAACTTGTCCTGGTAATGCCGCTCTACCCTGTCCCGACAGTACTGTTCTAACTTGTTCTGGTAATGCCGCTCTACTCTGTCCCGACAGTACTGTTCTAACTTGTTCTGGTAATGCCGCTCTACGCTGTCCCGACAGTACTGTTCTAACTTGTTCTGGTAATGCCCCTCTACTCTGTCCCGACAGTACTGTTCTAACTTTAACTTGTAATGCCGCTCTACCCTGTCCCGACAGTACTGTTCTAACTTGTTCTGGTAATGCTGCTCTACTCTGTCCCGACAGTACTGTTCTAACTTGTTCTGGTAATGTCGCTCTACACTGTCCCGACAGTACTGTTCTAACTTGTTCTGGTAATGCCGCTCTACTCTGTCCCGACAGTACTGTTCTAACTTGTCCTGGTTGTGTGCTTTGAGACCGTTTAAACTGTGAGAAGATGTGTTATGCTTAAATGCTCAGATCTTGAACTGTAACTTGTAATGCTGCTCTACCCTGTCCTCACAGTACTGTTCTACCTTGACCTGGTAATGCCGCTCAACCCTGTCCTGGTAATGCCACTCTACCCTGTCCCGGTAGTAGTGCCCTGTCCTTGAAATGCCATTCTACCATGCCCTGGCAGTACTGCTCTACCTTGTCCTGGCAATGCCGCACTTTTCTTTTACAACAATGTAGATGTATCATTGTCCTAACAATGGAGCTTGTTTTGTCCAGACAATGGCTTAAAAACAATGCAGCTATTGAATATCATGATAGAGGCTTCTCCACGTCCTGACTATGCCGCTATAGCCTTACTAACAATGTAGATATTGCATGTCTTGACGTTTTTTGCTACAACCCGTACTAACAATTCAAATCTAACCTGTCCAGGCAACATCTTTTCCTGGCTTTGTCACTCTACCCTGTCCTGGCAATGTCACTCTACCCTGTCCTGGCAGTGCTGCTCGACGATGACAATGACGCTTGCTAACAATGCAGATATTGCATGTCATAATAATAAAGCTTTACTGTGTCCAGAAAATGCATGTATAACTTCACTAACAATGTAGATGTTGCATGTGCTTACAATGCCAATCATAACTTGTCTTGTCATTGCCACATTGTCCTGTCTTTGCTTTGCTTTGCCTGCTATATCCTGTCCTGGCAATGCCGTTAAGTAGTGTTGCTAAATTATCAATCTTTGTTTATTTCTTTCTTTCGATCCTTTCTTCCTTTCATCTCTCTACATCGGTCTTTCTTTCTTTTTCTTTCCATATTTCTTTCTTTCTCTCTTTCCTCTCTCTCTCTTTCTCTCTTCTTTCCTCTCTCTCTCTTTCTCTCTTTCCTCTCTCTCTCTTCTTTCCTCTCTCTCTCTCTTTCTCTCTTTCCTCTCTCTCTCTTCTTTCCTCTCTCTCTCTCTCTCTCTCTCTCTCTCTGTTTTTTTATACAATCAATATATTTGCAAAGCTGAAATATAGCTTCTTTATTTTTTTTTCCTCCTTTAAAAATGTATTGGCCAGGTTTACAGGCTCAAATCAGCAGTAAACGTCCAAGGTGTCAGCCAGTGTGACTTCAGGTGGACAAGCCTTAGGAAAGAGCCGTAAATGTAGTGTCTTTATGATCCACGTGTGGAGAGACGGATAATCTCCAGATGTTGTGGCTGATGGACACACGGGATTGTTCTGCTCTCGCCGAAGACGAGTGGACAGTTTGATGGTGTGTTGCAGTCGATGTATTGGCCTGGAGCAAATGGCTGCTCTTATCTGACAAACACGAGAGTGTGTGCGATCCATGTCTCCCTCTCCCTCTCTCTCTTTCTTCCCGTCTCCCTCTCTTTACCTCACTCACTTTATTTATTTCCCTTTCTTTCTTTCCTTTTCATCTTTCCATCTTTCTTTCCCTCTCTCCCTCTCTTTCTTTGCTTTTCCTTCATCTTTCCTTCTTTTGTTCTTTATTTCTTTCCTTCTTTCTTTCTAGCTCTCCTTCTTCCCTCATTTCCTTTCTCTAACTCTGTATTCTCTTTATTTCCTTCCTCCTTTCTTTCCTTTTTCTCTCTTTCTATCTTTTTTTCTCTCTCTCCCCCTCTCCCCTCCCTCTCTGTCTCTCTATTCATTTTATAACTAATAGATTAGAATAGAAGCGAGTGTGTGCGAAGCGGAGCGCTTGATTATTACTGTCTGTTCTGTCATCACGCTGTCTTTTAAGTGTCTCGGGCGCCCGGCAGAGATAAGGCGGATGGTGTTTGAGCTGCGGTCCGGTCCTTCTCTTACACGGGGCAAACGGGTACGACTGAAGCGAGGACCGAGCATTGATTGTGACATTTGATGCGTGTTTACTAAAGCCTCGGCTCTCCGACCAGCGCTAAGCTCGATATTCGCCGTTGAAGGATTAGCGAAGCGCTAATGAAACCCTTGCCCTTGGCATTTAGCCAGGCGGGCCCGTTCCTTATTGGCATTCTGCGTCCCAGCCCAGCCTTCTGTTTGATTCTGCCTCCGAGTTTTATTCCCATGCAGAGCAGCGTCGTCGCCGTCTCCAACTCATTTGTAATGATGCGTTTAATCCGAGTTGGTTCAACACGGCCCTGCGCCGTCTCACACAGTCACGCTTCAGAGACGAGTGGCGTAATCACTGGGAAAGTGCCAGGCGGCCTGGCTGGGTGATGGATAAATAATTGAAGTGTGGGACGGCGGGATTAGAGGGCGACGCTGAAAGGCTGATGAAGACGGCCGCGGGACGGTTTAAGAGCTCGTTAAAGCGCTTCTGAAAAGATGGTTGTCCGTAGTGAAGACCTGGAGGTGTGGGAGATGCTTTCGTTTGGAATACGATTTGCGATGATGATCCTGATTCTTTTACGGTAACCAACAACAAATGCAAATGCTTTGGAAAATATGTATTTATCGCAAAGTACAAATTCAGTGGCGTAATAAAATGTTCAGAATTCTTAAAATCGGGCCTGAATTTCTTAAAAATCTTAATTTCTTAAACGTTTCTAAGAAATCTTAAAATAAGATATTCTGATATCTTATTTGGCCTGATAACATATTCTCACTAGCCAATTTGAGTAAATCATTGTAAGGGCCGTGTGCGGGTTATGCCTAAGCACAATGGAAACTTTCCACTTTCCCAAGCACAACAGAAACATTCGCATATGTTTATAAATTAAAATGTTATGCTCAAAAATACTCATCAAATTTCAAAAAGTGTTTGCGAATAGAACATTTTGGCTGGAGACTTTGTTTAATTGAATATTTTGCAACATTGTTTCTGAATAGAGTTTGTGCGCAAAATCTTCGGACGCTTGAGTTTGTAGCCAATCAGAATCAGCCAATTTTAATAACCCTCAGATCCCGCCAAAAATGTTACGCCATTCAAGGTCACAGGGTTCGATTTCCACAGAAGGAGGAAGATGCTTTCACCAACGTAGATAGCAAAGCACAATTTGCGGAAGGTTTCGAGATGAGAAGACGATCTCCAGACACTGGAGACCTGAGCGTTCACACCTCTTCATTACTTCAAGCCCAGGCTTTGCTCACGTCTGAGGGGGAAAAGCAATCACACGGGGGTCCGTCTGCGGCTACAAAACATCAGTGGCAAGAGTCAGCAGATGCTCGGCTGGCCGCAGATAAGTATTGTGGTGCCCCGACTTACAAAATTAATCTGCTTCGTTAGGCGGGAATTTCGTTATCTGAGCCTCATTTTACATGCAATTTGTTTAAGCCAGGCATGTCCAAAGTCCGAGGGGCCAAATGCGGCCCTTGATCAAATTTTGACTGGCCCGTGGCTTGATTCATAAAATGAATGGAATACGGCCCGCGGCCAGTGTTCAGTACCTCCAGGATTTCGCGATCGCGCCAATTCACGCGAATTCAGCGAAAAAAACATTGATAATATGAAATAATATTGTAAATTTTGATATTTGATGTAAAAGGAAAATTCTAATATCATAATGGAACCTTCCTTAAAATGCTAAATCACTTTATTTGTATTTTAGTATTATAGCTGTTTTTTTTTTTTCTTTTTTGAATGCATTTTACCATGGTGTATAATATGTTAAGTGACAAATAAAATTTGAATTCAATTTAAAATGTAAATACCAAATTATATACTAAAATTTGTATATCCTAAAATGTGTATTTTTTTCCCCTGAACCCGGGCCCCTTTATCACATGTTAGAACCCAATGTGGCCCGCGAATCAAAAAGTTTGGCCACCCCTGGTTCAAGCCGTGCCATGAGTTCAAGAGTTCTTTTTTTTTTTTTTACAAATAACAAACTATTGTTAATAAATGTAATAAAAACATGTTACAAAGTGGTTGTTTAAATTGCCCATTGGTAATCGTTTATAAAGGTACAATATATAATAACACAGCGGACAATCTCACATGAACGTGACCGCCATCTTGAAATGACGTCACACAGACACGGAACTAACGTCATCAGAATGTTCCGCCCGGACCATATGGAGTGTAACACCCAGCCAGATTAGCGCACCCGCGTCGAACTTCTAACATCTTATTTGCAAGTTTTATGTGGGGAAAATTTTGTTTTGTGTTGGTGAGTTTTAAACTGCTTCACACTCCCGCTGAGTAAGTGTGTGTGTGAGTGAGTGTGTCCGCTCCTCACAGAGTCGCGCGGCTCTATTTATACCAACGCCAGACGCGCAGAAGCCATTCTAGGAGAATACCAGCTCATTTTATATGTTTGGAAGGAGTACATTTGAAACGAACCAGTGCTTTTGTTGTTGTTTTTTGTTTATTTGATGTGCGTGAGGATTAAACAACAACTGTTTTTTACACTTCTGGACACTCATTCATGCCTGCTCGTGGTAAGACCAAGACGCGCTCGTTTCCTATAGCAAATTTTTTTTCGCAACTCTGGACCAAATTTTCGCCGAGATGCATTTCGTAACTCGGGTTTTTCGTTAGTAAGGACATTCGTAAGTCGGGGTACCACTGTATAGTTTCAAGATCTCCCCCTCTCCTCCTTCCACAGGCTCCATTAAGACCTGGACACGCCGATGACAGCCACTGTTCATTAGTCCGTCGTCCTGGAATAAATGACAGGCCTGTCCCCCCCCCCCCCCCCCCCCCCNNNNCGTCCCATCTTCTCCTCGCTTTCTTTTCTCCTACGCGCTGGCGTTCACGTCTCCTCTCTTCTGCCATTGCTCTCGGTTTTTGTCACACGGAAGCCCGAATGTTTCTCTCTTTTACACACACACACACTGTTTTATTCTTAACAGCTTATATTCTTAACGGCTTCTTCTACTGGGATTTATATTCCTTATTTGCTGCGGAGGAACATTCACAGTCACACTCTGAAATGTTTACCGAACACTGTCAGTGAGAGGGATATATTTATACTCAACTATAGGTCCATCCGTTTGCTCAACCCGCTCGTTCAATTTTGGAGCCAATCCCAGCGTATTTGGGCCTGAAGGCCACACCCTGGATTACTGGCCAACCAATCACAGAGCGTGACACGGATTCTCACCTTAAGGTGTAAAGTACTCGAGTTAATGGACTTTGTTACTTTGGTTAAGTATTTATTACTTGGGTATTTTTGGCTACTTTGTACTTGTAATGAGTATCAAACATATAAACAAATTTCACTCTCTACTTTACTACATTTGTGATTTACTGTAGTATCTGTATCTTTACTCCACTACATTTGAATGGACACTTTTGACTTTTTGACAGTTTTGACTGAGACTGACTTTTTTGTTCCATTTTGTTCTTCCATTTTGAAACATTGAGGTGTTAAATTTTGTTACTATGTTAGAAAAAAATATATTATATGTTTACGTTATGCTCGTAACACCAAAGCTGTGGGTTTGACCGTCAATCTGAGCTCGGTTCGAAACGTCTCATTTGCTGCCGCGCGATTCATTTGCAATTCCGCCGAGCGTAATGGTTTTTTTTTTACTCGTTTTCATGACTCATTCGCTTTCTTAAAATATTTCCGTTCTTCTCCATTCCATCACCTGACCTACAAATTGCCTGTTCCATTAATAATGAAGCGTTTCCTCGTGACTCACTGGCGGTTTGAGACCAGACCAAACACACAAAGCGGTGGATTCTGTGTCGGAGCCGTAACGTGTGTAATCACCTCAAATGTCCAGCGTGTCCATATTTAACGTTTAGCCAGAGACGTGAATGTCAAGTGCGTTCTTTATTTCCTGTAGTTCTTAATTTATTAATGTATTTAAGCTTTGCTTTCCTTTCGTAGAAGAGCAACGTTACTCTATTTGAATTTGGTTACAGTGTTTAATGATAAGATTCTGTGGCAACAGAGAGAAGAAAAGGTGTGCGTAGAAGAAGAAACAGGGGGATAGAGACGAGATAGAGTGCAGAGATAAAGAAAGAGAAAGAGAGAAGGGAGAGAGAGAGAGAGAGGAGAAAAGAGAGACATATAGAGTGCAGAAAGAGAGAAACAGAACAGCAGAAAGGCAGACTGAGAACAGAGGAGGAGAAAGTGCAGGGAGAGACAAAGAGAGAGCGGAGAAAAGTAAAAACAAAGTGCAGAGAGAATGTGAAACTTCAGAGAGACAGAAAGAGTGCAAGGAGAAAAAGAGATGCATAACAGCAGAGAGGGAATACTGAGAAAGAGCAGGGAGAGAGAGAGGGAGAGCGGAGAAAGAGAGATACAGATAGAATGAGAAGGAGAGAAAGAAACACATGTAGAGGGAAGAGAGAATGAGAAACTTCAGAAAGACTGAACGAGTGCCAGGAGAGAGAGAAAGTGGAGAAAAGAAAGAGAGAGAGAGAGAGAGAGAGAGAGAGAGAGAGAGAGAGACAGAACAGCACAGAGGAAGACTGAGAACAGAGAAGGAGAAAGTGCAGAGAGAGTGGAGAAAAGAGAGACAGATAGAGTGCAGAAAGAGAGAGAGAGAAACATAGTGCAAAGAGAAAGAGAGAGATACGGACTGAAGGAGAGAGGGAAAGAAAAATAGAAGGCAGAGAGAAGGAGAAACTTCAGAGAGGCGGAAAGAGTGCAAGGAGAG
>CM051498.1:27126141-27140877 GCA_028031935.1 Paedocypris micromegethes | reverse complement strand
AGGGACGGAGCAGACGATCCACGGGATGCTGAAGAGGCCTTATCGCCATCACGCTCGCTCTTACATTCCCGCCGTTGCTTTCGGGTGACCTTGTCGGTGAAGTGGCGGGAAACTCGGCGCCGAGTGCCATTACGCCGTAATCAACTTTCAACGCCGGCCTTGATTGAGAAGTGGCTCTCGGGGGTGAACCTGATGCACGGCACCCACCTCCACCTCCACCTCTGTCTGTCTCTCGGAGCCGTGCGTCACTCCCGGGTTGGAAATCAACAGTCCGTGTCGCTGTGGGAGAATTAGCATGAATTGATTCGCGCATTGATGGGTTCTCTGTGTGTTCTGCCCGGCGATAATACTCCGTTCTGTGGGGAATAAACTGGTTTCATTTACTTGTGACCGGCGAGCGACCAATCAGATGACGGACGCTATTGTGGGCATCTAGGTGGCGCTAGTGGCGCTAGTCCCTGCGGACTCTCCTTCTGAAAGTCTGGGGCGGATCAGACTGGCATAGCAACAGAATAAAAACCACATCTGATTGGATCCTTTCAAAGACAGGTCTGTTCTAAGTTCAAGTTCATTTATATAACGCTTTTCTTAGTCCGAAACCAACGCAAAGACGCTATGTGAAAAAAAAAGTCTTTAAAAATAGATGAGTGAATTTGAATTTCAAAAATTATGGGGGAATTAAAGAGTCAGTTAAAAAGGGGGAAAAAAATATGGCTGTTGTTGTTCAGACTATGGGCTATGACCAGATGAGCAAGCTAGATAGCGACAGTGGCTAGGGAAAAAAGAAATTGTTCTAATTTGATTGAACCGCAATGATTTCAAACGGAGGTGTCGGTGAGATCAGTGTGTGTCTTAGATGGTTTTGTGTATTGGGATGCTTGTCTGTATATGTTCGTTCAGTCTTTTGTATGACTTAGCAAAGCATTGGATCTGAAATCACTCTGATTAGCTAACTGGCTAACATGGTGGCACTATGGATAGCTGACTCAGGGATCATTCTGACTAGCTGACTTGCAGGTCACTATGACTAGCTGAATCGACTAGTTCTTTCTGACTATCTGACTCTGTTAGTTCACTCTGACTACTCGACTCGGCTAGTTCACTTTGACAAGTCAACTCAGCTAGTTCTCTCTGACTACCCCACTAGGAGGTCACTCTGACAAGCTGACTAGGAGGTCTCTCTGACAAGCTGACTAGGAGTTCACTCTGACTACCCGACTCAGCTAGTTTGCTCTGATTACCAGTCTCTGCTAGTTCACTCTGACTATCTGACTCAGCTAGTTCTCTCTGAGTACCCCACTAGGAGGTCACTCTGACTAATCGACTAGGAGTTCACTCTGACTATCTGACTCAGCTAGTTCACTCTGACTACACAACTCAGCTGGTTTGCTCTGACAAGCAGACTCAACTAGCTTGCTCTGATTACCCGTCTCAGCTGACTCACTCTGACAAGCTGACTCAGCTAGTTCTCTCTGACTACCCCACTAGGAGGTCACTCTGACTACTCGACTAGGAGGTCACTCTGACTATCGGACTCAGCTAGTTCGCTCTGACTAATCAACTCAGCTATTTTGGTCTGACAAGCTGACTCCACTAAAACACCCTGACTAACTGACCCGGAGGTCCCTCTGACTAGCTGACTCTGGGTCACGCTCGCTAGCTGACTCTGCTCGATCATTCTGACTACCATACTTAGCTAGTTCTCTTTGACTGGCTCACTTAGCTAGTACACACTGACTAGGAGGTCAGTAAGTCCCGCGTGGTCTCAGACGGGTCACTGGAGAGATTTCTGTCATGTGAAGTCCAAGGCCTCGAGGTCACGTTATCATTTACTCGAGTGTTTGGAGTTCACTGGAGTGTTTCAGTCAGATAAGGATGAATCTTATCTCTGTGACACAGCTGAACTCCAGACGTGGCTGATGCCGAATTGTTCAACTTGAAGTGAAGTGGATCGACTGACTTTTAGTGCCAGGACTCGGTCAGAGACAGTCCTGGTGTTGAAATTAAAAAAGGCAACTTGAGATCTTCGGTCAGATCTACAGGTTCTTTCATGGGCTCTCCGAGTCCAAGTCTCATTGATAAATTACATGTTCTTCACAGATCGTGAGTTTTGCAGTCTCTCTCATTTTTTTCACCAAAGTCAAGTCCCGGTGTTGAAAAAAAAGGCAACTGAAGACCTGTGCAATATCTGCCGACTCTCATGGGCTCACCGAGGTCGAGTCCCAGTGCTACAATGTGACCACCTGCAATCTCCACAGCAGAAAAAGCAACTTAATCTCTTTATCTCACTGTCATCTGGGATTATTTATGGGCTGTGGGTATCCACAGAGGAACAGAGCAGATGTTGGTTCACCAGTAAAAAGACCATTTCTGTGGCTAAGCAAGACTTCGGCCATGCAAATAGGTGCGATATAAATAGATTTCCTCGCGCTCGCCCTCTTTTGGGAATTGCTCTGACATGTTTAACGGTGGCAGAACTGCTGCGAGGTGGCTGTGTATATAACGTGTGTGCATGTGTGTGCGCACTGTGTATAGTCACATGTGATGAGAATCTATACAGACTGGCTGTCACACAAACCAACCTGTCAAACCTCTCACTTCCCGCAGATTGAGGAGATCATCACACGCATCCAGGATGAAGCTGACGGTGTGATGGTCCGGACGGTCAAGAGCTTCCTCTCCAAGATTCCAAGTGTTGTTACAGGTATTACCACGTAATTAAGTTATAGGATTAGAGATGCAAAATGTCGGTGTGTATGGATGTTACTGCACATGTGAAGATGTCGTTTGGCAAACTGTGATTTGTAGACTTCATATCACCACAAAGTATCGGGTGAGAGTGGATCTCCTACTCCTGTTACAAAATTCCTGTCAGAATCTGCTTTCATGGATTTGCATGGGATGTTTGCGTGGATGAATGATTGAAAGAAGGTCAGGGTCTGGGATCCTTGTGGCTGAAAGCGGCTCAACAAGACTTTGTTGAGAAGCTGAGAGTCAGATGAGGTGGCTCAATCATCTCTTTCGAATGCCCCCGGAACGTCTTCCAGGGGAAATGCTCTGGACATGTCCCAGTAGGAAGAAGCCCAGAGGTAGAATCGCTGGAGATGTGTCTCTGGAAGCCTTGCGTCTTCCAAGGGAGATGTTCTAGACATGTACCAACATGAGGAGGTCCAGTACACACTGATGGGATACACACCATGTCTCCAGAATGACTTGGGAAGCCTTGCGTCTCCCAGGGGAGATGTTGTAGATATGTCCCAACATGAGGAGGTCAAAAGGTAGACCCAGTACACACTGACGGGGTACACACCATGTCTCCAGAATGACTTGGGAAGCCTTGCGTCTCCTAGGGGAGGTGTTCTGGATGTATTCCACCAGCAGGAGACCCAGAGTACTGTATGGATGCACACCATGTCCTTAGACTGGCCTGGCAAAACTTCACGCCCCTGTGGAGGAGATGTTGAGGAAGTCTGAGCATCACTGACCGGTTATATCCTGGCTCTGGATAGGCAGTAGAGAGACGGTAGACAGAGGGACAAGTGTAGATTAATTCATTTTTTGTTTTCCTCTTGGCAGGTTCAGATATTGTCCAGTGGATAATGAAGAACCTCAGCATAGAGGATCCCGGTAGGTCCCGATCTGCAGAAAGCAGCTGAGATGTCTGCCAGCGTTCTATCTAACGGCTGTATTTCCCCCAGCTGAGGCCATACACATCGGAAGCCAGATAGCTGCTCAAGGTTACATCTTCCCTATCTCTGACCATGTTCTGACCCTCAAGGACGACGGGACGTTTTACCGCTTCCAGGTGAGCCGAACTCTTCATCTAGAACAGGGGTCCTCAATTATAAACTTGAAGGGTCCACTTAAGAAATTTCCGTTCAGTCCGAGGTCCGGAAAAATATCGGTCAAGTTGCAAATATGAACCGCTATGTGAATGGCACGTCATCCGTATAGAAACAACATGCTTCGGGTCAATCTCTCGATCTCTAAGAATCTGTGTCACTACTTCATAAATGTAATCCCTCCTTGTGTGAGATTTGTAAGACCCAAAACATCTTCATAAATTTGACACAATATTGTTCACCTCCCTTTTCTTCATCAAACAATCTGAGATAGATCATAAATTGTGAATTATCCTTTGAGTCCCTTCAAACAGAGCAGTCACCACTTCACTTACACACTCATTGACTATTTCAGCATTAGAGAAAGGTGTCTTGTGTTGTCCCAGGACACATGTGAGACGTTCGTTGTGTGTGTGTGTGGATGGTAATTTGTTCAAATTGTACGTGCTTCGATTAATAAATGGCATTTCACGATCGCGACCGTCTCGTTGCAGATTAAACACATTGGTTTTCTGCTTCGCACGGGCAGCGCGGATGCATATTATTCTGTCCACTCACTCAAACTCGCAGTTTTCAAAGTCAACTTTTCTTTTCTAATCGACGGCCAGCTTTGAGCTCGCCATATTCTTTAAGGTTAAAAAAATCTCTCGATTTACGCAAACGACAGAGCGGCCGTTCGCCTGGCTCTGGCTACCCTGAAGACCTGAGCGACTAGTACTTCTCATTTGCTACTGTCCTTCTCTTTTTTTTCCCATTGCGCTCTCTCTTCCTTCATCCCTTTCTACGTTTTACCTCACAGCTTAATTCTCATTTTCTCACTCTACCCCTCTCTCTCTCTTTATCTTTCCCATTTTCTCTGTTTCCTTCTTTTCCTACTCCTTGCCTTTTTCATTCTTATTCTCTCCCACTTTCTCTCATTCATCTATTTATTTTTCATCTTGCTCTCTTTCTCGTTAACTCTCTCCTTTTATGTCTTTCTCTTTTTCTTTTTTTCTTTCAGTGATTTGTTCTTTTTACATTTTGTTTTTGCATTTACAATTGTAAAAATGCTTGGTGTATTTTTGCACCTTTTCCCATTCTCTCAGCATTTATTCATTATTCATCCCACCTCATATGAATCTCAGTCTTGTTTGCTTGGTATTCTTTTGTTCCACGTCTCTTTTTTTCCCCCATTTGGTTTTCGTTCTCCCTTTCTTGCTTTTTCAGTCAGCGTTTCAGAGCGGTGTATTTCTCTCCTCATACCTTCATTCTGAATGTCACAGACTCGGGGAAACACACAAGTCATTATTTTTCTCTCCCTCAGGCTCCGTACTTCTGGCCCTCTAATTGCTGGGAGCCAGAGAACACAGATTACGGTAAGAGAAATCCTGACTTCCACTTATGTATGCGTTTCAAAGTCCATTTTTCATTCCTCTCGGATGCCAATTTAAATGGCAAAGAGACGCAAAGAGCCAGTGTTCAGCCCACCAGTCTTTGCTGTTGTTATTATTACTACAGTGCTGTTGCCAAGCGTCGTCTTTGGCGCGTTCGGATGAGTCGCGGGTCAAGATGAGTCATTCGCGCTTCCCGCCGTCTGTAAAGCAGTCGAGCCGCGGAGCGCTTGAGTGTGTAGGCCGGATTTTGCGTAACTCCTGATAAGCCGAGTCTCTCGCGGCCTCTTGTCTGTTTTCTTTCATTCTGCGGCCTGTCACAGCCATCTACCTGTGCAAGCGAACCATGCAGAACAAGACGCGGCTGGAGCTGGCCGACTACGAGGCGGTGAGTGAGCCATTCAACCCGAAACACCACCGGTTGGAACTCTTGTCTGATGCGTGTGCCTGTTTAGCATGATTTAGTTCAAGTTCAAGTTTACTTACATAGCGCTTTTCTTAGTTCAAGACCAAGGCAAAGTCGCTTTGCAAATTAGGCAGAAAATTGTCTTTAAAAGAAGAAAAATGTCCATTATTTATGTGTTCAAAAATTAGGGTGAAAAGAGTCAGTTAAAAAAAGAAAAAGGTCCATTGTCTATTGTTGTTCAGACTATGGGCTATGACCATTTAGCATTAGCATGAGTTTGTGTAGCATTAGCATGATTTTGTGTAGCATTCGCATGAAATGATTCCGCATTAACCAGAGCCGTTTTAGCACTAGCATGAGCTGGTTTATCATCAGAATGAGATTATTCCGCATTAACCTGAGCCGTTTTGCGTTAATGTGAGTTGATTTAGCATTAGCTTATTAGAATGATCTCAAGTCGGTTCAGCACTAGCCTGAGTCAGTTTAGCATTAGCTTGAGTGCATTTAGAATTAGCAGGAGTCAGATCAACACCAGCATAAGTCGGTTTAGCATTAGCTTGAGTGGATTTAGAATTAGCTTGAGTAAGTTAAGCATTAGCTTGAGTGGATTTAGATTCGTCAGTTAGTTTCAGTCAGTTCAGCACCTGTGGCATTCAGTTTAACTTTTTAGGGGATTTAGAATTAGCTTGATTCTGTTCAGCACTAGCGTGAGTAGGTTTTAGCATTAGCTTGAAACATGGGTCGGTTCAGCACTGGCCTGAGTTGGTTTAGAAATGGCTTGAGTCGGTTCAGCACTAGCCTGAGTCAGTTTAGCATTAGCTTGAGTGCATTTAGAATTAGCATGAGTCAGTCCAACACCAGCCCAAGTTGTTTTAACCTTAGCTTGAGTGGTATTAGATTCAGTCAGTTAGGTTGAGTCAGTTCAGCACCCGTGGGATTCAGTTTAATGCTATTAGAATTAGCTTGAGTCTCTTCAACGCTAACATGATTCAGTTGATCGTTATCTTGAGGGGATTTAGAATTAGCATGAGTCTGTTCAACAGCGTGAGTATGTTTAGCATTAGCTTGAAACATGAGTTGGTTCAGCACTAGCACGAGTCGTTTTTTAACATAAGTTTGAGTCGCTTGAGCCTTAGCTTGTATCAGTTTACCAATAGCACAAGTCGGTGCTAACAAGTACCATTTAGTGTTAGCATGCGCCAATTTAGCACTGGCGTCCGCTTGTTTAGAGTTATTGTGTTGGCTTAGCATTAGCACGAGTTCGCTTAGTAGGCTTTATCGTTTATCAAGCGAACTGTTTTTAAAATACTTTCTCTGCGTATCTTTCCGAATTCCGGTTCGTCTTTAGTCGTGTCTGATTGTTCTTTCCCCTCCGTCACTCAGGAAAATCTAGCGAGACTCCAGAGAGCTTTCGCCAGGAAGTGGGAGTTCATCTTCATGCAGGCCGAGGCTCAGGTCAAGTAAGTGCTGTTGTCACGACGACCACACAAACACCCGCATCCATCACGAGTGATGACGTGTGGAGCCTCTAGTGGCCGGGAGCTGCAAGTGTCACGCCGGTGGCCTTTATCTGAAACAAAACGCTTCGGGAGGGTCACGAAACAAAGATGAATGAGATTCCCGGGGCCCGAGAGACGGATCGATGGAAGATGGAGCGAGAGAGTGATGCTGCAAATGTCAGTTATGTAAGAGTGAATTATGCAGGGTTGGAGATGAGGACTCGTACTGCACCGCTGCTTTGTCGTCTTCTACTTTTTCGTCTTCTTCACATCGATGCCTCGCTGCTCTGTGATTCTGTTCACTCTCACACCTTTCACTTCCAGGATCGACCGGAAAAAGGACAAGACGGAGAGAAAGATCCTGGACAGCCAGGAGAGGGCGTTCTGGGACGTGCACCGCCCCGTGGTGAGTCTCCTCCCACGCTGCCAATCAGCACAAAGGGGAGGGGCTACTCCACCCTACCACGAAATGAAGCCCAATCAGATTGGTGCCAAAAATATCGAACTTTCGCGAATTTATTTTCAAAAATACAAGCGGAAATGATTCACATTTTCGTTTATTTTTTTCTTATTATTATTATTATTTAATTATGTATTATTTATTATTAGTTACATTTTATTTAGTGTGTGTCACCCGTATCTCCAATGCTCCTGTAGCTCACACAATCTTTACTCACACACCATTGTAGTGACGGCAAAACTAGGCGTGTGTTTGTCAGTCGAACGTATGAAGAATCTCGTTTTAATGAATTTTTATTTTTGCAATGTTAAGTGCAATGTCTGATGCTTTAGCCGTTATTTTCTCTAAATGTAGTAAAGTTCAATAAAACATTACGGTTTGGCGTTTTCTCTAAATTAAGTATTTAAGTATGTGAGCAAACGTATAGATGAGGATAAAAAAGCATATTTTTTTGGTTTCTAAGCTGTAAAAGAAAATTTTATTAAAAAGTCTAATTTTAAAATGATATCTGACGTTTAAAAAAAAAGCAGATATATATATATATATATATANTTTTTTTTTTTTTTTTCGATTTATTTTTTTTTCAAGTTCAAATGTTAAATGTAATATTGTTATAACTGTTTTTTTTTTATTATTTTATTTTGAATGCATGTTTAAATACAAACAAAACTATTATATGTAAAATACTAAATTAAATGCCAAAATCTGAAAAAGTAAAAAAGACTTTTAGTGCATTTGTGATCAACTTTCTTGACCTTTGACCCGATTGGTTAACTAATTACAAAAGTCCCAAGTAAAGTTTGAAATGAAGAGTAATGGTTTGACGTATTTTTTATTTTTTTTCTTTCAATTCACAAAGGTGCAGAAAATGTTTTGCAATGATTTTAATTCAGTTTAGAACGTTTTTATTTTTATTTTTTTTTTTTAATTAAAAAATCACTTTTAGTTAAGTCTTCGTCGAGCTAATTCTCCACGTGCTTGACAGCCGGGCTGCGTGAACACCACCGAGATGGACATCAGGAAGTGTCGGCGCCTGAAGAATCCGCAGCGCGTGAAGAAGGTGCGTCTTGATTGGCCGCGCCTGGACGTGTGTGCTGAGGGTGTTTGTGTGGGTCAGTCGGTGTACGGCGTGGTGGAGGACGCACAGACGCACAGCCCGGTCCATACGCCGCTGCAGCACAGCACCAGAGACACCCGAGAGGACGTCCAGAAAGAGGTGATGATGTCATTTCCTGTTTAGTGAGCATTTTATATCGAATACGACACTGTGGCGGTCTTTTTGGCACACTTAGGTTTACTCGTTTCTACATTTCTTTTTTTTTTCCCACCATTTATTTGTGTAGTTCTGCTTTTCTACTTTTTTACTATATAATATTTAATAATATTTATTATTTTTGCTGATTTTATTTTGGATTTTGCTTATTTTTTTTCCAGTTTGTATCCATTGGATTATTTTTTTTTTTAATCTGCATATTTTTGCATTTTTTTTATTGATACTGAGAATGCAACATGACAGCTTCTGTTATTTGTCAAAAGGCTGCATAATTCTAATGTTCGCCATTTTTTTCCTTTATGCAAATGTGTCGTTTTATTTGCATTTTTACCAATTGGAATATTTTGCATTTACTCCAGAATCTTTCCTCTCCTTTTTTCTCTCATTTCTTTCTTTACAGTATGGTTTTCATTTTTGTCACAACTCGTTTCTACATTTCTTTTTTTCCCAATTAGTTGTGTAGTTCTGCTTTTTTACATTATAGAGTAAATATTTATTATTTTTTTCTGCATATACTTTTGGATTTAGTTTGGATTTTATTTATTTATGTTAGTTTGCATCCATTGGATTTATCTATTTATGCGTTTTTTTTTTTTTTGGATATTTTTGCACTTATTAATTGATACTAAGAATGCAACATGTGACAGCTTTTGTTATTTTTTTATATATCTGTTAAAAACATTTGTATAATTTAAATTTTCTGTGTTTTTTCTTTTATTTTTTGCTTTACGTATTTGCATTGTTACTATTTGGAATCTTTTTTTTTCTGTAATTTTTTGCTTCAGTTTTTTGTGTTTTTTAAGTTCCTTGTGCTTTTCCTGGGAATGAGACTCATGACTTTGGCTGAAAACATCGAAACAACTCACAAAATGACACACACACGTACGTCCTTATTACATTATGAAGCTGCATTAATAATAAAGAAGTGTTCTTCGTCTGTTCCAGATCCTCTTCCTCAACACTCAGCTGGATCGACACTGCATGAAAATGTCTAAAGTCGCTGAGACGTAAGTTTGACATCACAGGAAGCGGCAGTCTACTGTTCTCACAGGAGAAAACTTTACAATCTCTCTCTCTCTCTAGTTCACTCTATCACTCCCTCTATGTCTCTCTCTCTCTATCTTTGTCTCTCTATCTGTCTCTCTCTCTCTCTCTCTCCTCTGCCCCCCCCATCTCTCTTATTTTCTCTCTCTCTTACTCTCAATCTATATTTCTCTTTTTTTCTCGCTCTCTATTCTGTATTTCTCTATCGTTATCTATTATTTTCTGTCTCTTGCTCTCTCTCTCTCTCTCTCTCGTTCATTCTCTATTCTCTTTTTCATTCTTTTTCTTTTACTCTTTTTCTTCTCTTCACCAACTCTCTCTTCTCTCTCTCTCTCTCTCTCTCTCTCCTCTCTCTCTCTCTCATCTTCTCTCTGCCTGTCTCTCTCTCAATCTCTCTTCTTCTCTCTCTCTTTTCTCTGTCCTCTCTCGCTCTCTCTCATTCATCTTCTGCTCTCTCTCTCTCACTCTCTCTGTCTCTCTCTCTCTCTCACTCTCTCTCTGCCTGTCTCACTCTCTCTCTCTGCCTGTCTCACTCTCTCTCTCTGGCTGTCTGTCTCTGTCTTTCTCTCTGTGTCTACCTGTCTCACTCTCTCTTTCTGTCTCTCTCTCTGTCTAACTCTCTCTGTCTCTCTATGTCTACCTCTCTCTCTCTGTCTACCTGTCTCACTCTCGCTCTCTCTCTCTCTCTCTCTCTCTGCCTGTCTCTCTCTCTCACTCTCTCTCTGTCTTCTCACTCTCTGTCTCTCTCTCTCTCTCTCACTCTCTCTCTGTCTCACTCCGTCTCTCTCTCTCTCTCTCTCTCTGTCTTCTCACTCTCTCTCTCTCTGTCTCTCTCTCTCTCTCTCTCTCTCTATCCCTCTCTCTCTGCTCAAGTCACCACAGTAAGGATGAGTCACAGTGTTTAGGAAGTGAAGGACACACATCAGCACTGGCAGAAAGTCAAGGAAGAGAAAGCGTCCTTCACCTCCGTGTCACGGCTCGGCTTCTCTCCTCTTTCACCCGTTCACATCGAGTCGCTTTTCATTTCGGAAAATAATTCAACAAGTCAACGAAACACAACAACAACAACTAAAAAGAAACGCATGCATTAGTGTTCCAGACCGGTTTGGGTCACAACCAAGACCATATTTGGCAGCTTTAAGAGAGAGTGTCGTAAAGCTGAGCGTCTCTGGAAAGCTACTAAGCTGGAAGTACACAGACTACGATCTCAAAAGCTTGATCATGGAGCTAAATGAAATAATAAAGCAGGCAAGATCTGCTTACTTCTCCCATTTGGTCTTAGTAAATAGGACAAACTCTAAAGTTTTGTTTGACACAATTCAAAGTATTGATTCACCAACAGCTCCTCAAATATTAGTAAATAACGATAATGACTGCAATACAATCTGTAACTTTTTTATTAAAAAAGTACAAGGTATCAGAGATAGTATCACGCCCAGCACAGTCAATTTAAATGACAAATCCTCACCTGCCACCTCATGGTCGTCCTTCACTCCTGTTACTCTGCAGGATGTGAATACCATAGTAAGTAAAGTCAATTCATCTGCTGGCCCTGTTGACGTTTTACCTACATCTGTGCTTTTAAATTTATTTGATCTGATTGGTCCCTGTATTGTGGATCTGATAAACCTCTCACTTGAGACTGGTTCAGTCCCCAGATATTTTAAACACGCAATCATAAATCCTATTCTTAAAAAATCAAATCTTGACAATTCTGACCCAAAAAAATTACAGACCTATATCAAAGCTTCCTTTTATTTCTAAAATTCTAGAAAAAGTGGTAGCAGGACAACTGACTTCTTTTATGGAACAAAATGAACTGTTTGATACATTTCAGTCAGGTTTCCGCAAGATGCATTCTACTGAAACCGCTCTGCTTAAGGTCTCTAGTGACATGATGATGGCCGCAGACTCAGGACGTTATACTGTTCTAGTTTTATTGGATTTGACATCTGCATTCGACACTGTAGATCATGGGATTTTAAAAACTCGACTTCAGTCGGAATGAGGCGTTTCTGGCTGCGTCCTCCAGTGGTTCTCCTCTTACCTTAGCAATCGCACGTTCAGTGTCTCGGTTAATAACATCATGTCTGAAGTGGCTGGTCTGTCATGTGGAGTCCCACAGGGTTCAGTGTTGGGTCCAATTTTGTTTTTATTGTACATATTTCCGCTTGGTCAGATCATTCTGCCTTTCCCAAATGTCTCTTATCACTTCTATGCAGACGACATTCAAATTTATTGTTCATTTAATGACTCAGAGCTTCATTTCTTAACAATGTTGTCAGAATGCTTGTCATCCATCAAGAACTGGCTAAATAACAACTACCTCCATATAAACTCAAGTAAGACTGAAACTCTGATAATTGCCCCGGACGAAAAGATTACCTCAATCCGGCAACACCTTGGTCAACTGGACTCTTCTGTTCACTCAAAACTCAGAAACCTTGGTGTCATATTTGACCAATCAATGTCGCTAGATCATCACGCGAGACAGTTAGTCAAAAACAGCTTTTACCACCTGAGAAACATTTCTAAAGTAAGGAAAATGTTGTCAAAGGCGGATCTCGAAATCACTCCAGTCCTGTTTTATCTCCAATGGCTTCCAGTCCAGTATAGGATTGATTTTAAAATCTTAGTGATAACTTTTAGAGCACTACACGGTCAGGCTCCTCAATATATTACTGATCTTTTAACCCCCTACTCCTCTAACCGTGCTCTCCGTTCCTGCGGTCAGTCCCTCCTGAAAATCCCCAAAACTCGGCTGAAGACCCGGGGAGACGTGTCTTTTCAGGCCGTAGCTCCCAGACTGTGGAACGCCTCGCCTCTCTCATTATTACGGACAATGCATTCGGTTGATGGTTTTAAAAAACAGCTGAAGACACATTTATTTAAGCAGGCTTTTAGTTGACAGCGTTTTTAAGGCTCTGACTGTTTTTTATGATCTTTTATTTCTTCTTTAGTTTTATACTGTTTTGGGTTTTATCTTGTTGATTTTATGATTTTACTGTCTTTTGTCTCTTACACCTTGTAAAGCACTTTGTGATTCTGTCTGAGAAAAGTGCCATATAAATAAAATGTACTTACTTACTTACTTACATATTTGAATGTTCATTTATTATTCTTTTCACGTGCTTCATTCGCTGTAACTTGTGTTTATAATATATTTCCACAGGTTAAGGATGTTGTGCGGTGTTGTTTTTTTTTTCAGACTGATGAGCTACACGGAGCAGTATCTGGACTACGACCCGTTCGTGTCGGTCCCGGATCCGTCCAATCCCTGGATCAGCGACGATCCCGTTCTCTGGGATCTGGAGGGCAGGTGGGAAACGCCTCTTCATCACCTCTTCATCACCTCTTCATCACGATCCACCAGTCGCTTTAATCCACGTGACGGCGAGATTTAGAAGCGCTTTGTGTCGGTCGAAGGCTAAAATACCAAATTGGAAAAAAATACAATTAAATAATTATATATAATGATGTATTGGATTAGATGGACTTTATACCAGAGAAGAGAATAAAAAAAAACACCAGCAGAAAAAAAATTCAACAAAGACGGTGAAAAACCATTTTGCAGAATGAAAAAAGGAAGTAGAAAAACAAACAATCTTTTTTCTTCTTCTTTCCATTCATTTTCGTACAAACCGTCATCATCGTAAAGAACGTCACTTGTGGCGAATATTGACATTTATTCTAAAATGATTCGTTCAGTTGACAGAAATTAAGATTCTGTATTCTGTATTGAAATTAAGTTGGTGTATTTATTTATCAGGAAACTTTTTAAGATGCAATGGTGCATATTTTGATATGATATGACAGATGAGTTGTCCAGGTTCCTTTTGACAAAATAATTGTGTAAATGTACAATCTGACAAAACAACTGCACACGCACACGCACACACCTACACAAACCTACACACTCTTTCTCTCTTTGTCTTTTGTGTAAAAAATGTAACAACAACGATGAAAAGTGGCAATGGATCATGATATAACGGACGAGTTTTTCGGGTTTCTCTTGACAAAATGATTGTGTATGTACATATTTGGCTAAATGCACACACGTACTCACTCACACTCTCTTGCTTTGTCTACATCACTCTCTTTGAGTGTCATTTGCTCTCCGTGTCCTTTCTATCACATTCTCTCTCTCTCTCTCTCTCTCTCTCTCTCGTTCTCCTTTACTTCCTTTCACTACACCTCACATTTTTTTCATTCTTTAAAACTTTATCTTTCTACTTGTATCTTCCATAATCTCTCTCTCTACCCACTTTTCTGTTTATTTCTCTCACTCACTCACTCTCTCTCTTTCCCTCTTTCTATCACATTCCTTTGCTCTTTGTCTTCTTCCTCTCTACTTTTCTGTTCTCCTTTCTTCTCTTTTGTGCTCTCTCTTGCTCTCATTTCTCTCTGTCTTTCTATTTCATTTCATGCCCTGACATTTTCACCAACTGCCCTTCTCAATTGCTTGCTCTCTTTCTCTCTGTCTCTCTATCCCTCTCTTTTTATCTCACTCAATTCAATTAATTCTATTTATATGTATTACTATTTCAACTGTTTCATCAAATGTCTCTCTTTCTTTCGGTCTCTCACTATCTCTCTGTCTTTCTCTTTCTCCTTCTCACTCTCTTTGTCTCTCTCTCTCTCTCCCCTTTCTCTTTCTCTCTCCCTTTTTTCTCTCCTTCTCTTTCTCTTTCTCTCTCTCCTCACTCACCCACCTCTCCCTCTTTGTCTTTATCTCTCTTTTTTTTCTTTTCCCCTCTCCCTCTCACTTCTGCCTCTCTCTCTCCCTCTTTTTCTCTCTCCTACTCAATGCCCGCCCCCTCTGCCTGCCTCTCTCTCTCTCTC
>CM051498.1:27101833-27111864 GCA_028031935.1 Paedocypris micromegethes | reverse complement strand
GAGAGAGAGAGAGAGAGAGAGAGAGAGAGAGAGAGAGAGATGAAGTAAATAATAAAGAAACAGAGAGATATTTAGAAATAGGGGACTGTTTTGTGACGTGTGTGTAAGAAAGAGAGAGAGATTGTGACTCAAGAAAGAATAAAAGAAACAGAAAGAGAGATACAGAAACAGGGGACTATTTTATATTGTGTGTGTGTGTAAGAAAGAGAGAGAGATTGTGACCAAAGTAAGAAAATAAAACAGAGAGAGAGATGGAAATAAGGGACTGTTTTATGTGTCCTGTGTGTGTGTGTGTGTGTGTATGTGTGACAAATAATATGATAATAATAATATGAGTATTTGTAAGGCGCTTTTCACAGTTTTAACTGTCTCAAAGCGCACGTGTGAATATGTAAGAATACAAAGAGAAAGAGAGATTGCGAACAAAGTAAGAAAGAGAGAGAGAGATACACAAACGGGACCATTTTATGTTGTGTGTGTAAGAAAGAGAGAGAGAGATTGTGAAAAAAGTAAAAAAGAAACAGACAGAGAGAGAGATAGAAACAGGGGACTCTTATGTTTGTCCGGTGTGATCTGGTGGTTTGCTCACACACTGACACACATCACCACTACTAATTGCACCAATGCAGAGAGTGAAAGCGCGCAGGAACCCCGCCGCACAGATGCATTAGCGCTAGGCGAACGCAGAAAAGCCCAAACGTGACGCAGACACCCGCGTCCCACCGGCTCCCCCACAACTGAATATGCATTCATGAAATCTATTGAAATGCAAAGTCTGGCTGCAATTTGTTCCATAAAGCTCTTAGGGAAATATGGATTAGACGGGGAGCGACACATTAGCTGCTTTAAACAGCCTCCCTCGCTCCGTCTTCACCCGGGAACCTGCTGCGGCTTCAATATGCATGAATCGCTCGGCCGGTGACTGCACGCGCGTGTGTGTGTGTGTGTGTGTGTGTGTGTGTGTGTGTGTGTGTGTGTGTCAGTGTTGTGAAAGTTACTTCAAAAATGTAATACATTACACATTACTTATTACTGTTGGTAAAAAGTAATAAGCTACATTACAATAAAACATTAACATCCTAAAATAACAGAACGTACCTTTTACTTTTTTTTACTTTTAATAAAATACGTAATTTTTTTTATTATTGAGAAGTATTAGTGGGCAGCTGTCGTGTGTGTGTGTGTGTTTGTGTATGTGTTGTGCAAGTTACTTCCAAAATGAAATGCATATACATTACGCATTACTTATTATTGTTTATAAAAAGTAATAAGCTACATTGCAATAATACTGTCTCAGAATTGTAATATGCTACATTTGTGTTACGTTTAAGTTACTTTCACCACAATAGCTACAGAAGTAGAAATTAACATCCGAAAATAACAAAATGTACTTTTTACTTTTTTTTTAATTTACTTTTAATAAAGTACGTATTTTATTTTATTATTGATAAATATTAGTGGGCAGCTGTTATATAAAACGTTTTTATATGGCAAATAATTTAATAATATAAAAAATGTCGTACATGGCCTTATGTTGTTTATAAATATAATAACTATGTTTCATGTAATAAATTAATAATTATGAGTCTGGTCTGATGTATGTGTCTATTCAAGAACAGGAAACATAAAATGTTTGACTTATTGTCTCGAGTCTGAAAAGCTTGATGTAACGTAAGCGTTACTTAGCATGTAACTAGTAATACAATTAGTAATATGCTACACTTCTGCAGTACAGCAAAAAGGAATACATTTTTGTAATAAGTTACTTTTGTTATTTTCCCAAAACTGGTGTGTGTGTAGTCCTAATCAGAGAAGAAGAAAAGAGTGAGAGAATTGAGAAGAGGAAGAGGGAAAGAACAAATTAATGTGATGAGAGAAAACGAACAGAGGGAGTCAGAGTGTGAGAGTAAGACAGGGCGTGAGAGTAAGACAGGGCGTGAGAGTAAGTCAGGGCGTGAGAGTAAGACAGAGTGTGAGAGTAAGACAGGGCGTGAGAGTAAGTCAGGGCGTGAGAGTAAGACAGAGTGTGAGAGTAAGACGGGGCGTGAGAGTAAGTCAGGGCATGAGAGTAAGACAGAGTGTGAGAGTAAGACGGGGCGTGAGAGTAAGTCAGGGCATGAGAGTAAGACAGAGTGTGAGAGTAAGTCAGGGCGTGAGAGTAAGTCAGGGCATGAGAGTGAGACGGGGCGTGAGAGTGAGACGGGGCGTGAGAGTGAGACGGGGTGTGAGGTGCAGGGTGGGCGGGTGGTCTCGCCGTGACCCCTGAAGGCCGACAGGAGGAACCGTCCCGTCACTGGCTCTGCTGTGAGACCCTGAAGCGCAGTCTTAATTAAAGCGAGCCGCTGTGTTGCGCGGGTCTTTAATGAAGTGCTCTCCTCAATCGATCCCGCTCAACATCGCCTCTCCAGTCTCCTGCGTTTGGCTGGCAGCCATTTGGCGCCGCTCCGTCAGCTCCGTGCAGCTAATTAGCCGTGTTGTTCTTCTGCCGCCCTGAGACTTCCACCTCGTTCCCAGTCAAGTGTGTGAATGCAAAGGAGCCGGATCAGACGCGGCCTGTGAGAAAGAGCAGAGGAATGAAGGAGAGAAAAGAGGCGCGGAGAACAGGAAAGGAAGATACCTGAAAACTAGGGTTACCGCTTTTAATACCAAACAAATTTTGTGTGGTGCCTAGGGGGCGGGGCTACAGGGGCGGGGACAAACATCGTTTTACATACAGTGATCACAACTTAATTTTTAATGTCTCTTATTTTATTTCTTTAATTGAAATGCAGTCAGTCTTTGTCTTTTACAGCTCAACAGACGACTCTATTAATAATGTTATTTTAATAGGGTGGCTAAAATATTTGTCATTTTTTGCAACATTGAAATACCACATCCATAGAATAGCTAGTAAAGTTTTTATATAGCTTGTTTCTAATCTAAAAATATTTGCAGGAGTTGTAATTTTCTATTTTATTTGAATTACACACGGGCATTGTTGTGTATATAATAATGATTCGTGTAATAAAGTGATGATTAGGCGTCTGACACTCGCAGACACGCCCTCCTCACTTGTTGGGTAAAAAGACCAATCAAACTGTTGCGTATTATCCAATCAAAAGTGGAAACGCTTTTAAAAAATACGATAAAAAAATACAAATACGGGACAAAACCCGTCCAGTATCGATTCAAAACGGGACTGGCAATTTCATGGATTCAAAGAAAGTTGAAAATAGTGATGAACGAGAGAATGAAAAAAGAGTGAGAAGAAAATAATGAAACTTACGGGAGAGTAAATAACTAAAACGGAGAGAAAATGGGGTTTAGTGTGACACACTCACACTTTCACGAAAAACAACATTTGATTCAGTCTTGGTTTCTGTCAGACTGCGTCACGTGACCGGCTCTTTCCGGTTAAAGCGCGTCCTCCTTCACACCCACTGAGCCAATTTAACACGACGGAGCAGCACAATAACAAGATGCACAATTATATCCACGCGCAGCAGCCATTAGACTGAGCTCGCGTCTTGTGTGTGTGTGTATTCAAATGAGACGCAAAGTCTCCATATGTGGGCAAAATGAGGCGCGAGAGCGGCGGGAGCGGGGATGTTCTCCCGAGCCACCGGGATCCTGCGCCCTTCCGAGCGTTTCATTTTATTCAGATTGTTTTGCGATTCTTTTGGGGGTTTTGACAACGAACGCAGGTAAACGAAAAATGAGCAAAATATGTCACATATAATTGTAAAACTTTTTTAAATTATCATTTGATTAAAAAAAACGAAAACGAACTGTTCAAAACGACCAAATTAAGACACAAATGAGATATGTAACAACACCTACAAAACGTATTTCTTAAACTCGCTTGTTTTTATGATTGCTCCGTTACATTATTGGCAATCAATCCGTATTAGAACTTCAAAAAAACGTATTGAGCTGAACCCATCTTATAAACACGACGTCTACAATGAAAGTTTCCATTTTCGTAATTCCGCCATATCTAACAAGTTACGTTTATTAACAAAATACTATTCACTAACACATTAGCGCGGGATAGGGTCAGATTAGCCCGGGCTAACCCTAACTTTAACGTGTCTGTCCTGCCCTCTGCTGGTAGGTAAGCGAACTGTCAAATAGGTCGAAATTTGCATTTCTCAAAATTTAACAAGCTGCCATCAGAGCGGCCTAGTAATAATAACACACACACACACACACACACACACACTCGTGTGCAGGAACACTAGTGGCATTCAAAGCGGCGAACGGCGTCAGGCGGAACTTTCCAGACTGTGATCTTCAGAGAGACAGGCCTCTGTTTACCTCAAACAGGCGGACGCCGCTGGTGTGTTTAAGCTCTAAACCGCTGGTTTCCAGCAGCTGTCAGCGCTGACAGTCCCCGCACTGACACCAGCCTCCGCTCGCTCTCTGTCGTCCCGCCGATCCCTTCTTTCTGTTCCGCCGCATTGTTTTCCACGCTTGTCTCCGGCGGCACTTAGTGTCAATTAAAGCGGGAAGTGTGTGCATTTGTCAACACGTGATGTGCGGCCCCGCGTGACGCGGGAGGATTTGTCGGGCCCCTGACACGGCGTGGAGACGGTGATCTCCCTCATTACAGACACACACACACGTCACATCTGACATGATACTCAGCAGCTCAAACCCGCGGATACGCGCCTCTGTCAAACCTGTCACGCGCGCACACACACGCTCACGACAGTGTGAGAGAGCCAGAGCAGACACTAACCATCCAGTTTGATTGGGTGTGAAGTCATTGGGTTTCAGGTTCAAGTCCCTCATTACAAACTTGTGATTTCAAGGTCAAACTAGCAACTGCCATTTAATCGACATCTAATTCCAATAATTATTCAAAACAGACTTCATCTGTCAGATTTTGTTATTTTATTATTACCGTCCTTACTCTTTTATCAATGTATGTGTATAGTATGTCTTTAACGATAATATGTAAAAGAATTTGGTTAGAATTGTGGCTTTTTGTTTTATGTTTGCTTTGAATTCTTAGGTTTTTTGTGGGAACTCTGCTGCCATCTAGCGGGTGCGTCGGTCACTGCAGGACGAGGAAGGTGGAACACCCGAACTTCAGCAGCCGGTGCGTTCATTTGGGTTAATTACTTATTTAACAATTTACACTCTTTCTTTCACACGTCATGCACACATTTCACAATTGGATAAAGTATGCAAATTACACGAGCTGCCATCTGCTGGGCGCATCGGTCACTGCAGCATGTATGCAGACGTTTGTTTTAACGAGTGGCGCAGCCTTTTAGTGTTGTAACGGTTTTTGTTCTTCTGTTGAAATTGAAAATCATCTTTTCTCAATGATTTATCAAAGGTTAATGTGGCTTTTCTATTTGTGTTTATTTGCACAAATATAAAACAAAAAGTGCACAATTTTCTTTTTGTTGTAATGTCACCCTCCATACACCACTCAGTAGGTGGCAGTAGTGGCCGTGGAAAGGTGTTTTGCCCTTTTCAAAAAATTTCAAGCAGTGTACTTCATCTAAATAGTAATTTGCCTTATTTAGTTTACAATTATTTGTTTTATTTTTCGAATAAATTTTTTCGTTCAAAACAGTGTTGAATCCAAAGATTCATTAAATGCTCAATAAAACTAAAACTTTTGATCTAATGTAAAATTTCACATTAAAATTTGTTTGATTTTAAGAAAAATGTATGTCACACCTGCTGTTCAATTCAGTGCTGGAGCGCCAACGACGCCTTTGCAGGTTTGTAAAATACGTACTTCCAAATCAAGTTAATAATGAATAGTGATTTTTTTTTTTTTTTAGACATTTTTTTTTGTTAATAAACTCGGCTGTGATATTTTTTGTTTTGTTTTAACAATTTGTTCTAATTCGATGTTTTTTGACTTGTCCAGTCCTACTGACACAATTATTAGCTTTATCGACATATTATGTACATTATATATATTCGTGTTACACGTTCTCTTTCAGCTTGCGTGAGTTTCCTCCGGGTCTCCGCTTTCCTTCGCACAGTCCAAACACAAACAGGAACTTCACAGTCTGGAAAACGATCCATATGTGAGAGTGATATGATCAAGTAATGTCATGTACGAAATGTATGGAGAGATTTTGCGACCACGTCTGAGCAGATAGACTGGTGTTTGTTTTATTCACACAGAGCGATCACCAGATAAACCAGCCATCCCACCAGCATGAACACGCCGAACATCAGACTGAACAGCAGCAGCACGCGTGTCTTCTGCGAGGTCTTCTCCGCGTGCCGGACGTCACCCCGGGCCAGAGCCGCCCGCGTCTGCGCAGATCTCACCGTCATCACCATCAGCATCATCAGCATCAGCACCAGACACTCACTTCAAACGCGTACATGACGGCCACCAGTCCGCTCATCAGGCAGCAGAAGACGGTGACCAGCAGAGACTCCAGCAGGTAATCTTTGGGCAGAGGAGGCTGCTCGTCTCCCAGCGGCGCTCCGTTCATATACTGGAATCACACGGTCCCCACATGCGTCACAAAATCTATATATCAGTCTGTTTATTTGCGCTAGGGCTGCACGATATGTCGAAAAAATATCGTAATCGCGATAATAGGATGCGCAATACCCCTGTCGCAAACAGTTAAAATGATTGCAAAGCTAATTGACCTGGATCAATGCAAAAGTGGTTTATTTGCAATAAACAAACATGGCTGGATGCTATTTAGAATCTATTTTGTGTTATTTATTTTATTTTTTTTTTTTAAAAAAGGCAAGGCGTTTAAAAGATGCTCATTTTAAGACAGTCTTGGTTATTGTACGGTTATAAGGCCTGAGCACTTTGTTATATATTTTGCATTGTTTATTAGTATTTAAAAGCAGGAAAGGCAAGGACACATTTTGTTTAAAAGATGCTCATGTTGATCTTGACGATAGTATGTTTATACTGTATGTGAATAAAATGTAATGTTTGAGAGCGATGCATTTTATCTTTGCAAGTCATTTGGTAATAATCCTAAATCAATATATCTGCTGAGCTTTTAAGTCTTAATGTTTGCCTCCTACTAGACTGTGTTTAGCACAAAAGAAGCTAAATTTGATTAAAAACATATTGCCTGTTTATTTTAGTAACATTTTAGTTTTACTTTATTGTATGTTTAGTTTTGTTTTTTTTATATGGGAATATGTTATATCGCAAGCAATATCGTTATCGCAATATTGAACGGCAATAACGCATATTTTTTCAATATCGTGCAGCCCTATTTGCACAACCTTATTATTGTTGTGTCTTTCTTCTTTTCTCTCTCTTTGCTTTCACTGTTGTCTTTTAAATTGTCCTTATTCGTTTTCTGTTAAAAAAAATTGCTGCTGCTGTGCACAAAAATTTCCCCTAGCAGGATAAATAAAGCCTTATCTGTCCTGTCTGATCTGATCTGATCTTATCTTATCTGATCTTATGAATCTGAGTCTTACTATGGTGTAGGAGGGGAAGGTGGAGGGCGGGAGAAAGGGAGGCTGGTAGAAGGCTGGTGGCCCGGGTCCCGGTTGGCAGGTGAGGACGGGCTGGGTGGGGTAAAGGGGCGGGGCAGACGGGTACACGAGGTAGGCGGTTTTGGGGTCGGGTGGGCTGTAAGGGGGCGGATCCGCACCGTCTCCTCCCACATAGGCCGGGTGGAGCGTGCGGGTGCTGTCGGTGTCGAAGGCTGGGTTGAGTGTCCGGTTGCTGTCCGTCTCGTAGGTCAGATGTGAGGTCAGGTTGCCCTCGGAGTGCGCCGTCTGGATGCTGTCGCCGTCCGTGAGCTGGCGGCCCGTCTGGACGCTGTCCGTGTCGTTGGCGAGGATGCTGGCCGAGTCGTAGGCTGAGCTCAGGACCCTTCTTTGCCCCAAAGGATCATGGGAGTCTTGAGCAGCGCCTCGGTGAGAGGGGCGGGCGTCGTGGGGAAGGTTTGGAGGCGTGCCTGGAGAACAGGAGGTCAAAGGTCATAGTCACTAATGCTGATGTTTTTTTTTTTAGTCTGTTAGGGCTGGGCGATTATGCCAAAAATCGCGATTAATTGAACATTTTAACACTATTATGATTAATGAACGATTATTTTTATATATTTATTTATATTTTTTGCCCTCAAATTTTCTGACAAGTTTTGTGCATGAATATGCTTTTAAAAGTTTGCAATTAACTTATGCAATTAACAGTGAGATATTTTTGACTAAAGTCTGCACTACTTCATTTTAAAGTAACTGAAGGAAACACGCGCACATGTTCTCTATGATTATTTATTGAACATCAACAGCTGAAATCAAAGCAAAGTGCCTAAATCAAACACTTGTTTGCTTGTCAATAAAAGTGTTGTAAAAAATAAATAAATTGCACATTTGGGAAGAAAATATTTTTTTTTATATATTTTATTATTCATATAGAAAATGAGCAGTTCTGTTCTAAATAAAATAAGTTGTTATTTATAATAAGGTATGGTTTATAATATAATAATAATAATATTATTATATTATAAACAAATTAATATAACCTCTGCATTTCTTGCTTCTTCTGTAAACAAATATTGTAATATGCAATGCATCGCCATCATTTCACATCCAAACGTTTTCTTAAAGGGAAAGTAATCGAATTAATCGACCTGAAAAACGTGAACGATTATAAGTTCTGAATTTCGATGTCGATTATTTTTTCAATGAATCGTCCAGCCTTACTGTCTGTACAGTATCTGGTGTACGTTCTATTCCGCTAAATTAAAATAACTCAATATTTCATGCTGTGACCCGCTGCGGGGCCGTGTTGATCCGGAGTCTCGAGCTCGGTTTCAGCCCATGAAATATTCAGTCCTGACACACGAGTCGCTGCGACTCCACAATGTTTGTCAGAAGTCATATTCAAGCCATTTTGGAGCGACATATTGATTTAACTTGATTTATAATACACACACCGAGATGGTACCAACCCATAGATAATGCTTACTTTTTCAGATTAGCTCCAAAATAAATACTCTTCTACATATATTCTACCATAACGTATTTCTTTTTTTTTTTTTGCTTACAAACGTTCCTTGTTAATAACAACATATAGAAAGCATTAAATATACGTCACTTTACACACAAATTACTTTTCAACTTTTGAACTTCCTTCACTCTCTGTTTTGTATATTGTAAAATCAGATGCGAGAATTTACCTGTGTCCATCAGGTCAGAGGTCAGAGGTCATCAGACGCAGAATCCCATCAGAAATGTCCAGCACGAGTGAGTGAATGTTCAGCACGAGAGTCACGCGAGTGTGTGAAAGTATGAGCGTGTTTGCTCTCTCTCTCTCTCTCTCTCTCTCTCTCTCTCTCTCTCTCTCTCTCTCTCTCTCACCCCCCTGTGTCTCTGATTGTATCTTGACAGTATCATGTTTATTTAACTAATTGATGACTTGGTTTGTGTGTTGTTTACGTTATTTGTATATGTTTGTAGTTTATACTGTGTGTGTGAGCTGAGGTTTAAATGTGAATTGTGTGTGTGTGTGTGTGTGTGTGTGTGTGTGTGTGTGTGTGTGTGTGTGTGTGTGTGTGTGTGTGTTCAGAATATCTGATGTGTTCACAAAACCCTTGAAAAATGACACTTCTAGAACAAGTTCCTCTAACAATAATGGAAAGTGTCTGCGCGGTTCTTGCTCGTCGTTTGGTGGCCACCAGAGGGCGCGCAGGAGTAACGCTGTTTTTTGAGTGTGATAAATTTCGAACATTTTCACAAGTGCTTTATTAAATTAGGTTGTTTAAAAAGTCCTCGCGTCCAAATGTAAAAACTAATTGCCGCAAAATTACCATAAAGGCCACATTAGAGAATAAGTCTTTCAGAGGCACAGTTTTAAATGGCCATTTTAAATGCATTACCTCAATTGAAAAAAAAAACCCAAACTATTTTACTTGAGTTGAATTGCTCTGAGTTTAACAGTAATTAACGTCAGATTACAGTAAGACTCATTAGTGCTGAAGATCTTGTAAATGTGGTCAGAGGACAACACAACCATCTGGCAGTGGGGGTGGGGGGGGCAAAAGAGGCTAGAACGAGTGTGTGAGAGAAAGGGAGAGAGA